>CM039502.1:83530577-83960577 GCA_022432975.1 Begonia masoniana | reverse complement strand
TTCCAGGATGGTTTTCTCTCTCTCTCTGGTTCTCGTTCCACGTGCTCCAATAATTCATAACTCTCTTTCTTCCAATTGATTCTTCCTTCCTTTTTGTCTTCTTTTGCACGCCAGGTGTTTTCTCTTCTTTTCCTCTCTCTCCATAATTTGAATCAATTTACATCCACGGTTTCCTGATTTAAATCCTTTATTTTTGGTATCCTCATTTCCTTGATTTGCTCTTTCTCCATAATCTTCAGTCTTTGAATTTGATTTTCTCACTATTAAAATTACATTCAAATAAGAAAATATAAAATTCAAATTAAGGAGAAAAATCCGCTTTTAATAGATAATTTGCATGAAATATATTAAATTCAATCAAAGCACCGATGCTGCAGCATTACATAGCAATTGTAGTAAATTCACACCAATTTCTTCTTGTAATCACTCCATTCATATAAGTTCTTTCAAGTAATTACCGTATAAAATAACTCTCATTTAAGAGTTATCATAAAGTCGATGGTATTTGTTGTTCCACTCGTGTTTCTAAACAACACGAAAGACAGTGATTTCAAGTGTTGTTCTCGGGTTTGTCTGATCTTTGCTTCCAAGTTTCTTCCACTGCATCGTTCACGTTTTACCACCATAAATGGAGGCTATTCTTCATACCATTTCAATCAAATCATCACCAATCAGCTTGAACTACAGATATAATGATGTGTTAAGCTTTTAATAAAGTTAATAACAGACAAATAAAACTGTTACAGTCTGTTATGTGAAGACAACAACGACCCAATATTATGTTGATAGTGAGAGCCCAGTCCATATCAATGATAGTGCACAATCCTATATTTTTTGAAAGAGTGAAAATTAAGTGATTTATAAGTAGAGTTCTCATTTTTACCTAGTATAATACATTTTGTGCTAACTCAAAGAACAAATTTGTGCGAATTTCAATTTAAAGTGAACAATATTATACTAAAAATATCAAAAGACTATGCAAAAATAGCTTAAAAAAATAATAATCATACCTATGTTGCACACACCAGGCAGTCTCAATGGCTTACAATTGCTATTTTTTGTATGGAAATCGTCAAGGTTGTATGTTCCCAACATTTATTCTTTCAGCTCAAAACAGACAATATTGTACTAAAAGCACTAGGAGACTCCACAATATTGTTGTGGAAAAAGCTTAAATTGATGTGCATTCATAGATATAGAGAGTTTAGTAGGAAGAGAAAATTAATATGCTAATAATGATTATATCGGTGAGTTAGCGAAAATGCACGAAAGATAGCCCCAAAAAAGACGAGATAGTTGGAAAGAATGAAAACGTGAACTTTCTAGGTAGAACCTGGTCAAAGGAAAAAATATCTGATTTGGCAACTTTTCAAATTTGCATGCATGCAATCATTCAGTATTGATCGATGACATATTTGTTTTATTTATCTAAAGTTATATTGTAGATAAACAATCTATCTAAACTGACTTAAACATACTAAAACAAGTCATTATGCAGGGCAAAGTACAAGTAATTCTATGTAGAGTACTGTAAATCTCAGATCAATTCCCAAGATTTCGTCGCCTGAAGCTGATGGAGTTTGAACATTTGAAATAAGCTGGCTGTTCTTCTATCTATCGCTATACCTCTACATTATTGTGCACAAATTTACCGAAAACGAGGGCGAAAATTTTTTAAAAAAACGCAAGAAGATTAGTAAAGATGATAAAGAAATAATGAAAAAAATGGAAAATATTTGTGTTTCTTCTTTGTATAAAGGAGATATACATGTTAACATGTGTTTTTATGTCTACAACATAAATAGAGCAAAGCAAACTGACTTTTGTGGCGAAGAACACTAACAAGAATTTCCTAATGTTGGGATCACAAACTTAATGGTAGTGCATGGGTCCCGTCTCTACATTCTTGCCGGTACTCAGACACTGCAGTCATTTTTTTAGAATTGAGAAGAAAAAAATGTTATTATAACTAAGAAATATCATGCTTCTACCTACATTTGATCATTGTGATGCACCATCAATGCATATCAGATTATAAAGTAAATAATGCGACTCGGAATCCATGACATTCATTAGAAGCTGGCCACTGAGTTATATTTGACACTTCGTCGAAATCGTTTTTGTATAGTTGTCATGTTCCACACCCGAATTTTAGTTGGGTTGGGTCAGGCCCGTATATCAATATTAGAATTTTACGTTTTCTCTATATATTGATATTTGAGTCGCAAAATTTATTGTACCGAATTTGATATTAGTGATTCTCTCCTCTGCCCATGGTTTTTTCCCTTCTAGGGTTTCCACGTAAAATTCAGTGTCCATTATTTTCTCATTTTCTTTTTCGGTTTTGTGTTCAATTTTTTAACAATTGGTATTGATAAGTGTGTATTTTACACACTTAATTATACTTTTTACACTTGAATTAATAAGTTTTTCTCAAATATACGAACGAATTTGATGTATTTTGTAAGTGTGCAGACAAATCATCTCAAACAGGCTTGAGGAAGAAAATAATAAGTTGAAAGAAGAAAAGAAAGATCGGGTGGTGAAGACAGAAGAGGCAACGATTGATCGGCCTCCATTAGGCGATCGATCCCTGGAAAAGAAATCAGAAATTGCATTCGGGAGAGAAAACAAAACAGAAAAGATCGGTTAAAGAAAAAAGTTCTCACCTATCGAGACAAGCCCCACCAAATTCCAACCTGCAAAAGAGCAATGAAATCAAATTAATGGCTGACTAAATGCAAACTGCGGGCATTAATGTTGTAGATTAGGAAGGAATCATTCTTTGGGAGGAGGAAAAATTTGAGGTAAGATTCTCCAGAAAATGGAGTAAACCCATTTGGAAGAATAAGAAGAAGAACAGAAGCTTCGCAATGCCAGCTGCAAGAGACAGTTGAGGGATGGAAGACAAGTTTCCATTGCGTGGAGAAGGGAAGGAAGGAAGAGAAGGAGCTTATTCTCTGCACTGTACTCTCAGTCATCTTTTGCAATTAAAAAGCATAAGACTAACAGACATCAGGTTTAACGAGAATCATGAAGACAGCGCGCGGCTACAAATTTGGAAAGTAAATTGTTTAATCTGCACCGTTGAGCTAAGGCATGATTAAATCGCAACCACTAACAAATTAAGAAAAAATGAATAAAACCTAAAGAGGAGAGGCAGCAGCGAGATAGGTTGGGCGACTTTGAGAGCAGAGAACGAGTCTGCGATTTTGGGGCATTCTGCGATTGGGAGCGAGAGCCTTGGGCGATTCTAGTTCGGCGACTTGGAGAGAGCAGCAGTGAGCGATTCTAGCGATCAGCAATATCACGATTCTGGCATTCAGCGGAGTCGGTGATTGAAAGGTTGTGATTCGGGATTCGACAGAGGCGACGATTCTGGCGAGCAGCGCTGGAGGCGATTTACTTTGACAGAGAAGCGATTTTCACATTATAGTTTTTGTTTTTTCTTTTCTTTTAATTTCTACAATTTAATTATGAATTCTATTGTTATTTTGTTTATTTTTATTTTATCTAGCATGAACTAACTTTTCTACTAGGGCTACGATGTAGCCAAACGATGTTTATTTTTAGTTTCTTCGTATGATTCTATTTATTGAATATTTTTCCAATATTGTTGACGCATTTAATTTCTGTTCTTAATGCCTGTAAATTTCTGGCCAATCTTTACTTGATTTTTGGGGTGTTTTGAAACCAAGAGGTGATAAATATCCGAGCACTGAAATTAATGTCATGAATATACGTAGGCTAGAGATAGTTACGGTATTGATGTGATCACTATAATTTCTTGATTTATTTGTATTTGATTAATGTAGGATTTGAGACTGAGAAGTGATAACCCATTAATCAGATAAACTACGCAATGCTCGAGAGAGATTGTATTAGAATTTAGTGAAATCGATCATCAACATAGGAAGAATATTTATGAATATAATTGCGAAGGACTGAAATAAATATTGTCTTGGTGAAATCGTAGTACCTAGGCTTTTATTAATTTGATTTAATCTCAGTTTATTTGTTTTGCTATTTTAATTTAGTTTATTTTAATTGTTTTAGTCATTTATTTTAACTGCAATTATTAAAAATCATAAAAACGTGTGTTCAATTTAGAATTAAAATTAGTTATTTCGATTATTAATTACAAGTCCTCGTGGGTTCTACACTCTCTTTATCACTATATTACTTGTTGCGACTCGTACACTTGCGAACATATTTTGCACAACAGGTATCAAAGCTTTGATTTGAGAGTTTCAATTGATTTTCAACAACTGTTATCAGAGTTTTAGTTAGAGAGTTTCAATTGATTTTCAACAACATTCAACGCATAGCTCAAAGTTTAGAAGACTCGGAAGAAATCAGGTTCTCAGGTGAAGTTCAGGTTGGGATCTGAGAGTATATTAGAGCCGGTGAGTCAGCCTATTACAAATATTCAGTCACCAGTTTCAGTTTCTTGTCAGAATGGTATCGTCAAAGGCAGAATCATGTGGAAGGTTAAAACTCTATGACGATATGATGAAATTGTGGGTTATGAATTGAATGTGTTCGAGGGTAACGATTCATGTGTGGAGTCTTCAACATGTTCAGATGCAGTTCATTGCAACAACCCTGATAGTTTCAATTGATTTTCAACAACAAGATATGACCAATCACCTGAATACATTCCAGTGAATCATAAATCAGTTGATTGGAATGAAAATCAAGTTTGATGAAGAGGTTTAGAGATTGATGCTTCTTGGTACTTTACCGAACTAGTGGGAGACATTCAGAATGTCGTTGTCCAACTCTGCCCCATATGGTGTTTTTCGCTATGGATATAGTTAAGAGTAGTGTCTTGAACAAGGAAATGAGAAGAAAGTCAACATGTTCTTCTTCAGAGTCAGACGTTTTGGTCACCGAAAACTGGGGGATGAGTCAAAGCAAAGGTCCGGGCAACAGAAACAGAAGTAAGAGCAAGTCGGGAAAATACGCCAACTTTGAGTGTTATCATTGTGGCAAGAAAGGACACATCAAGAGATTTTATCAAAAGCTTCTTCGGGAAATTTTGAATGCCAAGGGAAAAGATAAGAAGACCGAATAGTGTGACACAGTCGAGGAGGTAGTCACAGCCACCGATGAGTTCTTTAATGTGTACGATGGAGACGTCGTAAATCTTGCCTGCCAAGATACGAATTGGGTGATAATAGCACTTCAATACATGCCACTTCATGGAGTGATTTCTTCACGTCCTATACTTCCGGTGATTTTGGAAGTGTAAGGATAGAAAATGATGATGTTGCAAAAGCCATTGGTATGAGAGACGTGCATTTGGAGGCCGACACCGACAACACCCTTGTTTTGAGAGGTGTGAAGCACATCCCCGACATCCTTAAGAACTTGATTTCAACTGGCAAGGTGAAGTTCAGGTTGGGATCTGAGAGTAGATCAGAGTTGGTGAGTCAGCCTATTACAAATGTTCAGTCATCAGTTTTAGTTTCACGTCAGAATGGTATCGTCAACGGCAGAACCATGTGGAAGGTTAAAACTCCGGGACGATATGATAAAACTTTGGGTTATGCATTGAATGTGTTCGAGGATAACGATTCCTGTTGGAGTCTTCAACATATTTAGATGCAGTTCGTTGCGACAACTCTGATAGTTCAGTGATACCATGGATGAGGATATGCGATTTCTTTTTAAGTAAGTCTATCAAGTTTAAGCGGGCCTTAAACTTGATAGGTATCAGATGCTGAGTTGGCCCATCTGGGGCCTTTGTGGTAGAAAAGCTTATGTTTAATGAGATTTTGCAGATTTGTTTCCTTGTACCGGAATTCCTTCGAAGGTGAAAATTGTCAGAGTTCAGTGTTATGGATTCGCTTTGGGTTGGGCCGAGTAGCCCGTTGGATCTCTCATGTGAAAATTGTTAGAATTTGGCATGACCCGAATTTCAGTGGGGTCGGGTCGGGCCCGTATATCAATTTTAGGGGTTTACGTTTTCTCTATATATAGATACTTGAGTCGCAAAACTCGTTGTACCGAATATGATATTAGTGATTCTCTTCTCTGCCCATGGTTTTTTCTCTTCTATGGTTTTCACGTAAAATTCGGTGTCCATTATTTTCTCGTTTTCTTTTTCGATTTTGTGTTCGATTTTTCAACACCATGATCAAACACTCTCGGCAAATTTACTGCCTTGACGTGGCTGCTAACTTTTTTGGTATGAGCTACCCTATGAGATGAGGAGAAAGTGACAGAAGAGTTCACTAAAACAAAATATTCAAGGGTCGTGTGAAATAAAATCAAAACACAAGAAAGTGTATATGTTTCACTATCTAATAGAGGATTTCCAAATCTAATAGAGGATTTCCAATAATCAGCTTCAATAGTGATGAATGAAAATGATATAGTTCTAATAAAATGTGCTTTGAAAAATAAAATGTTAAGATGAAAGAGTGTCATTTAGCGACTTTTAAGATTATTAAATAATGTTATAATTATATCTTTTGGAATTCTTTAAATATTCTTTATTTAAAATGAAGGTTGTATCATTGGAGGATTTTTCTTTTGGTGAAAATAATCAAGAGAAGAGCTACCAGACTTCTCGAATGTCTGTCTATTTTAAAAGAACTAACAGACTCTCAAACATCTAGTTACTTTGTAATTTTTATTTCGTTTTTTTTATTAATCCGAAACAGCCTAGCAAAGTTCCAACAACATCTTTTATTAGGGCTGGGCACGGTCCGGTCCGGGCCGGTTCTGGCCCAGAACCGGACTTGACCGTTGGTTTCGGAAATTTAATTCCCGAAACCGGAACCGGTCCATAGCAGAACCGGTACCGAACCGGAACCGGACCGAACGGTAACAGTTCCCTCCCATTCCTTTAATATTTTTTAAGCTTTTAATTATATTTTTAAAATATTTTTTTGAAGATAATTAATTAAAAAACAAGAAAAGAAAAACCTGGGAGATGGCTGGCCCATTTCTTCTTCTTCTCCTCTCTCTCTCTCTCTTCCTCCTCTCCCCGCAACCCTGGCTCTCAGGCTCTCATTGCTTCTTCTTCTTCTCTCTCTCTTGCTCTTCCTCCTCTCCCTGGCTCACAAGATTGCAAAAGCCATTCGCCGCTATTTTCTCTTAAATCCAGGAGTCAAAATCTCTCAAGCTGCCATCGCCGACGAGTATGTACTCCGATACGATCAACTCTGGAAAATGAAGATCAAAGACTTGTGGCGGAAAAAGTTGCTGCTGATGATTTCTGTGATGTGGGAAGTGTGTGAACATCGGCTACTCGCTACACTCATCTCTCCGACGAAGCAAAACCAACTATTTTTTTACCGTTCGGGTCGTAGATACAAGGATTCGAGGTCGGGACTCGGCAGTCGGCAGAGGGGAACTCTGGATCGCGTGTGAACTCTGAGGTGAACTTCAGTTTTAGGGCATCCGACCCATGGGTGGCTGGGTCGGATAACTCATTTCCCAGGCTGACCCATGGGTCGGTACTCCCACGGTCCGGGCCGGTTCCCAAACCTCGGAACCGTGAACCGAACCGCGATTCCCGGTTCTTCGAATTTTGGAACCGGGACCGGCTCCCAACCACACGGAACCGGCCAAGAACCGGCCCGAACCGGCGGTCCAGTCCGGTCCGCCGGTTCCGGGCCGGTTCTGCCCACCCCTATCTTTCACGCACGACCCTTATTGTCTACTAAATTAGCAAAACTTGTACGAGTCAGAAGACACTTCCACCATATATAAAGCACACACATCTGGTTGAGAAGAAAAAGGAATGGACAGTTATGAGTTATGACTCAAACCAGTTGCTCTGGCTAAAGCCAGTGAAAGAACTTTGACCAAAAAGTCAAAAAGGGTCAAAAGATAGACAAATAGCAAAGGAATCTGTTCGTCACTAAGCACTTGTTGTTTCGGAGATTGTCGCCCATTTTCGAGGATGACGCCCTAAAATGACATTCTTTGAGTTACACATAATTACTTCAAAAGAAAAATATTACAGAATTAAGTAAATGATAACTCAAAAGTTGTCCTATCATTGTTGGTGTTTTTCTCAATTAACTTCAGCACAAAAAGGAAACGTGTAGCATAGGCCATTTAGATGGGCCTGGCCGCAAAATAAAGCACTTTGACATTGTTTCAAATAAGCTTGAGCAAAACCCATCATCATCAAAGAACCTAATAGCTATATTTGGAGGTCATTGGTGTACCACAATTTTCAATTTGTTAGAAATCAAACGATAACTGAACAAAGAAAATATGATGGGAGATACCAGATTTACGTGGAAAAATTCTTTCCAGAAAAAAAAAAAACCACGGGCAGAACAACGAATTTATTATGAAGATCGAAATACAATTGTAAACTTTGCAACTCAGGTCCACCAGCCTAGGCCATATAGAACTCTGTTCACACCAAACTCTAACACAGTTTGCACAGATGAGATGAAAACATTTATAAAAACAAATTGAAGAAATTGGTAGTGGAGTGAGTGTTGTTCAACAGAGGACATGGAGACCCAATTAAATCTTGATTTACAAGATAATTTATGTATACACAAACAATGAGTGCAGCAATGGAACAAACCTCAGAACTGTTGAGATATCCCACATCGGTTGTGGAAGGGGTTGGTGATCAATTTATAAGTATGAGGTAAAGTCTCATCTCTTGAGTTAGCTTTTGGGATTGAGAAAGCCTAAGATCACCTAACATTGGTATCAGAGCCCAAGTTTACAACAAATCTCAGTCCATCGAGAGAAATTGGGTTGTTGTCTCTCCGACCCAATGCCCGATGTGTGAAGGAGTAGATTGTTGAGATATCTCACATCGGTTGTGGAAGGGGTTGGTGATCAGATTATAACTGTGAGATAAAATCTCATCTCTTAAGCTAGCTTTTGGGATTGAGAAGGCCCAAGATCACCTAACAAGAACTACTAGATAGAACTTTGGCCAAAGCACGCATTTTCCTGATCAAGGTGGGCTATAATATCCCTTGTCTGTCCCCTTCAGCCGGAGAAACTCGAACACGATATCAATCTGAAGGTCCGACAGAGAGCCAGGTCTAGATAATAAGAACACAGCCTGAAATTGTTCTTTCAGACCATTGCACAAACAGCTTTCGGGTTAGAGTAGAGAACCAGTTTTTCAAAGGAACTCAATTTGTCGTTGAGGTCGGCCTTGCAACCGAAAGTCATATTTATTCTTTCCAAATCAACCGTCACTTCTATTAAGGTCCAAATTATCACTAATCTTAAACGATAACAACAGATGGATAGATCGTGGAGTTGAATTGTGGTAATAAATGTGCTGCTTTTAGATAAAAATACCAAAATTTTTTGTAGAAAAAAGTGGCGTTGAAAATATTGACTCTGGTAGGTTGAAAGAAATAATCAAACAATTGACATTCAAGCTCTGTAGAAATAGTCATCACCCTCTCGTCTTTGCTCATTGACATCTCTAGAAGCTTTCTTCCTCTGCTCCCAAGCCAACATTTTCAAAACTTTGAACCCACGAGTTCCAATTTTTGAAGAACTTCAACTACTTGACTTTTTTCTTTTCGAGGAAATTCAAACGGAGGCTACGTGTAGCTGATACCAGAGCAGATTCTACCTACAAATCCACTCGTCTCCTCTCTTTGTTGTCTTTTTAAGTCACGGTCGTGATGTTATTGGTACAATTCACTTTTATCATAAGCTATTGGTACAATTCTTGGAGAAAAATGTTGCTTTTTTGTTTGAAAATGAAGAGCAAAACAAAGTGAAAGTAAAAATAATGATCTTTACGTTAATGATCTGGGGCTAGGTGCATCAGATGACTCAGTGGAAGATCGAGACAGAATCACCGGCGCCAAGCAGGCAGCCAGCGCCATCTCCAAACGGCCAACGATCTGAGCCATTGAAGGCCTGCGATGACCATCAGGAAGAACACAATCCGAGGCTATGTACCCTACAAATTTTACCGCCTCAATTTCAAACAGCGATGGCTTTGCCACTCTTGGATCTAACACTCTGTGTAAATCGTCCCTTTCGATGTAGGGTAATACCACATCCACCACATTTCTTGGAGGGGCATTCCTTCTTTTGAGAATCGCCTTATGCCCAGATAATAATTCGAGCAGAACGATACCGAAGCTATATACATCGCTCTTCGTGGTTAGTTTTTGGAGTCGATAATACTCGGGATCCATGTAACCGATCGTCCCGGCTGCCCTTAACGAGAGGTGTGACATGTCATCTCCGGGGCCCATCAAGGACAGGCCGAGATCGGACAGTTTGGCCGTCCAATCGGCGTCCAGTAAAATATTTGATGATTTAATGTCACGGTGGATAATGGGTGGGACTGCATAGTCGTGTAGGTACTGAATGCCTCTGGCAGCGTCGAGGGCCACTCGGATTCTGATTGGCCATGATGTTAGAGGCGAGCTCTGAAGCTTGTGGAGATGGTCATGGAGGGTGCCGTTTTGCACGTAGTCGTAGATTAGGATGAGCTCGCCGGCTTCTTCGCAGAAGCCGAGAAGAGAAACGAGATTCTTGTGGTTGATGCGGGAGAGAGACTCGAGCTCGTTCAGAAAGGCGTGGTCTTTCTCGTCTTGACGCTTGGCGACCAACGTGTTCGACGTATTTGCCGGTGTTTCGGCTCTCTTGATCGCAACTTCCCGGCCGTCTTCTAGTTTCGCTCGGTACACTGATCCGAAGCTGCCTGTTCCGATTTTGTGATCCTCGGAAAAATTGCCTGTAACTATGCGGATGACTTCCAGAGGAAAATCTTCCAATCGACCCCCATTCCCAAAGCTGACAAGCTGGCTCAACCTCCTCGCCAGAGCTCGTGTAGTCGGTTGAGATTGTGCATTGTCTCCGCCCATCTGAGTTCCGGTTCCAGCCTCGTCTAATCGACCGGAATCATGGACGCGGCATACTCTGTCTTTGCAGTATCTGAATAGGAAGAATGAAAAAACTAGAATCAGAGCTGTCAACCCGACGCACCCTATTACTAAGAAAGCCACCGACTTTCTGTTCAAAGGACTTCTGGATGATCGCTCCTCAGGTTCCGGCGAAGGCGTCGTTGTGTTGGTTTCACCTTCGCAATACTCACAGATAAACCCTTGGCTACAAAACTGGGAAGAGTTTGGAAGAGGACTACAGGGGCACTGACTCCTACAAGGGCCTGGCAAAATATTGTCCATAACCAGTAATTTGGAGTTGAAAATCGGGCTTCCCCAACATACCAATGAGGAATTAGACCTCAAAACTCCACAGAAAATGCTACGTTTTGCTTCAATTTCAATGAAATATGTATTCTCCAATAACTTCGGAAGGCTAAAATCATTTACTCCCCAACACACTACTGTTCTATTAAGGCGCAAAGCACAACTACGGTTCTCCGCCATTGCTAATGTAATGAATCTCCCGTTCGGCTTCTGACCCACCATTTTTCCCCAGCAATCTAAACTCCCATCCAAAGAAATCGCACAAGCGTGAGTAAATCCAGCGCTAACGACGCTACAATTCCCCTTCGGTTCAGTGCCGATCATTCCCGTCTCGTTGCTTCCGGTATGAATGATCTTTCCCGTTTCTGAAATCCCATACACGAGATTTTCACCCACTGTAATTTTCGAAAAACTCAAACTCTGATTTCTCTGAAATCTCCGCCATTGCCAGCATTCAAGACGACTAGTCCGCTGAACCACGCCGCAAATTTGAGAATTTCCAGCATCGAATTCTGTAAGAGTTGGACCACGGTAGATTCGTTTGTAGTACATGTTGGTACCATTTTCCGAAAATCTCCAGCACACCACGATCGATATAGATGAAGTAGGTGGAGAGTTCAAGGCGCATAAGAATCCATCTCCTCCAACAATTCCCGAAAAGGGTGTGGTGGTGGGATGAGGATCAATCTTAATTGCTGAATCGGGAAAACTGGTACAGTTAAGAAAAGATTGCCGGTTCAAAGCACAGATTAACGTTTGATTGGAAGTCTCGGAAATGGCGAAGGTGGAGAGAGAAGAAATGAATTGAATAGACGAAAGAAAGCAAATGCATAGTATGAAGAAAGAGAGAGCATTAGTGACGAAGGAGGCCATAGAAATTGTTGGTGGAGGTTGTGAATTTCATGGCGCGATGAGAAAGAAGGAGAGGAGTATGAGATGGGTTCGTCTTCGTCGTCTCGACTCATATGGAGGAGCAAGGTGGGAACTGGGAGAGAAAGAGAGAGAGAGAAGGGGGGGCCAGAGTAGGAGAGACAACGCGTTTTAGAGAGAGAGAGAGAGAGACCAGAGACGGAGTCATTTGAAAAGTTCTAATTTTTATTTGATTCGAAAAAGAAAGCCACGTTTATTTTTTTGTTGAATTTTTTAAAAATATTATCAAATAAACAAAAATAAAAATAACTTTGAATAATTCATATATTTCTTGGTACCAATTATTCAACAAAACTACCAATAATTGACTTCAACGCTTCACTCCACATGTCCATGACCCATAAATAACATGCAATATAACTGGTAGTATATATGTTAGTACTAAGATTAACAACCACCTAATAAGATTCGACCATTTAGAAGCTCCCATAACTAGCCTTATAAATTTCATAATATACGATGAACAACGAGATTTGACAATTTAGACGATCATAATCTACCCACAACGATCGAGCGTGTAATTATGCCTTGGGTCGTGGCTCTCCGTAGTTGGGTTGAGAGATCTCTTCACTCTTATCATTTATATTTATGTAAACACTTGCATCCATAGTAGATAGAAAAGTTACAAGATTGGAGGCGGGCGAAAATCGAACGTTAACTCGAAAAAAAAAACGCAAAATAAAGACACTGAAATTTACGTGAAAAATTCTTTAAGAAAAAAATCATAAGTATAAAAGAAATTTATTAGATTGAATTAAAGTACAACGTACCAGTGACTTTTGTGACTTAAACATCAATATCCGACCATTGAATATGGATCAAATTCGTCCAATTGAGTCATGATTCAAGTGATATACTTGAAAGGGTCCAAAAAGACCCGGATGAGTCTTGTCTTCAACGTCTGAAAAGGGGTGGCTTCTCACAGACATCCCATGTTTTTTATGATCTTATTAAATATTAACCCTTTTAATTATTTATTGTCGTATTTAACACTTGAATATAAAACTAAGAACATAAATCTGTCGCCCATTTCTGCATGTGTGGAGCCATGTTTATCGTTTTCAATCTCCGTAATCCCAGAAAATTCAGCTTCTATAAATTCCACCATCTTCAGCCCTCACTTCATCTCCTTCTTCCTCACCTCCTCCTCCATTTCTACAAACAGAAAACGTTAAATATCAGAGCCTTCAGTTTCTTTTTCTCCGCCGTTCTAATCAATGCCGAAGAAAAAGCAGAAGGTTCAGACGGAGGAGCCGTCCAAAACTGGATCATCGTCTGCTAAAAAGAAGTACAGAGGAGTCCGAATGAGGAGATGGGGATCCTGGGTTTCCGAAATTAGAGCGCCTTCTCAGAAAACAAGAATATGGCTCGGTTCTTATTCCACGCCGGAGGCTGCAGCCAGAGCCTACGACGCCGCGCTTCTCTGCATCAAAGGCTCTTCTGCAAATCTCAACTTTCCGACCACCTCAGCCTCCACCTTTCACCATTTCCAAGACGCTGTTTTGTCCCCCAAGTCTATCCAAAAGGTGTCGGCCATCGCCGCTAATAACCCTCTCCTTCCTCACCAACCAACATCATTATCGTCTTCGCCGTCTCATCAAGTCTGTGACAACGTGCAAGCCATCAACTCATCTGGGTCCTACCCTACTTGCGATCAACCTGCTCCGGCGGCTATGGAGTCTTGGTATGGTTTCGACGCCCTTCCATCTCCCGAGTCCGTCGATGAGATGCTGAATGATGTCATCTTGGACAGAGATCCGCCCACTGACATGGAAGATTTTCATCAAGAACTCACTGATGATTTTCTGCTTTGGAGCTTCCGCTAATCGAAGAAATATCTTAAATTATCTAATCATTATGGACTTCAGAATACTACAGAGATCACTTTATATACGCTAATCAGTTTGTTTATCACGTATTGAAATTTACACTATATTTTCTTGTGACTTGCTCTTTCAAGGGAGCGTCTGTAAACGAGAAGAAGTCAATGCATACCCAAAAAACCTCACTCCCATTAACAATATATTCATTTTTGTTGCTTATCACAAATTTTGTAACATGAGCGTGTAAATTCAACAACGACTCAAGATTCCGTTTATTATGAAGAATCATTTCATACTAGTGGGGTGCATAATCTCACATTGTTTGAAATAGTAAAAATTGAATAATTTGTAAAAAATAAGTCTTCTCTTTACTTAATACAACATGTTTTTGGTTAACTCCAGTGACAAAACTTATGCGTGTATGAGCATAAAGTAGACAACATTGTACTGAGATAATTAAGAACTTCATATATTAAGTCCTAATGAACAAATTGTTAAAGATCAATGAATCAATTTCTATTTGGGTCTGTTCGTTCTCACGTTTAGTAACTAAGATTTGTTTTTAATACTCTATACATATTTGTTTAAATTTCAAAATTCATTGTATCTCGATATTTCATATAATGAATTTTTTGAACCTGCTCGTTTTTTTTTTGTTGGTGAAGGATTTTCACGTGAAAATTTGATGTACAGCCATTTGTATCATCTTTTTCTTTACTTGTTCGATATTTCAACACAAATGACTAGGAAAAACGAAAATTTCGGACAATTAAATCACACTTTGCGGAGCATATTTATTGTTTACGAAACATTGGATTCTCGAAAAGATTAGGCTTGAAAAAAAGAAAAAGAAAAAGAGTAATCAATTGATTTGTCACTTTCTTGAATTGCACATGATCTGTTTTATATTTCAATCCAGGTTCCTGACTGATCAGCAGGCAGGGAGTGTATCTACTATTTAACATTTCATATGATCCATCTCGAATAATCAATAATGTAAGTTGGTCCTTGGAGAACATGTGTAAGTGTGTACACTTAGATCTGTTTGTGTTATATTATTATAACACCTGAATTTGCAGATATTAGCAACAAATAAATGGTATGCTGTTTGTTGACGAAGACAAACCATGTGCCCTCCAAGGGATTCCATGCTGCTGTGTACAAAAAATATTGTCTCCTTAAGTAAGTTTCTCGTTCAAATTTCAGACACCCATCGTGACCGTAATGATTTGAGTTTCGATTTTATTGCAACATCCTAAATAATATCTTTATAACTAGGTTTCGACATGGTCCACCCACGTCTAGCCTGATAGACCTTGACTTGAACTTTTGTCCGGGTAAGACCGAACAAAACAATAAATGATGGTCCAATGTCTGATCCCATTTGGTAATTTGTTTTTTGAAATTCCATTGATATTATTGTCCCAACATCTTGAGCCGCGACCTCTAATTTTGAGTTGTATCTCAATATTGTAAGTCTCGATTCCAGTTATATAAGTCGACTTATTGGTAAAGTTCACTGTCGAACCATCAATTCAAAACAAAGTCTAGGACGAGTTCAAATATATTATTAAGATAATTAAAGTCAAACTCAAGTTCAGAGTAGATCAGAATCTGTCTGTCGATCGGGCCAGTCGAAGGAAGTCGAGCCCTAATCTTAATTTGTAACATAGTTGATGTGTAACATCCATGTAATTAATTAATATAAAGTTTCTAACCTAAATATAGAAAATCCTATCTTCATCTTCAACATCTTTAACCAGTTGGGTCATCTTCTTTGTGGGCTGTTGCCTGTATGGGATGGGCATGTCCAAACCCAGTTGTTTTCTGAGGCCATTGGTGAGGCCTAACAAAGACTGCTTATTTTTCATGGGCTTAAACATGGCCGAAAACCCATTTCTCTTCTAATTGCTGTTCTGATTTCTAATACCTCCGGCCCTGCGTTTTAGTTTGCCGTTCATTTTCTTCCTCCTGCACCTTCCTGCTCGCCTTTCAGGCTGCTTGGGTACGGAGAAAGTGTACTCGGATGGCTAAGGAGGTTTACACCAAGGAAGATTTGCTTGTCTGTTTACAGGTTTTTTTTTTTTTAATTCATCATTTAACTTTATTTTTGGAATCCAAATTGGACCACGGTATTTCTTTGTTCTTATCCGAATTCCAATTCATGGTTGATCAATTTGCTTTATTTATTTCTTAGGAGCTTCAAATCGATTTCTCTAAGTACGAACATCCTGCTGTTTTGACTGTAGAAGCTCAGGTAAATTTGTTTGATGGAGAAAGCCTGTGATGCTGTGCATTTTTCCTTTTATCTCTGTGTTTCTTCTTGCACTCTGAAGCCTGAAATTTTATTTATCACTAGGAAAAATATGTGGGGAACCTGGGTTATGGACTCAGTAAAAATTTGTTCTTGAAGGTAAAGCTTTACTATGGGTTATGTTTTAGTTTCCCCCCCTTCATCAAACTGTAAATTTTGTTCTTTATTATGCAACATTGAGTCCTAAAGATGAAGTTTGTTCCATTTTCAGGATAAGAAAAATAGATATTATATTGTCTCCGCTCTGGCAAACACCAAAGTGGATCTGAAAGGCATGAGATTTTTGAAGTTTTTTTTTTTAATGTCTTAATCACTCAAAGTGAATAATGTTACACGAGGATATCATTTCCAAAATTCACTAACTCGTGCAGTTTAAAAAAACAGAAATGCCTTCAGGTTTTTTGTATATTGTTAGTATTTGTGACATTTTAAACTGTGCAGTTTTATCTACGAGGCTTGGTTTGGGTAAAGGAGGTTTGAGGATGGCTCCTGAAGAAGCGTTGGGTGAAAAACTAAAAGTTAGTACTTTCCACCTTTCCTTTTTTTGGCTGGAATCCCACTTTATAGATGACTTATTTTCCCACGCCTGGCCGCATTCTGATTTTTCTGAAGTAATGGCTTTGTAGAAAGCTTGATCATGACATTTTATGTTAAATTATATACTGAAAATATTGAGTCTTCCGTTACAAAAGAATCACCATTTTTTTTCTCTTGATATAGAGTTCGATTATAGTGTTGGTTTTCTTAGCTAATGCCACATTCGTTGGTAATGCATACATTCAGATTCATTTGAAGGGGTAAATATCATTTTTGCTCCAACTAATATGAATAATTCAATCTTTTGAGAACTCCGATTAAGCTTTTGTTGGCTTCTGATGAAACTTTAATAAACTGTTTCAACTTTTGGTTTAGCAATGCTCTATTTCCCAACCATTTCTGTGTTGGATATCCATGTCCAAATGAATACAAGTTTGTATTCCTTCGGATTGAAGGTTCTTATTTGGGGCTTTCATTATGTCTTACCCTTACCTTTTGGGAAGTATGCTGGTTTGCCTTTTTTAAATCATTCTTTTAATTGTAAATAATGAATATTTGAGTTCACTCATATCCTACACTATTTCAGTAACTGTGATAGTATTTTTAAATAACTGACTGAAGCAAGGTAGTAAATATTCTCTCATTTAGTTGCTTGCATTTAATTTGCTAGGTGTCATTGGGTTCTGTAACTCCATTTGCACTTATCAACAAATCAGCACGGTATGTTTCAATCTCAAGCACTATGCAAATGAGCTATCCTCATTTGAATTTGACTTGTATTCCTCGTACTTTAATATTCACTTCGAAGCCAATTTCTTTACTCATATGTGTTCTAAAATATTGTGCATGACTTAATCTTTCGGGTTGTGTATATTTTTTTTGATTGGCATAAGAAGTCTACCAATAAAAAAAACTATATAAAAAAGTGTTCTAAAACCATGCACAAGATGATCAGTAGTACACAATACCAATCACCTTATTTTGTATCTTAGATGATACATCTAGCTTCTGATACTGGTATAAGTATTATGGTTAAAATTAGTGTGTACTCATTTTATGTTTTTTTATAACAGAGTTGTTGTAATATTATAGCTAAAAATTTTCATATTTTCTCTTCTCACAATTAGTGCTGCAGTCCACTATATTTATATTCTTTATTTATTCCTGTCTTGTATTTTCATTTAAATTTTCCTCTCTTTTCGTCTTCTCCATGTTTTTTTTGTTCTTCTATTTATCAGTTATGATGCTTCCACAATTCTATGTATTGGATTTAGTTTAATCATATCTTAATTCATGCATTTTATCATGTTTCTATAGAAAGTGTTGGTAGAGTAATTACTTTATATAATTGTGAATCTTGTATTTTCTTTAATCCCTCTATTATATTTGCGTTCATCCAAGTATTTATGTGACTGACGAGAAAGTGAGAATAGTGATCATAGATATAGATGTAAAATATGGGGGGAAGACCCGTTTCTTGAAGAAACTTATTCCCATCATATACAATCTGTTGTCTGTTTGAATAATGTTCACCGATTGCAGTTCTCCTGATCGCTAGTCACAATACTTGAAACCTCTGTTTTATTTTGTCTTTTTTGTGGTTTTAATTTGTTATTTCCATCTTTGTGTGAAGAGATGTCTCCTTATTATTGGATCATGGATTTAAAAGTCAGGATCGATGCGTCTTCCATCCACTTTCAAATGAGATGTCCATCAGTAAGTGAGAAGGTGCTTTATTTATTTGACAATATCTATGCATATAGTGACTGAGATTTTTTCTTGATATGATATAATAAATAAATTTAGTCTGTTCAACACGACTTATAGAAATTCATCTATATTATCAGTGGCTATGCTAGCTGTTCGAAAATTCACTCTCCAACTTTTAGTGGTGGCGTTTGGCCAAAATGCTTCGAGCTTTTTGGTAGAATTTAGATTTTTAATTGTTTGTTGTGTAATTGTATACAGCGATACATTGAGATGAATGGTTTACTTTTCAGCTCTTAATTATCGCGACCTCAACAAGTTTCTTAAGTCGATTGGAAGGGACCCTTCATATGTTGATCTGGAGGTGATTTGACGAGTTTGGTGAATAAAAACTGCATTAGTTTTTCCCTATCCTGATAGGTATTTTCTTTTTCTTCTTCAGGCTAATCCTCCAGTCAGTAAAGATCAACCTCCTGATCTTGCTGCTCTTGTCCTTTCTGAATCTTCCATTACATCTCATCAACCCGAGAAACCAGATTCTTTGCAAGCTGAAGCTACTCAAGAAAACCATGTCTCTGTTGACAAGAAGCCGAAGACAGTTGCTCGTAATTTGCTTCAAAAAATTCCTGTTTATTAGAAAATAAATAAATAAAAAATTGTCTGATTGATCTTTCCCTTGAAAATATGCCATAATCTCCAAATAACATGTTTCTATATTTTTTTTTTATGCAGCCAACAAGGTGAAACCATCAACTAGTGTGCAGTCTGTCAAGAACAAACCAGTCAATGAAGTACGTCCTTCCTTCTCAAATGTTGAGAAATTTGTCGAAGAAATACTCGATAAAACATCAAAAATTGTTCTTTCAGAGGTAGCAAAATACTTTTGTTTCCACTTCTCTCTTTCTTTGTTAAATACCTTTGGTAGATTCACATCAGCACCTTCTACAGATAACAGAGGATAGTATTTCCCAACATGGAGAAAACCTTGGAACTGTCGTTACGACTAGAATCAAGAAACTTAGCTCCGAATTAAATCACCTGGCTGTGAGTTATTGATGGATATCATATTTTATCGTACTAAAATAAAAAATCATATATTATATGTGTCGTAATTTCAAGCAACAACATTACAACACTTCTATGTACATGAAAATAAAAACATTTTTTTTTTCACTTTGCTGCAGATGATATTCAAGAACACTGCTTATACAGAGGGGTTCAAAGCCGGAAATTCTCATCAAATGAGACATTATCACTAATGCTAGGTAAGATCGATTATTTTTAAAAAGTCACGTAATTTTCTTTTCCCGGTGACTTATTTATGCAAAGATTACGATTATTCAGGAGAACAAATGTTAGAATTGAATACCAATCTGAAGTTGTTCAAGATGGTTCATTTTTCATCAATGATTCCTTGTTGGTTTTGATTGATCTGTGTTCCAAATTGAAATCATTAGATGCCAACAATAATGGGTGATATTGTGGAGAGTTTAAAGCTTAATTTTCTGTCACTTTATCTTCACATACATGTGTATTTGTTTATCCAGTCATATACATCCATCTATGTGTCTGTGTATATATATGTTGCGAAAAATCGTATACGCAAGTGCACGTGTCGCAGAAGTAATAAAGTGTATATAAAAGTACGAGTGTCGATCCCACGAGGAATAATTGTGTTAAATAAAGAATATCTAAATTTTAGTTTAATTTGAAAAGAAATAATAATTTTTGTGATTTAGATTTTAAAACTAAAATAATAATTCAAATAAAATTAAGCAGCAATTTAAATAAAAGATTTAAAAATAAAGAAGTAAGATTATATGATGAGAAAATCCAGGGTTCCGATTTCACTTAACTAATCCTATTTATTAGACCTAATTCAAATAGTTAAATCTTATTTCTATGTGTTGATGGCAATTTGTGTTGATGGCAATTTCACGAAAATATTTATCAATCTCTCTCGAGCAAAGACAAACTTATTCAACTAACGAATTATCACCTCTCGGTCTCTAATCCTGAGAATTAATTGAATACATTAAGAATGAGAAATTATACTACCACATGAACGCATTAGCTATCTCTAGCCTAACATCCTTTTCATGGCAAACTATTCAGTGCACGGTTAAATTCTCCGCTCTCGCATCCCGAATCAACCCTAAAGTTCTTAGTTTTGGTGATCAATCAAACCTAAGCATTACGTTCAGAATAGATTACTCAACACAGAACAGAAACAGAAAATTAACTACTTGAATTAAGAAAAATAAACAATCATAGTAAAGCTACATCGAAACCCTAGAACAGGAAATTTAGTTCATGCTAAAATAAAAGTAAACAACAATAATATTAAATAGTTGCATAATAAAACAGTAGAAAGGAAAAGAAAAAGAAAAGAAAAACTATAATAAAAATAGCCTGCTCGCCCTCCTCTCTGAAAATCGCCGTCGGATTGCTCGCTGCCGACTCCAGGGTTTTTTGACTGTCTAAGCTGCCCAGGCGTGTTAGGTTTTTATAATTTTCTTTTAACTCGGTCAACGGCTTGGATTTAATCTCGCTTCGGATCAACGGTTCGAATTAAAACACGTTGTCTTTCCATATGTAATTTGGTTAGCGATCGGTCGCTGTCTTTGTAAGGCGCACGGTCGCTGCAATCTTCTGCTCCAAATGTGTAGAGTATGTTGGGTAGCGATCGGTTTCTGTTCTTTATAGGAATTGATCGCTGTCTCTTCTAAGTGTAATGTAACATAGCGATCGGTCTCTGGCAGTTGTGGAGATCGATCGCTGCTTAATCTGAATGACAGCCGCTGCATTGCAATTCACTGGCTGGCGATCGGTCTCTGGACTTCATAGAGATCGATCGCTGCTTGCTTCCTTGGCGATTATAGTGTGTGGCGATCATAGTGTGTGGCGATCATAGTGTGTGGCGATCGATCTCTAGATTGTATGGCTACCGATCTCAAGAATTCATGGAGATCGATCGCCACTTCTCCTTCAATTCTCTTCATGTATGGCTACCGATCTCAAGAATTCATGGAGATCGATCGCAACTTCTTCTTTATTCAACATTTTCAACATTTTCTTTCTGTTCCTGTTTGTCTGCACACTCACGCAAATCTCGTCAAATTCTTCCAAATCACTTGAGTAAAACTTATCATTTCAAGTATTAAAGAATATAAATAAGTGCGTAAAATACACACTTATCACACCCCCAAACTTGAATGAAAGCTTGTCCTCAAGCGAACACAAATAATCATAGAAAATCAAACAAAATTTATTCAAGAATTAAAAATTAAAGTCTGCAAAACATTTCAAATTTCTATGGTAAAATTATTTAAGTCATAGTTCTCAGCATTTCGTCTCAGCTTGATAATTGCATGCAAACAAACTATCTAGATAAATACTTTCAATAATATCACTCATGATATCACATTGATAGAAACTTAATCAGAAATTCTTGTGTGTGTTCGTGCTCAAACTCATTCTCATTTAACTGATAGATCTATAATTGTGTCTTATGAGAAGGGTAATAAAAATGACTCTCAGGGTCACTCCATTCACTCTTATTGTTCATCAGTCTTGCCCATTATTCACTAATAACAAATATGAATAAACAGAATAAAAGTCGATAGGTCTTTAATTAAGCTTGTAATGTAAGGCTGGGTTTATAAGGTAGGAAATTTTTGGATTCAAGCGAAACTCTAGAGCACAATCCATCCTTATGCCACCCTCACTCCTTACACTCACTTGAACTCTTTTCTAATCAGTTAACTCAATAATCCCTCCCAAACTTGTCTCACTCTCTATTTTTCAAAACTAACTCCTTTGTCAATGTCTTTACTAACAAACATAAAATACAAATAATGATGAGAACAACAAATTGAATAGCACATAAAAAATTGTTCTACTAGTGAACAATTCAACTTTCTACTAACTTTGAATTTTTCTCTTTTTTTTTTTTTTTTTTTTTTTTTTTTTTTTTTTTTTTTTTGAAAAATAAAATCCCAAAATACTACAACTTAGACAATTGACAAAAGAATTAGTTCTGATTCTCACCACTACTTTCTCCAACTCTCCCCATAATATGTAACAACAACCCTGTGCTCAATAAACAGGATAGTCAAAATAATTTCAGGGTAGGTTAAGTTAGGGTTGACAAAATAGTGGTAAATAAAGGCTCAAATAGGAGACTAAGGGTGCCATTTAAATGACACAATTTGAGGTATGTCAATAAAGGCTCAAACGATTCAAAAATGGCCTAAGTCATTCTCTTAATTCTGCAAAAATCACAATTTATATTCATGAATGCAGGGCAAAACCAAGAACAATTTAATACTCACTAATCACTCACTAAATTTAAATGGAGCTCACTCCCTTTCAGTGTTTACACTCAAGCACTCCCTTACTGTGTTTAGGCTCTCGATCTCAAGACAACAATTTATATCATTATCAGCTAAATTTAAACAAGAATGAACAATTCCACACAAACAAGTCTAACTTCCTAAGTTCCAATCAATGCTACTATCACGAATCATACTATCTCAGAATCTATTCAGAAGTTGAAACATGCATTGATCAACGGTGCAGTCATCGACACTTTAAACAAATGAAATAAATAATCATACCATAAAATTTAAAATATTAAGCAGACTTACCAATCTATACATGTTTATAAATTTAATTAAAAACCCCCCCAAACTTAATATCAACATTGTCCCCAATGTTAAATAAAGCATACACACAAAAAAAATAGGAAAGGGGATAGTGTACCTCATGCGGGGTCCGACAGTAGTGTGGTGAAGCTTCGGTCGAAGGAGCAATCGATCAAGGAGCTTTTTTTTTTTTTTTTTTTTTTTATTTTTATTTATTTATTTTTTTCTTTTAACAACTAAATAGAGAAATACTAACCGAAAATAAAAATGCTTGAAACGGGAAATGAAAATACGAGAGAAAAAAAATGAAGTAAGAAGAAAATAAAAAGAAAGAAAGATAAAAAGAACGAATTAAAAAATAGAAATAGAAACAGAATACAATAAATAAAATAAAGGAAAATAAAAGAAAATAAAAATTATAAGGAAAAATAAATTCAGGAAAATAAATGGCTAATTAATCTAAAATAAAAATTACTTAGAACAAGAAAAAGAAAGATAAAAAGAAAAGAAAATAATAAATAACATAACAAAAAAAAAAAAATTAAAATTAAAATTAAATAAAATGATAAAATGAATAACAGAATTTAAGATAACTAAATTGGACCCTATTTAAAAGCAGAAAAATAAATAACATAAAAGAAACAATAAATAAATAAAAAGACAATAAAATAATAAACTAAAGAAAATTAAAAATAACAGTAAGAAAGAAGAAAAAATTAAATGATAAAAAGAAAATAAAATGACTTAATCGGAACCTATTTAAAGAAAAATAAAAATAAAAGACAAGAAATAAAGAAAATAGAGAAAATAAAATGATATAAGAAACTAAAACATAAAAATAGAAATACTAATAATAATGATAAGAAATAAAATAAAGACAAAAAATAAAAATAAATAACAAATGGGTTACAAAAGATGATTATTTTTATTTTTATTTATTTTGTTTTTTTTTTTTTTTTGTTTTTTTTTTTTTTAATTTAATACTAATAAAATGAAATAAAAATAAAAATAAAAAATAAACAAAACTAATGCAAACAAAAATTGAAATAACGAACTAAAAAGGATACTTGGGTGGGTTGCCTCCCACCGAGCGCTTGTTTTAATGTCAACAGCCCGACACCATATTCTGTCATGTTGGGTCGGGGTATATGATTGGCTTTGCATGTTGAAATGTATCGTCCCAATATGGTGTCAATCGTTGCCCATTTGTGAACTTCTCATTCGCTAAAAGCTTGTTGTCGTCGGGTGGTTTCTTTATATGTGGTAGGACCCGTAATGGCGACTCCCCCAAACTTTCAACATACTGCTTCCCATTAGACTCAAGAAAATTGTTTGGTTGACGTGAAGCCTCTATTGGGCACTCCAATGATTTATACACCTTGAATGTGACATCTTCATCTTGTACGTGCAATTTAAGCTCTCCCTTTCTTAGATCAATTACAGCACCCCCTGTTGCTAAAAATGGTCGACCTAATATTATCGGGATGCCTCGGTCTTCGTCCATATCGAGAATCAAGAAATCCGCGGGAAAAATAACTTGTCGACTTTGACAAGGACATTTTCAATCAACCCATACGGATGCTAATAGAGCGATCGGCCATTTGCAGAACTACACTTGTGGGCTTTGCTTCACCTATACCAAGCTTCCGAAATATGGATAGAGGCATCAGGTTAATGCTGGCTCCCAAATCGCAAAGTGCCCTTTCAAATATAGAATCCCCAATTTCGCATGGAATAGTGAAACTTCCTGGGTCTTTCAGTTTTTGCGGAAGCTTTCGTTGAATAATAGCACTGCATTCTTCCGTCAAAGCGATCGTACTGCCGTCTTCGATCTTACGCTTATGAGACAAAATATCTTTTAGAAATTTGGCATATTTAGGCATTTGCTCCAGTGCCTCAGCGAACGGGATGTTGATGTGTAATTGTTTGAACACTTTCAAGAATTTTTCAAACTGCTTATCCAAATTTGCATTTTTCAGGCGTTGTGGGAAAGGGACTGTTGGGATAATTTTCTTTGGGATGTGGGGTGGAGCTTCCTGTAGCTCTTGATCCTTTGGTGTGGACTCGGATGATGACGAATGCACTCCGTCATGTGCGACCACTTTCTTATTTTCTTGGGTACAATTTTCAATCACTGCTCCACTCCTAAGTGTAATGGCATTGCATTGTTCTCTGGGGTTGATTTCAGTGGAACTGGGCAATGTACCTTGTAGGCGTCCATTTAGTGCAGCTGCCATCTGGCCCATTTGTGTCTCCAAGCTTCGAATTTGGGCTGACTGATTCTGTAAGGTGGTTCTTGTTTCAGCCATAAATTTATTTGTGTGCTCCCCCATTTCAGCAATCATATTACTGGTGCGCTCTCCCATCTTTGCAATTAACTCTTCAAGATCAACCTTTCTTTCCTGCACTGGTGGCCCTTGTTGAGGTACTGGAGGCGGTTGCACGGTGTTGTTCTGATTTTTCCATGAAAAATTCGGATGAATGTTGCGCCCCCCATTAAAATAATTCCCTGAATTCTGGTAAGTTGGTCTAGTATAATTTCCCACAAATTGAGCTTGTTCAGATGAATTGCTAGCCATTTGGTTCCCTTGCTGACAGTTTTCACTAGCATGTGGTCCTTGGCACCAATGACATTGTATGATCGGGGAATGAATTGCATTAACTCGAGCTTGATTACCTTGGATGTGCTGAGTGAGGGATGCAACCTGTGTAGTCAATGCTTTTATCGCTTCCATTTCTGGGGTATTTGGCTGCCTCCTCAAAATCTGACGTTCAACAGGACACTGGTCATTATTTAGGGATAACTCTTCTAACAAGTTGAACGCCTCCTCTTCCGTCTTTTGTAATAGTGATCCACCAGCTGCTGAGTTGACAAGCGTCCGTGTAGAACTTGATAGGCCGATGAAGAATGTCTGTATTTGCATCCATTGTGGTAGACCATGCTGGGGGCATTTTCGTAAAAGTTCCTTGAATCGGCCCCATGCTTCGTAGACTGTCTCGCCATCGAATTGATTAAAGTTGTTAATTTCATTGCGAAGTTTTGCCATTTTTTCAAAGGGAAAGAATTTGGATAGAAATTTCTGTGCTAAATCATTCCATGTTGTAATTGAATCTGGAGGTAAGGAGTGTAACCAATTCTTTGCACGATCTCTTAGCGTGAAGGGGAATAACCTGAGCTTGATAGCATCCTCGGAGACATTATGGTATTTAAAAGTATCACAGACCTCGACGAAGCTAGCAATATGATCCTTGGGATCCTCGTTAGGTAGACCACAAAATTGATATTGTTGAATCATTTGTATTGTACCCGGCTTTATTTCAAAATTATTGCACGTGATAGCCGGTTTTCGGATTGCTGATTGAACCCCGTCCATGGATGGCATAACATAATCCAACAAAGTCCTTCTTCCGACTGCCTCAACCCCGACCATCTGTGGTATGTGAGCATTTTGATCATCTGCATTTTGATTAGCTGCCATAATTGCTTGTCTTGTTTCCCTTCGATTTTTACGGCAAGTTCGTTCAATTTCAAGATCGATAGGGATTAGGTTGGCAGTACCTAATTTTCGCATGCACCTGCAATGTGCAAATAATTCAATTTAAGCTTACAATAAAATAAAATAAAATAAATAAATAATAATAATAATAAAAAAAAATAAATAAATAAAATAAAATTTCAAATATAAACTAAAATCAAATAATTCAAAGATTAACAAAATTTATTCCCCGCAACGGCGCCAAAAACTTGTTGCGAAAAATCGTATACGCAAGTGCACGTGTCGCAGAAGTAATAAAGTGTATATAAAAGTACGAGTGTCGATCCCACGAGGAATAATTGTGTTAAATAAAGAATATCTAAATTTTAGTTTAATTTGAAAAGAAATAATAATTTTTGTGATTTAGATTTTAAAACTAAAATAATAATTCAAATAAAATTAAGCAGCAATTTAAATAAAAGATTTAAAAATAAAGAAGTAAGATTATATGATGAGAAAATCCAGGGTTCCGATTTCACTTAACTAATCCTATTTATTAGACCTAATTCAAATAGTTAAATCTTATTTCTATGTGTTGATGGCAATTTGTGTTGATGGCAATTTCACGAAAATATTTATCAATCTCTCTCGAGCAAAGACAAACTTATTCAACTAACGAATTATCACCTCTCGGTCTCTAATCCTGAGAATTAATTGAATACATTAAGAATGAGAAATTATACTACCACATGAACGCATTAGCTATCTCTAGCCTAACATCCTTTTCATGGCAAACTATTCAGTGCACGGTTAAATTCTCCGCTCTCGCATCCCGAATCAACCCTAAAGTTCTTAGTTTTGGTGATCAATCAAACCTAAGCATTACGTTCAGAATAGATTACTCAACACAGAACAGAAACAGAAAATTAACTACTTGAATTAAGAAAAATAACAATCATAGTAAAGTTACATCGAAACCCTAGAACAGGAAATTTAGTTCATGCTAAAATAAAAGTAAACAACAATAATATTAATAGTTGCATAATAAAACAGTAGAAAGGAAAAGAAAAAGAAAAGAAAAACTATAATAAAAATAGCCTGCTCGCCCTCCTCTCTGAAATCGCCGTCGGATTGCTCGCTGCCGACTCCAGGGTTTTTTGACTGTCTAAGCTGCCCAGGCGTGTTAGGTTTTTATAATTTTCTTTTAACTCGGTCACAATAAATAAATAAATAATAATAATAATAATAATAATAATAATAATAATAATAATAATAATAATAATAATAATAATAATAATAATAATAATAATAATAATAATAATAATAATAATAATAATAATAATAATAATAATAATAATAATAATAATAATAATAATAATAATAATAATAATAATAATAATAATAATAATAATAATAATAATAATAATAATAATAATAATAATAATAATAATAATAATAATAATAATAATAATAATAATAATAATAATAATAATAATAATAATAATAATAATAATAATAATAATAATAATAATAATAATAATAATAATAATAATAATAATAATAATAATAATAATAATAATAATAATAATAATAATAATAATAATAATAATAATAATAATAATAATAATAATAATAATAATAATAATAATAATAATAATAATAATAATAATAATAATAATAATAATAATAATAATAATAATAATAATAATAATAATAATAATAATAATAATAATAATAATAATAATAATAATAATAATAATAATAATAATAATAATAATAATAATAATAATAATAATAATAATAATAATAATAATAATAATAATAATAATAATAATAATAATAATAATAATAATAATAATAATAATAATAATAATAATAATAATAATAATAATAATAATAATAATAATAATAATAATAATAATAATAATAATAATAATAATAATAATAATAATAATAATAATAATAATAATAATAATAATAATAATAATAATAATAATAATAATAATAATAATAATAATAATAATAATAATAATAATAATAATAATAATAATAATAATAATAATAATAATAATAATAATAATAATAATAATAATAATAATAATAATAATAATAATAATAATAATAATAATAATAATAATAATAATAATAATAATAATAATAATAATAATAATAATAATAATAATAATAATAATAATAATAATAATAATAATAATAATAATAATAATAATAATAATAATAATAATAATAATAATAATAATAATAATAATAATAATAATAATAATAATAATAATAATAATAATAATAATAATAATAATAATAATAATAATAATAATAATAATAATAATAATAATAATAATAATAATAATAATAATAATAATAATAATAATAATAATAATAATAATAATAATAATAATAATAATAATAATAATAATAATAATAATAATAATAATAATAATAATAATAATAATAATAATAATAATAATAATAATAATAATAATAATAATAATAATAATAATAATAATAATAATAATAATAATAATAATAATAATAATAATAATAATAATAATAATAATAATAATAATAATAATAATAATAATAATAATAATAATAATAATAATAATAATAATAATAATAATAATAATAATAATAATAATAATAATAATAATAATAATAATAATAATAATAATAATAATAATAATAATAATAATAATAATAATAAACACGTTGTCTTTCCATATGTATTGGTTCAACGGTCGGACTGTCTTCCAATGTCTTGGTTAGCGCGCGGCTTTGTAGGCGGTCGCTGCAATCTTCTGCTCCAAATGTGTAGAGTAGTTGGGTAGCGATCGGTTTCTGTTCTTTATAGGAATTGATCGCTGTTCTCTTCTAAGTGTAATGTAACATAGCGATCGGTCTGGAAGTTGTGGGAGATCGATCGCTGCTTAATCTGAATGACAGCCGCTGCATTGCAATTCACTGGCTGGCGATCGGTCTCTGGACTTCATAGAGATCGATCGCTGCTTGCTTCCTTGGCGATCATAGTGTGTGGCGATCATAGTGTGTGGCGATCGATCTCTAGATTGTATGGCTACCGATCTCGAGAATTCATGGAGATCGATCGCCACTTCTCCTTCAATTCTCTTCATGTATGGCTACCGATCTCAAGAATTCATGGAGATCGATCGCAACTTCTTCTTTATTCAACATTTTCTTTCTGTTCCTGTTTGTCTGCACACTCACGCAAATCTCGTCAAATTCTTCCAAATCACTTGAGTAAAACTTATCATTTCAAGTATTAAAGAATATAAATAAGTGCGTAAAATACACACTTATCAATATATCTTAATACAATAAAATCAGAACCTTTTTAGTTTTGAGGAGTCGTGCATTTATTTTTTAATTTACAATATAATCTTATACTTTGACGTGTTATCTACATTTTAACGATTTATAATTTGTTATTGATAATTTATATACGAACAATCAACGCAGTAGAGTCGCAGCAATGTTTAGCCTTTTTTTCAAAAAGTAATCAACTCCATAATGCATATAAGTAATTACAATTATAAGGTGTTGTAGATAGTAGGTTTTATGAGTGTGTGAAAAGTCCATAAAGAGAAAAAAAAAAAAGAGAAGAGTAGGTTACCTAAGTCATTAAGAGTCTCACCATTCTCATCTTCCATCCATTTCTTTGAAAACAGCATGCATGGCTTTGGTTTGATTTATTATCTTTGACTCTCTAGTTAGTTTTTCGATTTCTTGGTTTGAATTTGAATTTGAATTTGAATCTCAAACTCATAATTCCTCATTTGACTCAACTATTAGTTTTAAAGTCAACAAAAAACGTGTAAAGCTGTGCAGTATCCCATTGTTTGGAGAGGAGGAGCATAATAGTTCATAAATAAAGTGAAGTTTTGTCTTAACTACTACAAGACAAGACTTTGAACAAGACCCATTAATAAAATTGTATTGATCTTTGTTCAGAGTAGATAATTCTGTATTATTTGGTAGAAATTTGATGATTCTATCACGATAAACATTAGAACTTACAAACACAAATGCGTGCGTAAGATCTATCAGATATTTCCGACATTAGTTTGTATGTAAACTTTACTTACTTTTCATGTGTCCATTTTTAGATTTTCCAATCTTGGCAACCCAAAATAAAGATGGAGAGAAGCTTTTGTACTGGGTAGTGGGTGCCATTCAATGAACAATTTCTTCAGGCATTAACATTTCCATATTCTCTCTCTGCAATTTCCTGATCTGAGCAAAAAAGAGAAATAGCTTTGTTAAAATGAAGTTGCAATGAGCTTTATAATTGAGAAGGCTGGCTGGGAATTTGGGCCATCCCTCTGCCTGATTTGGGAAATCAGATTCTGCTTGATATCTCCCATTATTTCTTTCTTTATATGGATCTTCCTGCTTTGATTACACCCCAAGCAATAATAAGAGTCTGACTATTGTTTTTCTGCAAATATTGTTTCCTTTAAAAGCTGTTTCTTGAAACATGGGAAATACAAGAACAAGTTATTGACCTGGTAAATAGTTATACTGCATTTGAGGAAGAAGATGATGTTATAAGACTGAATTTTATAACCAAAATAGTCTCTAATTTCAAGGATCAATCCTGAAAGCTTTATATTAAGCTATAACATGCAAGGATTTGGAAATAAATTATTGGGTTGAGAACTTTTTGCAGGATCTGAACACAGGCAATGAGAGGAAAGAGGAAAAATGGGAATCCACTATGCAGAAAACAGAGGAAAAAGCAGCAGAACTTGGAAAAAGCTCCTTTTTTTTATTCACCAACTAGCACCTTGTGAATATGTTCATTTACTTTTATTAAACAAGAAAGTTTTCAAATTCAAAACTCTAAATAGAAAAGTAATTTCAAACTATCGAATAGAGATGGAGCTTCAAGTTGGCCAATAGTGATGGGGGTGAGAAATATTGTATTTTTTAAGCATGAGTAGGGAAACATGCTACAAGACATTGTACACCAAGACAAGAACAATAATTCCTCTCTCTCTCTCTCTAGAGGGGCGACTTTCTTTGCAAATTTTAACCAAACCCACGAGAAAGATTAGTCAAAAAAGTAGGGAAAAACCCCCCACTATTCAAAGTACAAGAACTCCTCAAAAGACTAGCATGTGAGTAGAGGTTGAGGTTGGAAGTTCAAACTTTTAGCCTAGAACTAGATGCAGATCTCAAACTCTAGGCAATAATCTATACCCAAAAGTGAGCATAAGCAAATCTAGATGAACCATTTCAAGAACATTTAAAATTTCAAATAATTTAAAAAAAAATAAAAAGATCTACTTTCTCTGCCTTTGAATTATAAAAAGGAAGAGAGATATTTGGAACTAATATAATTTACCAGACATCTACTGTACCATCCACTACTACAGAGACCATGTTGCTTTTCAAACATATAATAATAGACATGAACCCACCATGAATCATCCATTATCCAACTTGTAGTAGTAGCCAGGAGCCAATTGCTTCTTTATTTCTCTTGTTAGCCATGGGGACTTAACCCATTTTGCCACACATTGTTGGAGACTGTAAAAATGGCAGATGTTCAGGTCAAGTGTAGAGAGAGAATCGAATGAAGGTCAGAGAGAGAGAGAGAGAGAGGCTTTGGAAAATTCATCTTCCACTAATATACAAAGTGTACGTACAAGTTGCAGACATGAGATAATGAAATCTCAAACTGTCAGAACATATTCTCTCAACCTTTGACGTTCTTCGCCCAAGTGCATAATATTTTGTACAATTCTTACTTTTCAATCACACCTCTAATCTAGTTGACTTGCGACGGCTTTGATAGCCGCAACTCTGGCTGCAGTGGCCGCCCGATTTGCTGCTCTGATTGCCTTGTTTACCTGATCATCCACTCTCCGAAGATTAATGGAATTCTCGGCCGTTTTCCGAGCAGCCTTCAAAAGGAATAATAACACGAGAAAGAAAGCATGAGAACCCCAACAATATTTGCAGTGATTTGTAGAGGAAGAAGATAAAAGAATGGAGGTCAAATAACCTGAACTGCTCTTATAACCGCCGCGTTTAACGGCGGGAGAAGGTGGTTGAGGCTGCCACCATCCCATTCGCCGCTTTTTATTTCGCCGTTTCGGAACGCGTAAGAGCCGTAGCCTTGCCGTCGTCCTTCATGCCACGACCCCTCGTAACAATGTCCGTTGGCAAATTGGTAGACCCCAAAACCATGGATTTTATCTCCGAAATACTCGCCCGCATATCTATCCCCATTTCTACAAGATAAAAAAAAAAACACCAACATTTATTCTCAGGCCACTCAATCCCAATACTACGCAAGTAATGACTGTAAACTATGATTAAAACCAAGTTTCAGCAAACAGACGAATGCGAAGGATAAACGACAAGATAGCAGACAGCACTCTCCCATAAACAGATCTGAGCAGGGAACAAGAACATAAATGTGAAGCTTGGGACTTGGCCTCTGAGGGGCGAAATGAAATATTTCACCTTTACGTTCTTTAATCTAAGAAATTTCAGAAAGTCAGAAAACCCACCTGAAATAGTAACATCCAAGGCCGTGTTTGCTGCCAAACTTGAATTCGCCGGCGAAGGAGCTACAATCGGAGCAAGTCTGAACACCAACACCGTGGCTCTGTCCATTATACCATTCCCCTGCGTAAGAATCCCCAGAGTAGAAACGATAGACTCCAAATCCATGTCTCAGCCCTTGCCGATACTGGCCCCGATACCTACTTCCTCTTGCCCAGCTCTCGATTCCACACCCGTCATACCTCCCATTTATCCAGTCCCCTTCATATCTCCCGTTCACGAAGTAATTGTAAACACCACTTCCATTACAGCGCCCATCGTGAAATTCGCCCTCGTAGAAATCGCCATTACTGTAGAACTCAACGCCTTCTCTAATTATTTCCTTTCGCTTCTGCGAGATTCTGTTGGCGTTCGAATCCCCGATGAACCACTGCACCGGCTTAGCATTGCTCTTTGAAATTCCGAACCGTTTCGCATTTTCCTCCCATGCGTGTTTAATGATCGAAAGCGCTTGATTGATTAGAGCCTTGTTCTTGCTTATGAAGAAAAGAGCAACGGCAATGAAAACCAGAGCCAGCAATAGATGCTCTGAAGTAGGTATCTCTGCCTTCTTCATATAAAAGAAGAAAGAGAAGAAGAAAAACGAGAAGACGGTAAAGCAAATCACCATGGCAAACGCGAGAGCAGGGTTTGCAAATGGATTTCCAGTTCTCGACGACGAACTGGACATCAGGAACTTTTTCATCTGCATTTCCTCGTCGCTGTCCTGTTGCAGAGCATCGATCACTTCATCTTCAGCAACCGGAGAGAGATTGCGAATTGACGATCGAATAGTTGATGAAGAAGAACCCAAAACTCAAAACTATTTCATCAACCAAAAGTTGTTGCCTTTATAGAGAGGCACGTAACTCCAAAACTTGAAAAATGGGAGGGTCCACACGAAGAATGCAGCCATAGCCCATTTCTTCATCTGATAACGCATTTAATAATATAAACTATATTAATACATTAAACACCTTTTCTCTTCAGCTTCTGTTTCATCCTCTCCACTGCAGCTCTACCTCGTCTTTGCAGAATGTAAATCTAACTAGATTCTTTCCATCTTCTGGGTTCAAGTAAAACGCACTCGTTGGAATAGCTACAACTCTTACTCCCTTGATTAGATACTGGCAAAATGCAATGTCGTTTTCCAGCCAGAACGGCGTGTGATCGACGATAACGAAATACGTTGTCTCTTTTGAGCTCTTCATAGTAGGAATCCGGGGCTCTTAACGCCGTGGCTGCAGCCCATTGCATCGGAGTGGATGTGGAGAAAGTCAAGAAAGCGTGTGCTTGACGAACTCCCCATGACGGAGGGGCTATGGCCAGGCCGATCTTCCAACCGGTTAATGAGAATGTCTTTCACATAGAATTCATCGTCACAGTCCGGTCGTACATTCCCGGGACAGAAGCTATGGAAATGCGATCCATTTCAAAAGCCAGCTTATCGAAAACTTCATCGGAGAAAACGAGCGCATCGTTCTCAATGCAGAGGGAAGCAATCTCCAAAGTTCCTTCGACGAGAACATTTTCCCAGTCGGATTATGTGGAGAATTGATAAGAACAGCCCGAGTGTCCTTTGAGATAGCCAATTTGAGCTCATTCACGGGCACGGCAAAGTCAGGCCGGAGCAAAGTTATGCACTTGACTTTGGCACCCGCCATTGATAGAGTGGCTTCGTAGGAATCGCAAAACGGAGCGAAGAGGATCACTTCATCGCCGGGATTTATCAAGCCGAGAATGGTTGCAGCAATGGCTTCTGCACAGCCCGAACCTTGTCGGGGTCGACTACCAGTCCGGTATCTTTTTCCAACCGCTTCGCAATCTAACAAACAAAACCAAGCAGGTCAACAAGATCAAGCACCCTAAAAGTACAAATAATGCAAATGAAATAGTGCTTCGCAATCAATTTCATCTTCTCCTTATTAAAAACACTAGCTTTATTAAGAATGTCCTATAAATTTGTGATTTTTAAGGTTTGGAACAATTATGTATTGTGGGTTGGATTGGTTTCAAAGCAAGAACCTATCGGCGAACACAAGCTTAAAGTGTCCAACTTCAGTATACATATTAAACACTTCAGAATAAACTTGTTTGATGAATCCATGCAAGACACTAGTTCCAAACTAGAAAAAAAAAATCTCAACTTTATCAGAATCATGCGTCTACGAAGAATAACCAATGATATCTGATTTGCCTAAGAATCATTAATCGTATCAGTCTTCTGAAACGTGAAGGTCAAGAAGTGCTCATCGATGTTTCAGAAATAAAACAAATGAAACAGTTGATTATTGCAAGTGAGAGGTAGTTTTTAAGAAAGTAAAACCCGCATAGTTATTTTGAAAACCACGAAATGGAATAATTGATGTCTAATCTATCCCAATTCATCAAATAAACCCCGCAAATGACGAAAAATCAGATAGATTATAACTTGAATTAACCTGCAACGGCTTCTGGGTCGAATCATTCTGGCCCAATACGACATCTTTCTCGGTCGAAACGATGGATAACCAAAGATTGCTCAGTTACGCTACTCGAATAAACAATGCTGAGTGAAGTGATGCAATTGTTCAGAAGCAGCAACGGCACTCTGACCCAATGGGTCTGCTTAGATTTCATCACCCTCGTCGCAGAGATTGAGATTTTACAGGTCTCATTTGAAGAATTCCTTTCATTTATGATGGTCAAAATTAGTTATTTGTTATTCACGTTCTTAATAAGCCTAGTCTTATGGGCGCCCTATTCTTTAGGGTTAGTTATTTGTTAGTTCCATGTAACTTGCTATGAAATGTGGTTTTTTTATTTTGCTTATGTACGTGCAGAAGGCTATAAATGCCTAATGTTCATTTCAAGAATAATATTTTATTCCCCTTCATTTCATGTGTTATTTTATTTTAGTGTCTATATTTGGTATCAGAGCTTCACAAGGGGCCTGATTGCGAGTGAGCAGTGTGTGAGTGTGTGTGAGTCTACAAACAAAATGTCAGAAAAGTTCGTGCAACCAGCTATTCCAAACTTTGACGGTCATTATGATTATTGGTCAATGACGATGGAAAACTTTCTGAGAAGCAAAGAGCGGTGGAGTCTTGTAGACGAAGGAATACCGGCGCCGGCAATTGGAACTGCACCAACGAGTGAAGCACAGAGAAAAAGCGTGGAGGAAGCCAAGATTAAGGATTTGAAGGTTAAGAATTTTTTATTCCAGGCTATTGATAGAGAAATTATGGAGACAATTATTGACAAAGGGACATCGAAGGCAATCTGGGTGTCAATGCGGCAGAAGTACCAAGGTTCCACAAAGGTGAAGAAGGCACAACTTCAAGCTCTGAGAAGAGAGTTTGAGCTGCTTGCTATGAAAGAAGGAGAGAAGGTGGACAACTTTCTAGGAAGAATCCTCAGTGTGGTGAACAAGATGAAATCAAATGGTGAAAACATGGAGCAAAGTATGGTGGTCAGTAAGATACTTAGATCATTGACTTCTAAATTCAATTATATTGTATGTTCGATAGAAGAGTCAAATGACTTAACCATTGATGAACTTCATGGAAGTCTTCTTGTTCATGAACAAAGGATGCATGGACATCAAGTGGAGGAACATGTGTTGAAAGTTACACATGATGACAGTTTTGGAAGAGGAAGAGAAGGAAGAGCCTTCTCTAGAGGTGGAAGAGGAAGAGGACATAGGAGATAGTCCCAAAACAAAGCAATTATTGAATGCTTCAAGTGTCATAAGCTTGGACATTTTCAACATGAATGTCCAGAATGGGAGAAAAAGACAAATTATGCAGAAATGGAAGAAGAAGAAGAACTCTTGTTGATGTCACACATGGATATGCACCAAACCGGACAAGAGGAGGTCTGGTTCTTGGATTCAGGATGTAGCAACCACATGACACAGAACAAAGGTTGGTTCTCTAATTTAGAAGAAGGTCTTTGCCAAACTGTGAAATTAGGGAATGACATGACAATGAATGTAGTAGCAAAAGGAAGTGTAAGAATGCAAGTTAATGGTGTCACTCAAGTAATTTCAGATTTCTACTTTGTTCCTGAGCTTGAGAATAATCTGCTTAGCTTAGGACAGCTTCAAGAAAAAGGATTGGCAATTTTGATTCAGAATGGAACATGTAAAGTATTTCATTCTAGGAAGGGTTTAATCATGCAAACTAATATGAGTGGAAATAGAATGTTTTATGTGTTAGCCACTGCAGCACCAAAGGAGATCATGTTCCTGCAAAAGGAGCTAGAGACAAAAAAAAAGTTCACCTGTGGCACTGCCGGTTTGGACACCTTAATCACAAGGGACTCAATACATTGTCACAAAAACACTTGGTAGCTAACTTACCAAATCTGAAGTTTCCAAAGAAGACTTGCACTACTTGTTTGATTGGAAAACAGCACATAAGATCAATCCCCAAGAAAAGCATGTGGAGAGCCTCAAAGAAACTACAACTTGTGCATGCCGACATATGTGGTCCTCTCAAGCCTTCCTCAAACAGCAACAAGAGGTATATTTTAAGCTTTATAGATGATTTCTCATGTAAAGCTTGAGTTTATTTCTTACATGAGAAATCTGAAGCATTTCAAAACTTCAAGAACTACAAAATTAGTGTTGAAAAAAAAGTTGGTGGACACATTGCTTGCTTAAGAACATATAGAGGTGGTGAATTCACTTCACATGAGTTTGAAGAATTTTGCAAAACTCAAGGCATTAGAAGGCAATTAATAGCGGCTTATACTCCTCAACAAAACAGAGTCGCTGAGAAGAAAAATATGACTATTTTGAATGGTGTGGGGGCTATATTGAATGAAAGGCAAGTTCTAAAGGTATTTTGGCCAGAAGCTGTGAAATTGTGTGTGCATGTGCAGAATCGAAGTCCAACTTCAGCAATAGAAAATACAACTCCCGAAGAAGCATGGAGCAATGTGAGGTCTACAGTGGAATATTTCTGAGTCTTCGGGTGTGTGGCTCATGTTCATATACCAGATCAAAGAAGAACCAAGCTTAAGGATAAGAGTAAGATGTGTGTTTACTTAGGAATTAGTGATGAATCAAAAACTTACAAATTATTTGATCCTATTTCTAAGAAAATCATTGTAAGCAGAGATGTGGTGTTCGAAGAAGAGAGAAGCTAGAATTGGGGCAGAACCGATGAAGAAAGGAAAGTTGATGTGTTAGTGTGTGAAGATAAAGAAGACAATCTTGAAGAAGAAGAAGTTGAGCAAGAAGAAAATGAAGATGGTGATGGCAGCTCAAGTGGAATCAGATCACCTGCAAGTGAGGAAAGCAACACTGATCAAGAAAGTCCAGTTCAAGGGAGGGCCATAAGAGCTAGAAGAGAACCAATATGGATGACAGATTATGTGACAAGGGCTGATTTGTCTGAAGAAGAAGAAAATGTGATGACTCGTATGTGCACGACTAGCCCGTATACTGGATCCAGACCCGGATTGCGGTGCATCCGCGCGGGAAAAAAGCCGGTGAATCGAGTATGTCGTAATGTGGGGGTCGTCACAATCCCACATCGTTTGGGGAAGTATGTGGAAATGAAACATATGTAAAGAGACCCTCCCAAAATAGTAAGACGTGTTTTGGAGCACAATTGACAACGGATACCATAAGAACTCCGAAGTTAAAAGTGCTTCGACGAGAGTAGTACCAGGTTGGGTGACCGACTAGGAAGTCTTCGCCAAAGAAATCCGTGAGGGGAGGATATTGGGCTGCGGCCCAATCCCCAGAGCGAACAATATCTTCCTGGACAAATGGGTCGTTACAGAAAATCTCATGATGCTGATGGCTGAAAGCAAAAATGATTCATTCTCTTTCAAAGAAGCACACAGAAGCATCAAGTGGCAAGAGGCAATGAAAGTTGAGATGAAGACTATAGAGAAGAACAACACATTGGAGCTAACATATCTACTGAAAGGAGTCAAGCCAATTGGAGTTAAGTGGATTTTCAAAACCAAACTCAACGAAAGTGGAGAAGTAGAAAAGCACAAAGTAAGATTGGTGGCAAAAGGAAATACACAATGATATGAAATAGACTACACAGAAGTTTTTGCACCAGTGGCTAGACTTGATACGATGCGTCTAATTCTTGCACTTGTAGCTCAATATGAATGGGAAATATTTCAACTTGATGTGAAGAGTGCATTTCTTCATGGAGAACTTGAAGAAGAAGTTTTCATTGAACAACCAGAAGGGTTTATCAAAAAGGGAAAAGAAAACAAGGTTTATAAATTGAAGAAGGCATTGTATGGTCTTAAACAGGCACCGAGGGCTTGGAACACCAAGATAAAAGCATATTTTACGCGTGTAGGGTTTGAAAAATGTTCCAGCAAGCACACCTTATTTACCAAGAAATGGGGTAATGTAACGCCCTCGAACCCACCCTGGCTCGGTGCGCTACATTGCTAACTAATCCCACGCTGAAACATAATTTAAAATCAAACTGACACAGCGGAATTTAAAGCTAAGTCTCCCAACACTCTCTCTCTTGTCATACCTAGCTACCTAGACTCACTAATTGTCCTTAATTCTAACCATTAAATACCACGGCGTCTTTCTAAAAAATTTTGACAAAGTAATACCTGAAAAAGGCGCCTCCAAAATGCTAAATACCTGCATAAAATCCAATCCCAACCAATCCAGAATACTCTTACTTAAATAACCAGCATACGAAATCTCCAAATAACAATAAAGAGGGAAACTAAAATACGAACATCCCTAACTGAAGAAAGTCCACAGTATAGGGCGACATATCACCCTTAACTAAATACAACATTCCCAAAACAGTAATCCCAAGATTTATAAAACACGAACATTGACATCCGAATAAATCCAACAAACCTCCCAAAAAAAGTTAAAAACTATATACAATCCCAATACCACTCCCTCCACATTATCCCGAACAGCATGGTCGAGACGCCCCGACAACTGCCAGCACCGGCACGCTCCGTGCTTCTCCGACTGTTCCCAAGTCCTAGCTCACTCGCTTAGCTCACCTGTAGTTGCGTTGTTACCTACACCACAGAACACACACACACACACACACACACGTAAGCTTACGCTTAGCAAGTAAGGATAACAAATGCAACTAAACAAAATGCAACTTCTACACTCTAGGCTGGTTAAGTAGTGAGAGCTATACATGGATAGTGTTAGGGTGATTAATGAAATATCGTGATTGTTCGAGGTAATTAGGTGTGAGAGATAGAGCGATAAATTAGATGAATATGAGATTAGAAAAAATAATTAAGTGAACGTAGTTAGAGGAAAAGCTAGAGTTGAGAACTAAGTTAGAGAGATTTAAGGGTCTAAGTGATGAATGCTTTAGGCCATGGAGGGTAGAGTTAGGTGAAGTCAAAACTTTGGAGATGTAGGCATTGTTATTACCGAGAGGTAATTAGAGGCACCCGATAGATGATTTAGGCCGTAGTGTAGTTGAGTAGGTAGCCCAGACGTTAAGAGGGTAGTAGAACCTAAGGTAAGAAGTGTACTTATTAAGTTCTGGATTCCATGGTTAGGGTTTTCCAAACCCTAACCAAATCTATCAAAACTACTCTAAAAACTCTAAAAACCAACCCTAATATGTATATAACTTAAAACCCCACATGATTTTACCTTAAAAACCTTGAAGAACCTTAATGAAATGAAGCTTTGAAGGGCTTCAATGGCTGCCGTCGATGGAAGGAGGAGAAGAAGGAGACAATTGCTTTACTTTCCCAATTTTTCTCTTTTTATAAAACCATTTGTTTTTCTTTATTTTATTCAGTTAATAATCAATTGAAATTACACTTAAAACCCTCCCATTCTCCCCCAACGTGGCTGCCATCCATCACCACATTTTCCACTAAATTTTCATCACAAACTCTTCTTTCCTATTGGTTGCTATCTTCTTTGACTTTTCAAACCTATGTTTTTTGACTTTTCTATTTCTTTTCAAAACTACTTCATGATTCTTTTGATTTGTCAACCTCTCTTTTCCTTTCTCTTTTCCTTCCAACGTGACTCACTCTTTAACCACCCTTTCATTCAATTTTTCAAGTTTTCTATTGGTTATTAAAACTTTTGACTTGTCAACCTAATTGGTTTTGAATTTTCAACCATTCTTCTTACCTTTGCATGACTTAATTCCAATCCCACTATCACTTAACATTAAACTATCCTAACTGTTTAATCTTAGGCCTATACGCGTTATAGAAAATTCTCGGGTGTTACAAGTAACATACTTATTGTTAATCTTTATGTAGATGATCTCATCTTTACCGGAGGCAATAAAAGTATGTGTGATAAATTCAAAAGTTCAATGATGAGAGAATTTGATATGTTTGACTTGGGAAGGATGAAATACTTTATGGGAACTGAAGTTATACAGAATGAAGCTGGAATATTTATCTGCCAAATAAGATATGCTCGAGAAGTCCTTGAAAGATTCGGCATGGGAAGCAACAACATCGTGAAGAATCCTATTATTCCCATAACACAATTGTCAAAAGATGAGGTAGGAGATGGAGTAGATGCCACCATGTTTAAACAAGCAGTTGGAAGCCTCATGTACCTCACAGCCACTCGACCAAATCTGATGTATGGAGTAAGCTTGATTAGTAGATTCATAGCAAATCCAAAATCATCTCATTGGCTTGCAGCAAAAAGGATTTTAAGGTATCTAAAAGGAACCACTGATTTTGGCATACTTTACAAAAGAGGCAGTAGAAATGCAGGTCTCGTATCTTATACGGATAGCAACTATACTGGAGATTTGGATGATCGGAAGAGCACTTCAGGTTTTGCTTTCATTATGGGATCTGGAGCAATTTCATGGTCTTCGAAAAATCAGCCAGTAGTGAGCCTATCAACTACAGAAGCTGAATACATTGCTACTGCACTTTGTGCTTGTCAATGTATTTGCCTTGGGAGAATCTTGGAGCAACTTGGAGCTGAAGAAAAAGGAAGCACAGAAATTCCCTGTGACAACAACTCTACAATTCAGTTGTCTAAAAATTCTGTTTTCCATGGACGAAGCAAGCACATTGAAGTAAGATTTCATTTTCTTAGGGATTTGGTAAATGATGGAGCTGTGAAGCTGAGTTTTTGTAGCTTTGAAAAGCAGATTGCAGACATAATGACAAAGCCTCTTAGATTGGACCAATTTGTGAAGCTTCGTGGGATGCTTGGAGTAATTGATGCAGCTGAAGTTTAAGCTCAATGCAGATGCATTAGCTTAAGGGAGGGAATGATGGTCAAAATTAGTTATTTGTTATTCACGTTCTTAACAAGCCTAATCTTATAGGCGCCGTATTCTTTAGGTTAGTTATTTGTTAGTTCCATGTAACTTGCCATGAAATATGATTTTTTTGTTTTGCTTCTATACATGTAAAATGCTATAAATGTCTAATGTTCATTTCAAGAATAATATTTCATTCCCCTCCATTTAATGCGTTATTTCATTTTAGTGTCTATAATAAATTCAATGTCTTTGTTTTATTTTCAACTTCAGGATCTCGATCAATCCACATACAAAATGTGGAAGCGTATTGAATTTGCAGTGTCAATTCTCGGCGTACTCCTTCAACTTTAAGCGTGGTAAATTAGAACAAACGATATTAACAAATGGATTATATACTATACATGTAGCGAGAGAAAGAGATAGTTGAATATTTGAGTATTGTTGTATTGTTTCTTGACAGAGATTAAGATAATGGTTTTGAATTTGTGGATTTCCAGATTCATGTCAGATTTAATTCCAAGATCCTAACACTGTTGCTTGACTTGTAATTGTTCTTTCACGTTGGCTTGTAATTGTTCTTTCAACCAGTCTGTTCCAGATTGTGCATCATTTTTTCGAAAAAAGACAAGGCATCACTTTTTGATGCAACGGTATCAAACAAGATGTAGTTTTGGAACATAGAGGCCAAACAAGAACATTGTTGAATTCTTAAATTTAGGATTTATCTTTGTTCCAAGAGAGTCATCATTCAAGACTGAGTCGCTTGAAAAGCTGACTCGAACATATAATTCGGTTTAGGTTAGCAGATGAAGACTTTGTTAGGTCTTATGTTTGTTCTTAGTTATGTTTACGTTCTGAAAGGGGTAGGTGGTTGGAGTTGAAGGTGGATCATTGATTCCTAAGGTCGTCGCCGCGATAGCTATCCTCGTGAGGTAGCACTTAAAAGCAAGCTTTACCCTTCACATCACAACCTCCAATATTTTTTTATTTTTATGGAAAATATAAATAGGAAGCAGTTGAATTGAATGATCATAAACAATCCACGTCCATCACTTTCCTATGATCTGCCTCTAATCTCTCTCTAACGTTCAGTCTGGTTTAACCTTATTTAATCTCCATCTCGACCACCCCAGCTTTTCGATTTCTTCGTTCAATTTGGAACAGTGGAGAAGCAGAAGAAGAAGAAGACGAAGAGAGATAATGGGTTTAGAGAGAGTGCAAGATGTTGCAACCGCAGCCACATTTACCATCCCGGAGGAGTTCATCAGGTCAGAAACGGAGCAACCAGGAATCACGACAGTTCACGGCGAAACCCTGGCGGTTCCTGTGATTGATTTCAGCAACCCAGATGAGGAAAAGGTCATTCGTGCCATTGAGGACGCGAGTCTGAAGTGGGGCATGTTTCAAATCGTCAACCATGAAATTCCCAGCGAGGCCATAGCCAGATTGCAGAGCGTTGGCAAAGAGTTTTTCGAGCTTCCCTCGGAGGAAAAGGAGTCTTGCGCTAAGATACCTGGCTCTGACTCAATCGAAGGATATGGAACCAAGCTTCAGAAGGAAGAAGAAGGAAAGAAAGGTTGGGTCGACCATTTGTTCCACCGGATATGGCCTCCTTCCGCCATTAATTATCAGTTCTGGCCTAAGAACCCTCCTGCTTACAGGTCCGACGAATCCCTTTGGCCCAGTTTTTATAACATGTGTAAATCATAGATGTATTTATATAACAGTAATGATTTTTTTTTTCTTTTGCAGGGAAGCGAATGAGGAGTACGTGAAATACTTGCATTGCGTGGTAGAAAAGCTGTTCAAGAGCCTTTCCCTAGGGCTAGGTCTAGAAGGGCAGGAGCTGAAGGAGGCGGCAGGTGGAGATGATCTGGTTTACATGATGAAGATAAATTACTATCCGCCATGCCCACGCCCAGATCTTGCTCTGGGCGTGGTAGCTCACACAGACATGTGCACCATCACCATTCTCGTCCCGAACGATGTCGAGGGCCTCCAAGCTTTCAGAGATGGCCACTGGTACGACGTAAAATACGTCCCCAATGCTCTCGTAATTCACATCGGCGACCAAGTTGAGGTAATTTCTTCAATCTCTTTCCTTTTCTCAGACCCATTTCTTGCAGTTCTATTTTATTGATGATCATTGAGTTTACTGTTGTGGGTGGAATGGAAGATATTGAGCAATGGGAAGTACAAGAGTGTTCTTCACCGTACGACAGTGAACAAAGACAGAACCAGAATGTCGTGGCCAGTCTTCTTGGAGCCACCTGCAGATCTGATGGTCGGACCACACCCTAAGATTGTGAGCGATGAAAACCCACCAAAATTCAAGACCAAGAAATACAGGGACTACGTTTACTGCAAACTCAACAAGATCCATCAGTAGTTAGAAATATGTAATCCTTCTTCTTCGTTTTTGTAGCTTCTTCCTCGTGAAGCCCTCTTTCAAACATTTTGTTCTAAAAGCTTTGAGATATCACTCCTATTTATACATCAAATCTCATACTTTAATTAAATTGTTTAAGTCTGCGTTTATTTAGGCAGTTAGTTAAGTTTGACTTTATATAGTTCAAAAACAAAAATTTAATCATCTCAATTGCCCGTCTCTCTTAATAGCTAGCATCTACTTTTTCCAGCACCTACTTATTTCATCCCTCGTTTAATGCAGAATCTACTTTTATGGGCTCTGTGTTTTCATTTTTTCTAGCCTTAGCTATCTCTTCCGACGGGAGCATTCCCTGTTTCGCTCCGTTCAACGGAATCAATCCGGTAGCGATCTGCAAGTTTCTCTCCAATGCATAGATATTCTTAAACTATTGGCGCTAATTAATGATGTTCGAACTTCAGGCTCTGCTCTTCCAATCCACAAGAACATGCAGTCGATGCATGAAAATGTTGAAAAATTGAACTAGAAATAGAAATAGAAAATACTACGTAGGAAACCAGATTTACGTGAAAAAACCATTTCGGAAAAAAAATCATGGGTAGAGGAACAAATTGACTATGAAGATCGAAATACAATTGCGAGTTTTGCAACTCTATTTTACATGAATTTATAGAGAAAACAAAACTCTAATGAGATTCTTATCATGGGCCTAATCGGTCTGGCCCGTATAGAATTTAGGTCACACCAAATTCTAACAATCTCCAACTTAACACAAATTCCACATAAGAGATCCAACGGACTACTCGGCCTAACTAAAAGCGAATCCATAACACTGACCTCTGACAATCTCTATTTTTAAAGAAATTCTGGTACAAGGAAACAAATATTCAAAAATTCATCTTCCACACATGTCCCTGATGGGTCATCTTAGCAACTAATGATGATCAGGTTTAAAAACATTTAAACCACGATTATGACATCTTCAAATCTAAAAAACGTCATCCAAATCTTTAAGAAAATTCTGGTGATCGGAGTATCCTTGGCGGTTCTCCTCTTTCATCGGATGGCGACAACGCACCTCTATGACTCGACTCTTGGACGGTCGTCTATAGTCTCTTCTCGAATTGCAGCGATTGGACTCATCTCTGCCTCTATTCACAATAACACAGTGAACACCTTCCTCAACAAGCTTTCTCGTTGGCTTCCATGGTACGCTTCTGTAACGACTTCTATTCCAAGCAAGATATTGTCTGCTCTGGGGATTAGGCCGCATAACCCACAGGTCCCAGGATCGAAACCTGACTCTGATACCATTTGTAACGACCCATTTCCCCAGCAAGATATTGTCCGCTCTAGGGATTGGGCCGTAGCACAATATCCTCCCCACACAGCTTTGTTTGGCGAGAACTTCCCAAAAGGTCACCCAACCTGGAATTGCTCTCGTCGAAGCACTTTTAACTTCGGAGTTCTTACGGGATCCGTTGCCAATTGTGCTCCAAAACTCGTCTTTTTATGTTGGGAGGGTCTCTTTACATATGTTTCATTTCCACATACTTCCCCAAGCGATGTGGGATTGTGACGACCCCCTTTTTTACGACCCGTCACCTTCCGGCTCGCCCGCGCGGACGTACTGCCATCCGGGTTCCGGTTCGTGCAGCCATCGTACCCATACGTTCAAATTCGGGTCATCACAGCTTCTCCTGTCACAGCTACAGACAGTGTCTTTGTAGACGCCGGCTGAAACTAGGGTTCCTACTTTGAACCTTCACTATTCTTCACAGACGATGGACTCTTTTCCCAATCGCGCAGCAGTTCTCCTCTCTTAACTGTTCAGCAAGGACGACAGTGGCTAACCCATTCACGTTAGAGCTTTCTCATTTTTTCACTGTTCGGCAACGACGATAGTGGCTAACCCTTTCACGTTAGAGCTTTATCCTCTCTTCATTGTTCGACAAGGACTTCTCCTCTCTTCATTGTTCGGCAAGGACGACAATGGCTAACCCTTTCACGTTAGAGTTTTCTCCTCTCTTCGCGGCTAGAGAAGGCCGCGGCTAGTTCTTTTCTGTTGAAGAAAACTTTCTCTGTTTTCTCTCAATGTTCAGTGGCGAGTTCTATTTGATCAGAATCTCAACTCGCTCAAAGGGTGAGACTTTCTCACATTTATAAATTACCACCAAATCTCATCCACAACCGAGGTGAGATCAACCCTACCTACCTGAAAAGCTCTAGGAACTCCCTGAGTTTATGAGATATATAAATTCAAAGTAACAGATGAAGGTTTTGGACTCTGATTTTGCTTGTTTTCTCACAGGAAACGTTATTCAATTTCTCAAAGTTCTTAGATTTGACGGCCACTTCATCAGAAACAGACGCTTCTGAGCCGTTGCAGGCCTTTCCATCTGCCGCCAAACTCCTTAATACTTCCCAGATCTATTTATCTTAATGACATTTCAAACATGTTGTGTATAAATTACAATAAAAAGAAACATGTTTTCAAAGATGATAGAAAATGAAGTGTTTCTAGAGAGAGAAAAAGGTTGACGCCACGAAAAACTAGGTTTCCATGTCCCCGTGAAGTTAGAAAAGGATTCAACCCATAATGAGTTGCTCGACGTCATATCAAACACCAAGAAAAAGCCAAGACTTTTTATCGTAATCACTCCAAAACGAGGTCAATTCCAAGTAAAACAATCAAATAAGACAATAACACACACACCCATCAATGACAAAAAAACAAAAACCCATGCTGAGACGCGCTGACCAACCTCAACGTCAAAGATGGAGTCAATTGATTGTACGAATGAATGATCACTGAGATTCTCCCAAAGATTTGTATATGTTTATGGAGATTATGAAATCAGCTGGCTCTTAATTTGCAGGAACTTCTCACTAAAATCCTCCATAAACGACAACAAAACAAGGCAAAATAGCGTTTGGATTGAATACACGCAACTCTTCCAGATTGGAATACACTTCCACTGCTCCCCCCACTGAATCGTACTCTTCTGAACTCATTTCCAAGCCCCTCCTTACTCTCCCCGCAATCACCCGGCAAACCAGCATCGCCCTCCGCCCATCCCCGTCCGGACAATCTCCTGCACTGTCATGGGCTTTCCCACTCGTCGCCGTCGTCAGAACTCCCTTTTCTGACTGTTCTCCGGTGGAAACTTTGAAACCGTTCTTTATGATACTACAGACGTTGCACTGCGTGATTGCGTTGCAGAGATTTGATGAACCGTTTTCTCCGAGTGCGCAGGCCACGGTGGTTGAGTGGAATCTGAGTAGCTCATTGCCGTCTGCTATGCAACGTGGGTACTTCTTTGGAAGCTTTGCTGATTTGGCTTTAATGGAGTCTCTGTACTCTTCGAATCTGCAGATGGTCTTTTGGGTGTTGTGGACTTTTAGTATACGGTCGATTTTGCATATGGGAGCTTGTTTCTTCAGCCAGCTCGACTGGAATATGATTTCCACTATGTTCCTGCTTGTATCCTCAGCACCCAGTTCGGAAACTGCATTCAGATAAGCATCATCACTATTTTACCCATTAAAGTCATAAGATTTATCTGTTATATTCCTACCTGCATGGCTAGTAGATTGATGAAGCTCCAAACTTTCGGATTTTATGAAGATTTCCCCGCATTCAGGGCAAGGAAAAATACTAGCCCTGAGAGAAGGATCTCTGATGATTCCAAGAACAGGATTAACGACCATCTTACATTCATAACAGCCGTAGAACTTCCGAAAAGACTTCCCCGATCTAGAAGAGCCGCCATTGGACGAGTTTGAGGACGCTGATAAATAAGAAGTAGAGATCACAACCCCATTTAGTTCACGCAGAGGAGCTTTCATGGATCTGCTCGAAGAGTATTCATCTTTTCCTACGCTGAAGGAAGTCCTTTTCTCATGGACTTGAGGAAACCCAGTTTGATCAGGTCTCTGCGTTATCTTTGTGTTGCTACAAAGTGAACTGGACCATCTCATTTTCTTGCATTTCTTGACGTTTTCCTCGACGGGTTTATCTGGTTTGAGCTTCTGCTGCTCTTTTATCGCCATTTGCAGAGGCTGTTGATGAGGTTGGAGATATCTACAGCTCAACAGGCCCCTTACCACCGACCAAGGTGGTGGTTTTTCTGTCTTCTGCGGTGGGGAATTTTGATTTTGTTGCACTTTCTTCGTGGATTTTCTCTGGTTTCCACCCTTCGCCATTGTTGCAGACATTTTGAGGAGATAAAGAAAGCGGAAGAGCTGCAGAGAGAAATGATGGCGAGTTTGAGAGAAACTCGCTTTATGTAGCGAAAACAAAAGAGGAGAGAGAGGGGATTTGAACAGCCATGTGGGTTTTTGATATGCTCGAGTTTTGTCTGATAAAACATTGTTTACTCGAAGAATCCAGTTAATTAAACTCGTTGTCCGAAGAAACTAAGGAAATTTCAACAGGTTTTGCAGTGAGAAAAATGAAGAAGGCGATGCATTTAGCTGAAGCTCACTTCCCCAGAAAGCAAACAGCAAATGGTGATGGGCTGCACATATTTGTGCGAGCCAAAAAGATGGGTTTATTAATTGATTTTAATTTATGGGGCTAATCAACAAATTAAGACCCATTAATTACATCATTATGGGTATGCTTTTGCCTCAAAATCATCGCCACTTCCTCGTGTTGATCTGGTCTCTGAGCAACAGTTACTGGGCTAAGGCCCAAACATTGATTAGTCTTTCCCTCCTCTCCACCCATCTACAAATCAAATAAGATTTAACTCATACTAGTGGAGCGCACAATCACATATTACTCGAGAGAATAGAAACTGCATGTTTTATAAGTAAGATTCTTTTTCTTACCTATTATAATGTGTTTTGGGCTAACCACAAGAATAAATATGTGCGGGTTACAACTCAAAATAAATAATATCTCACTGAATCACGACAAAAGATGGTTAGAGTTATGAGTTTGAATTAGATCATAACTAACCATGTGCGACGAAAACATTCAACTTTCTAGTCTTGTATTCTAATGGATCTCCCCTTATTTTGGTTCATATTGATTTAGCCTTCTTTCCTGCAATCACTACACAGCCTCCGCCTCCTAATTCCAACTCTAAATATCTGAAGATTGACTGGTTTCATTCCCCTTCCCTCTAGAATTCGTTTTCTTCAAGTTAATGCAGAGAGAGAGAGAGAGAGAGATGAGGGAAAACGACGCGTAGACATGCGTATTATCCTTTCTTTGAAAGCTCTATTCTCTTAACAGTAACAGCTAGCTAATAACGAGCATAGAAAAAGCCATTCGACGTAATGGTCTCATTCTTAACCTAAATTCCTCGTCCTATTCCAGTTGGAAACATTGGAGTACGTGGCAATTACTTATTGGCAGTCATTCAGAAGCGGCTAAGCTGACAGCAACGCCCATCGAGGGGACCTCGTGGGAGACGTGGGTTGGTTAATGGTTATATTCACCGGAAGGAGAAAGGTGACAGCTTCTCATGTGACCCAAGTAGAACATCTCAAAATGGGCTCCACAGTCATGCCAACTCAGACTCTTGGGTCCAACTTTGTTAAAATCTACCGTATATAAAATGGAAGAAATATATTATATTAGAACTTGGATTATATCCACTATAACGTGCACGTATTTAGAAAATAATGTCACGTTGTAATAATAAGACATTATTTAATTTTTTAAACTAAGTCTTGACATGATTAATTATAAAAGTAAACGGCATGTATTTGGTCATCCCATATAAATATTGTCCACCCCCCTTATTAAACTCTTTAATGTCCCACGAGTAATAATAAAAAAACGTAAACTATTTAATATTTATCAATATCGTGAGAAATCGATCAAGGTTGATATTTTGAACTAGGAGGGCAAAACCGAATCAGAACTGCGATTTCGGTCTTGGTTTGGTCCGGTTTTGACTATCAAAGAAACTGGTTCCGGTTCATAACTATGAAAATCGAATCAAACCGTGGGTAAAAAGTTCATCCGTAAAAGATTTAACCTCGGATGGATTTAGGGAGCCAAGTTGGAGAACCCACTACTAAGAAAATGGGCTAAAAAGTGGGCCACGTAAGCACACAAATAACAGAGTCTTCGCCCACATCATCACATCATCCATTTTCTACATGGGTCACTTTTTCTTTTTATTAAATCATTACCAAAACTATATATTATAATTCTTATTTAATTATTTTGCTTTTGCCAACAAATCCAAACATAGTATTTGGACCAAAACTCAATTGCTTTGAATGATGAAAATAAGACACCCACCAATCTTAGTTTATTTGCATCGCAAGGGCTCTTGTCACGGGTTTGGATTAAACATAGAAATAAACCATAATTTCTCGTAGAATGTTTCATTAGAAGAAAATTGAAGTAAGAGGGTAGAGGGGCATTTTTTTGAAAGTAGAAAATTAAAGGGTGTTTTTAGAAATATTTAATTAAATATAAAACGAGTCTCTCGAGCTAATAATTGACACCAAACAAGCAAAGGCGATTAGTCAAAACCCCAATCGAAGAAATTGGTCAATGAATGAATGGCAATTACGTGGATATTGGGAAGTACGAGGGTAAGAATGTTAAGCGCGGATACCCTCACGGATTCCGTCACGTCGCGAGAGAAAGGAATGGAGTCTACAGTTGACGACTGGTCGGACGAGGGTATATTCGTCACGAACAAAATTGAAAATTAGAGAGCAACGTTCCCTAGGAAAAGCCGGCTAATTACTCTTTCTCTCTCTTCCTTTTTACTTTTTATTTATTTATTTATTGTTCTTTCTGCTCTCTCTCTCTCTCTCTCCTATTTACTTTGTTTCTCTCTCTAATCTCTGTGACTGACCCACTCTGTTTGTTTGTAGGATTCCTATTTTTTCTAAAATCCACCCAAGAATTTTCAGTGTGAGAGAGAGACCCAGATTCAGAGAGAAACCAGTGGAGAGTTCTTCTTATCACTTTCGTCGAGCCGGCGCTACTGTTTTGCGCGATTACAATGGTGTTGCAGTGAAGGAGGTAAAAATGCTGTGTGATGAGTCGTACGACGTTGTCTCCAATACGAGTAAGAAGAAGAAATCGGAAGACGAGAAGGTAGAGAAGGCTTCGCTTAAATCCATTTCGCAGCCTCAGCTGGTTGTTGCCCCTCCGTTTCCAGTCGTCGGTCGTAGCCGATCTCAGGCGAGTACGAGACGGGTTACGCCCGCTCTTATTACAACCACACCATCTATAACCTCAACTACCGTTGCTGAGCCCGCCAGCGCTCCTGCTTCTTTTGAGAAGCTGTTACCCAACGGTGATCTTTACATTGGAAGCTTCGTCGGAAACGTGCCGCACGGATCGGGAAAATATCTGTGGAGGGACGGGTGTATGTTCGAGGGTGAGTGGAGGAGAGGGAAAGCGTCGGGTAAAGGAAAATTCTCTTGGACATCTGGCGCAACGTACGAAGGCGAATTCAAGTCCGGTAGGATGGAGGGGATCGGAACCTTCACTGGATCTGAAGGGGACACCTATCGGGGGTCGTGGAGTTGTGATCGAAAAAATGGGTTCGGCCGGAAACTGTACGCTAACGGCCATTACTACGAAGGGTCATGGAAACGCAATGTACAGGACGGACATGGTCGGTATGTTTGGAAGAATGGCAACGAGTACATTGGGGAGTGGAAGAACGGCGCGATTTCGGGTAGAGGGGTTTTGATTTGGGCCAACGGGAATCGCTACGATGGACAGTGGGAAAACGGGGTTCCGAAAGGGAACGGAATCTTCACTTGGCCCGATGGCAGCTGCTATGTTGGGACATGGAACAAGGACACTAAAATCCAGCAATTGAATGGGACTTTCTATCCGGGAAATGGCAAGGAACAATCCTTAAAGAGCTTTGGGCCTTTTGAGAATGAGAACCTCACAGTAACGTTGAGGAAGAGATCATCAGTTGACTTCTCGAGAGCAAGCTTGACGGGGAGAAATTTCCCCAGAATCTGTATATGGGAATCCGATGGCGAAGCAGGAGATATAACTTGTGACATACTCGATAATGTGGAAGCTTCCATGCTGTATAGGAACAAACTTGATTTAGAGAAAGATGATCTTAGACAATTTAGGAGAAATCCTTGTTGCTTTACAAGAGAAGTGAAAAAACCAGGGGCAGACTATATCCAGGGGTCATAAGAACTACGAACTCATGCTCAATCTACAATTGGGGATCAGGTAAACTTTCGAAATGGGTTTGTTTGGTGTCACTGGAGTTGAGAAATTTCTTTATGATTAATTTTGTTCTTTTTATTTAGGTATTCGGTCGGAAAACATGCTTCAATCTTGAGGGAACTGAAGCCGAGTGATTTTGATCCGAAGGAGAAGTTCTGGACAAGGTTCCCACCGGAGGGGTCAAAAATTACACCTCCCCATCAATCAGTGGAGTTTCGATGGAAGGATTATTGTCCAATTGTGTTTAGGTATTGGTCTACAAACTCCTTTCACTATCGCGTCTGTTTTCATAAAGAAACTTGGAATTCTTAAGTCTACCCTCTTCTTTTCTTCGTTCAGACGACTGCGTGGTCTGTTTCAAGTAGATCCAGCTGATTATATGCTAGCTATATGCGGGAATGATGCCTTGAGAGAGCTTTCCTCTCCAGGGAAGAGTGGCAGCTTCTTTTATCTCACCCAGGATGATAGGTTTATGATTAAAACGGTGAAGAAATCAGAAGTGAAGGTTGTCTTCTCTTAATTGATTCTTGTTTTTGAAACATTATCTCTGACAATGATCGTGGATCAATGTAACCCATTGGTCAATTTAACTACCTTAAACTTTTAATTTACTTGTTATGTTAATCAGCTCGATGGTGGTTGTTTTCAGGTGCTTATAAAGATGCTTCCAAGTTATTATCGGCATGTATGCCAATATGAAAATTCACTCGTTACCAAATTCTTTGGTGTGCATTGTGTTAAACCAATTGGTGGACAAAAGGTAAGCATTATGGGGAAATTTTCATATTATTATAAGCCTTTTTTGTATCTTGTGACTAGTAAATACTTGAATTTATGTTACTGATGGATGTATAAATGTTGATTAGACAAGGTTCATAGTGATTGGAAACTTGTTTTGCTCTGATTACCGAATCCATAGACGATACGATTTGAAAGGATCCTCTCATGGTCGGACAACGGATATCCCAGAAGGAGAAATTGATGAAACTATTACATTGAAGGATCTTGATCTCAATTTTGTATTTCGCCTACAGCAGAATTGGTTCCAGGAGCTTATAAAGTAACTTCAAAAGCACCTTTATTTGTTTTTAAATGGTTTCTTTGCCCCTGCTTGAAAATTTTTGCAGGTTCAAAATTAATGCGTTTTATATTGTGGTCAGACAAATCAATCGAGATTGCGAGTTTTTGGAAGCTGAAGGAATTATGGATTATAGTCTTTTAGTGGGTCTTCACTTTCGAGATGACAACACGGGTGACAAGATGGGGTTATCTCCATTCTTTTTGCGATCCGGTTAGTGTTTGATACCGCTGTTTAAAACACGAACTCTGCATGGATGTTTACATATGGGCTGCTAGTGCTGATTAAGTTTATATTGTGTGCTCTTCCAGGTAGTAGAGATTCATTTCAGAATGAAAAGTTTATGCGAGGGTGTCGCTTTCTGGAAGCTGAGCTGCAAGATATGGATCGAATTTTGGCTGGCTGGTATGTTTGACTAATCGCTTCCTCTCCTTGTTGGTGCATTAAAAAAATTTGTCAGCTAATGATCATATGGATTTAGTTGACTGATAAATATTAGGATAATCTTTTCTGATATTCTTAGTCTGGTCTGCCAAGCTTTGGCTAGAGGAAATAGCTGTGCATGAACTAATCGTTAATTGCCTTTATGTTTCTTCAGCAAGCCATTGATTAGGCTTGGGGCAAACATGCCGGCAAGAGCAGAGCGAATGGCCCGGAGGAGTGACTTCGATCAATATACCTTAGGTGGGGTAAGCCGATTGACTCCTTCAAGGAGTGGTGAGGTCTATGAGGTAGTTCTCTACTTTGGGATCATAGACATTTTACAAGACTACGATATCAGCAAGAAATTGGAGCACGCGTACAAATCCTTACAAGTCGATCCGGCTTCAATCTCAGCTGTTGACCCGAAGCTCTACTCGAAGAGGTTTAGGGATTTTATTGGGAGAATATTCATCGAAGAGAGGTAAAATGTCGCAAAAAGTTCGGCGAAACTTGAATGTGAGACCTGTTTGGATTAGGAGAGAAGAGTTATAATTTGACTTTGGACGCCTCGCAAGAAAAGGGTCGGGAAAAAGATAACATATGGCGATTTTACAGGGGCCACTGCATCAATGGCGCGAGTAGGATCCATCTTAAAACGATAACCAATGGCTGAATTTTGAAGGAATGGCCTAGAGTTGGTTGTGTTGGTAGAGAATTGTTTGCAGGCAGAGGAAGAAGAGGATTTGAAATGAGACTTGGAATAAGAAGAGTGTACAGTTTGATGGAGAAGAATGGGTGCCTTGTTTCAGATACTTCAACAGCAAGTGATAAGCTCTCTCTCTATCTCTCTCTCTAGGATTTGCATTTGCTTTTACAGTGGAAGGGCAGGCAGCATGAGTTCAAAAAAAAAGAGAGAGAGAAACATTGAAAGCAGAGAAAGGCCAAGATGCGTTGGATTTTCTTGTTTTTCTTATCTCTTCTTGTACCCTACTCTCCATTTATCAATAACATCCTACGATTCACTTGACCCCCATCATCTCTCTCTCTCCTCTTTCTCTCTCTTCTCTGTATTTAAATTTTATCCAAAAGTTTTTGGGACAAATAGCTTTTGATTAGATCTTGTAAACTTGTCTCACTCCACATGACAATGAGTTACTAAGGCTAGCTACTCTCTCCTTTTCAGTAATGGTCAATGGATCGCAGTCTAAAAAGCAATTATTACTAGTATTATTAATGGGGATTGACCCACTGTCAATTACTGAATTGCCTTGCCTCACATGGCCTCTGAAACTCTTAGATTAGCTGTATCATCTTCTTCGAACACCATTGTTGCTAATACTAGAACACGTTTAAGGCTTAATCCGTCTAAAACATAGTTTAACTGTCGATTAACCTCGTCATCTAAGACAAATGCCGGAGTTTTGGACGAAGGAGACTTACCCAAGAACATAATCTGCAAACAAAAAGGACAGATGCTGTCACCCATTTTGACATTTAATTTAAATAGTTTGGTAATCTAGGTTAAGGTTGTATAGACATCGCTTTCAAACTCTCTCTCTCTCTCTACTGTATTTCGGGTTTGGCTGATGAGAGAAGATGGCAGACTTAAAGTCTAGGCTATACGCTAATAAAAGCCATAGCCCATATGCTGTCAGGATTTGAATCCAGTTTTTGAAAAAGTTAGATTTATGTGGTTGAAATAATATTATTATGATGGCCATTAATCTTCGTGATCAATTGTAATGGTAAATAAGTAGTCAGTCTTAGAATGACTCACCTCGAACACTAGTTTGTTTAGTTTAGATTAATATTTAATGAACTCTCAGAACCAATCTGTGCAGTAATGGAGTCATTAGTCTGTCGTGATTTGGAAGCGGTAGTGAGAGTTTATCATCGTAAACAAACCGGAAGCTGAAACAGCCCTCGATTTTCTTCGACTTTCTCGACAGTTTTCTGGGGAACCAAACAGAAAAAAGCGTGAAAATACAGTGTGTGGTGGTGGTTGGTGAAGATCACTGACTACGGAGGAACTAGGCCTGCCAACGCCTTCTGTAGACGTTGCATGCCTTCAAAAACACTGAAAAATCTCTTTTTTAATATCAGAGAACTGATTTTTCTCCACGACAAGGTCAGAAATGTCGATTTATATTAATTCGTAGGGTAAAAATTACAATTTTATGTTATTATGAAATTTCGAATGAATTTGTATTTTTATGGCCACGTTGAATTTGTCGATCAACGGATCAAATTTGGGTAGTTGGAAAGGTTGTATTTAGAGTAATGTTCGAAATTGAGAAGTAGAATATTTGGTATAATTTGAAGTTTGGGCTTGTTTAGGCGCAAACAACTTCGAGGAATTCAAGTCAAGTGCTGAGGTTGGACCTTCAGTTGGAAGAATGAGCGTTAAGCATAAATGTAGGTGTTTTATGTTATTTGCACTACATTGCATAGTTTTTTAAAAAAATTCTATTTTGGTGAGTTATCACATATGAAAATCTAAAGGAACCTGGTTGTCAGACGTCACTCTTTTACGTATATATATATATGTATGATTTATGCGTTTACCATTGATGCGTAATTTTATTATTGTTGTGTTAATTAATGGATCATCGTAATACTTTGGGCGGTCTAAGTGTCAGTATCAGGAGGACATCCTAGCACACCTTATGCTGCGTGAAGATTGTCTTATATTGCATGCCACAATGGATAATTAGGCTGTGATGACAAGTTCCTTGGATTTCGAATTCATAAACCTGTCATTATATTATTATTTATTTATTATCGTTTTATCCGGGTTGCTTCGTAGATGACCATTGTTCACCGAAACCTGTATAACGGGACTGAATCTTTCGATCGCACATTGCTTGATTATTCTTGCTTCGTGGAGTTCGTTCGTCACATTTTCTATGTTAGTGTGTCAGATGAGTCATTGAGTGATCATATTTTTTCAGTGAGGTGATTTTTATAAGATAACTATAATGATGGCGTATTTTCATAGAGTCGTCTATGTACGCGACAACGGTTTAAACTTAATGTCTCATCAACGACTCTTGGAGTCTATTTTGTTAAGACGTTGGAAATGAGTTTTCATAAGATGATTGAAAACTATTTTGATATCGTATCATCTTTTGAAAGAAAATGTAAAAGAAATTATAAATACATTTAATATAACATTTTTACTGAATTAGTCATTCACCTCAAACGGGTCATCTATCATTTCTAGAAAATAACAAAAACAAGAACAGTGAGTAGCTTAAGATAAGAAGATGTTTCATTTAATTATTTTCCTTGTTGAGTGTTCAGTTGAATTTGTAGTAATGACTTAATTTCTATTTGACTTGTAGTATTGAATTTTGATATGAACTTGTAACCTTATTGAACTGTCTTACTTGATTGTACTATCAAGTCTATAATCACTGCATGAATTTTGGTCATCACCCTACCAACGTTCTGTTTGACCCCTCCTCGTGACAAGTATTCTCTTCTCTCTTTTGGGGACCATTTTCTTAACCTAAAGTTAATGCAATGGGGTCGCTCTGTAATGCTTATTTCAGACAAACTAGCCGTCCTTTGCAGCCTCTAAGTTATTCTGGGTTGGCAGACCAGAAATAAAAAGAGTTGCAGAGAAGGGTAGGGATGAATTAATGGCTTCTCTACGGAGGGTGTAGCTTGGACTGTGGGAATGGAGTGTCCTTCCTGATTTAGTGAAGTATTAAAGAGGAGCACGGGGAAGACGAGGAGAAAGTGCAGGTGGGTGGGCCGTAAATGTAAAACAACAACTGTGAAAAAGCTGCAGAAAAAGATGAATGATTTTAATAATTACTTGCTTCTGTTGGAGCATGGAGAAGACACCCAGTCTCCTCTGTTTGTTTCCGCTGAAGCAGTAACGATTTATTAATTCATCAATTTCTCCCAGATCATAGTTTTTTTTTTTTTTTTTTTTTTTGTAAAGTGTAACTAGACTCCTACAACTAGGTGAAATGAACAATTTACACCGTAAACTTGGATAAAGTGTAATTTGGCCCCTACAACTAAGTGAAATGAGTAATTTACACCGTAAACTTGAATAATAGGTAAGAACAACCTTAATGTATTGATAATGGATAATATGACCCCTACCGTCATATTTTTCATAAAAAATAAATGGGTTTAAAACTATTTTTTAAACATGCAAGTTCATGAAATTAATAGCTTTAACCAGTAGATTCATCTGCGCTACTACTGTAATATTATCTGATTTGGTAGAAACTCGTACAGATTTGTTTTATGAAAATAAAAAGGAAGTATAACATTACTCTAAGTTTTATTATAAAATTAAGGATTAAGAGACAAACGAGTATTTCAATTTGAGACGCACAGATCTGATCTAATTAAATTAAACGATCTTTGGGTAACATTTTTGGGCACTATAGGTGGAGGATGTGGTCCAATCCCTTGTGTCAATTTTGTCTTGAATATGACAAAAACTTGAAAAGGGTGACAAATGGTATCTTATAAAGTCCTAAAAATGTACATGAAAAATGATGTTATTTGAGATTTAATCAAAAAAGCAACAATAATGATTGTGGAATAATAGAATGCTTTTTTGTCTTGTCTTTTGCGTTTGTTTGATTTGAGATTCATTGGGCCCGAATCAAGCCCATTAGTCTTCTCAATGGGCCTCCTTCTACACTGTGTTAAGCCCACAATTCCTGATTCAAAGGATATCATAAATGGGCTCCGATCACTTACCATCCAAGCCTCGAATTGAGCATGGGCTTCATTTGGGCATGGGCTTCATTTGGGCAGATTCGATGAATTAAATTGTAGTTGGGCTCATATTTAATACTATGATTTTGTAATTTTCTTATATATTGATGTTCGAGTCGCAAAACTCAATTATACGTGAATTTTGATATTGTGAATTTTTTATTTGTCGTAGTATTTTGATTTTAATACAGTGAATTTCATACATGCCCGCAGTTTATTTATTATTATGATTTTATTATTTTTTTTTTATATATTGATGTTTTCAATCGCAAAACTCAATTATACTGTGATTTCGATACATTGAATTTTTATTTTGACTTTAATTTTTTGAATATTAAGATTTTATAATTTTTCTACGAATATTTGAGTAACAAAATTCAATTTTTCTTCCATAGGATGAGTTTTTCAAATAATTATTGGCACATGTGTTTTTATTTTATTAGGGTTAGATTATCATCATAGACTTGGACTATATTTGATATTGTACCTGCAAATTAAATTTTGTATGGAGAAAAAGCCAAGAGAACTGAAGGAAGAGTCAGCCATGGCTTCTGGGCTAAAGTAGAGAGAGAGTCAGAGAGATAGAAATGGGTGTCGCCTGCTGAGCTGCTAAGAAGAAGCAGAGATGACACCATTAGTTTTTTGCTCTCATGAGGAAACGCTTTTGACTGTACTGTGTGTCTTTTTTACCAAGTTTGAGACACAGACAAATAGCATCTGCCATGGCAGAAAAGAGGTTTCGATGAGAACAGAAAAGACGAAGCCATGGAAAGAAGGCACAGGTCAGGAGGAAGAAAGCCAGGCCAGCCAAACAGCGCAATGAACGAACCTGATGAAACAGGTATAAGCCCTACTTCCACAGTGTAAGATAAGCCGGAAAAATGAAAGAATCAGGCAGGGTCTGAAGCTTCGGCATGCATGGTTCAGATGGAAACAAGGCGTTAACTCAAGCATGTTGGGGACTACGCTGAGGAAGAAGGCGTCTTTGTGGGTTTAAAAATAGAAAAACGACGAGAATTAGGATTGGCTTTCTGCAGTTCTTGTACCTGAGATTCTGATACCTTCTTACATATCTTTATCGGGGAACTCGCCGGAATAGCTTACGAACCTTTTCTTCATCTGTGAAACGCCCTCTCTCTCTGTCGATCCAGATTTAGATTAGATCCGCCATAGCTACCATTAGTTTAAGCTTTGAAAGTTGGGACATTTCTCTGCAACTGATCTGTAATTTCATGTGTAAATCTGCTTCGATTAGTTAATTTGATTAAGAATAGTAATGGAGATGATATTTAGTTCGTATGTTTGGGTGACAGACTAACGCCGCCAAAGCTGGGCGAAGGGGGTTTGTCTTTGTCACGTAGTGTTTGCAGAGAGCATTCAATGCGAAGATATCATCGCCATTTCTCCCCCCACTTCCAATTTTAATCATACTTCTTCTGATCAGTTCTTTACCTTCGCCACACAGTCTCTCTCTCTCTCTCTCTCTCTCTCTCTCTCTCTCTCCTCTTTTCTGTCTAATTCTCCTATTGTCTTATCGCCGCCTTACCTCTCGAAACCCACTTTACGATCTGTCTCTTCGTCCTCTTTCTTCTCCACGAAAACCTACCACTATTTCTCTCTCTAATGGCGGGTTCCACTTCAGATTCGAAGCCTCTCAACCCAAATGCCTATCCCTTTCTTAACCTTGTACCTCCTCTTCCACTAGTTTCTAACGTACCCATTTGGGTTCCGAGACCATATCTTAAACTTTCTTCTTCTTCTTCTCAATTTCCTACGCCGCCTTGTGTTCCCAGTGTGTTCTGGTGGTTGGCCAATGGGTATTTCTACAATCTCTATCACCCGCAACCGGCGGCCTATTTGCTGTATCAACAACCTAATGCAATTACTTGTTACGACGTACCGTCGCAAGTGCCGGTGCCATTATATTTGGGGCTTTCCGACGGAAAGTCTCAGCGAACGAAATTTGGAAAGGCGGTTGGAGGCGAACAAACTCCGGAGGCGTCTGTTCGTAAGGGAAAGTTTGGCGGTGGTTTGACTCGAGGAGTCCGAGGTTTTGACGTGAGGAAATCTCGTAGAAGAATTAATGCAGAAAAATGTTCGAAGACGAAAATCGACGCGAATCAAAACCATAACGGCGGCGATCGCAAAGCTGCTCTTCCTTATCCGACCTCCTCGTCGATCGTTCCCGCTGAAACTACTACTGTTATGATCAAGAACATTCCCAACCAATTCAAGTGGGTTTTTTCACTTTGTATGAATTTATCATCTTGTTTAATCTTATGTTCTTCCTATATTTGTCATTATTTCTTGTTAAAGGTTCAGAAAAAAAACCAACGAGTTGAATCCTTGTTCTGTTGTTGTTCTTCACTCTTCAGTGTATGGAACACAGCATAATAACTCTCTCTCTCTCTCTCTCTCTCTCTCTCTCTCTCTCTCCTCTCTCTCTCTCTCTCTCTCTCTCTCTCTCTCTCTCTCTCTCTCTCTCTCTCTCTCTCCTCTCTCTCTCTCTCTCTCTCTCTCTCTCTCTCTCTCTCTCTCTCTCTCTCCTCTCTCTCTCTCTCTCTCTCTCTCCTCTCTCTCTCTCTCTCTCTCTCTCTCTCTCCTCTCTCTCTCTCTCTCTCTCTCTCTCCTCTCTCTCTCTCTCTCCTCTCTCTCTCTCTCTCTCTCTCTCCTCTCTCTCTCTCTCTCTCTCTCTCTCTCTCTCTCTCTCTCTCTCTCTCTCTCTCTCTCTCCTCTCTCTCTCTCTCTCTCTCTCTCTCTCCTCTCTCTCTCTCTCTCTCTCTCTCTCTCTCTCTCTCTCTCTCTCCTCTCTCTCTCTCTCTCTCTCTCTCTCTCTCCTCTCTCTCTCTCTCTCTCTCTCCTCTCTCTCTCTCTCTCTCTCTCTCTCTCTCTCTCTCAGATAAAGGTTCCAGCTATGGAAGAGACGTCTGTTGGATCAGGCGGTTCTCCGGTTTTGCCCCATTGCATAAATAGAGAGCTTGTCTTCCCGTCCTGTCCGCATTTAATTTGCTTATTTTGTCTCATTTGCATGAGAGAGCTTCAATGAATGCTAAACTTTTCGGTATGATTAACGTTGTGTATGCGTGCGTTTGGGCAGGAGACGTGATCTTCTGCACATTCTGGACGACCACTGCAGAGTTTTGAACAGAAATAATGCTCAGTCTGCGTCGACTGTCTCCCCGAGGTCGGAGTACGACTTTGTTTATCTTCCTATGGATTTCTGGTAATTTTTCCGACAAACACCCATCTTCCTAATGCAGCTTTAATGGAGATTTAGTTTTAGCATCTCACATCCGTTATGGATTTTTACTTTCTTCAGCAGGTTCTGGTTCGAGGGAAAGATTTCAAATCTGGGTTATGCTTTTGTTAACTTCACCACTGCCACTGCGGCTTCAAGGTTTTCACAGGCTTACCATGGCTATGAATGGGAGGTGAGCATGAATAAGAAAGTTTGCCAAATTAGCTGCGCCAAAATTCAGGTGGGATTCCATTTTGTTCCAATGCTGGTTTACCAAACCATCCATCTTGAACATGACTAACGCAAAAATCTTCATGGCGGTCGAGAATTTGCAGGGAAAAATGGCTCTCAACCAATCTTTCAAGAAGAAAATATTCTGGTGTCACTCCGATCAGTATCTCCCCGTTTTTTTGGCACCGGCCAGCGACGGCTTCCGCCACTACAAGCCCATCACAGTTGGAAAACGCATTGCCACTGTTCCTCCAAAGCCCATAAAAAGCTGTTTCTGAACAAAGACCATGGTCCACTCATACATTCTGTCTCCATTGTATCTTTTTTCAGCTCATATCTCTAGCCTTAGTTTCATTTTGGAACTTCCTGTTGATAGCTCGGTTGTCCTCTGTTAGTTGATCTGTAGCTAGAATTGATATGAACAGTTAATGATCCAAGTTTCCATTCTCTCCCATGTGGGAATGAGCTTGTTTTGAGTCTTGACGCTTGGGAGAATTAGAAACTCGTATTGTCTCTGTTGATATTATACAATCGTAGTATTGGAGTCGTAGGTTGTTTTTCTTGAAATCTGGCATGGTTTAAATTTTGGATTTTTAATCTGCAAGTCCGACAGTATTTAATCTGTCGGAGGGACATTGTCATCTTTAAGAAACTGTTTACACCTCCAACAAACCCAACTGGGTGGATAATATCTCAGAACTGAAACCATTTTGAGGTTGTCTGTGTTCGATTTGGCCTATGAAATCGGATCTGGACTGATTTTTTGTTACTCAAAATCAACCAAAACTGGGTCTGGTCTGTTCGACCCGTTCTTGTCCGCCATAGCTGCTTCCACCTTTATCTCAACAGCCTTCTGTCGCCTTCTTCCTCCTTCCCCCCACCTAGTTTTGGGAAAAGAAGTAAGTGCATGATGCATTATTTAGTGTTTAGGTGAGAAATGGTGACGTTATGTAATTATATTTGTTACAATTTGATTTGCTGTTCGTCACGTTGCAGCCACGTAGTAATGTTTTGGAATAGACAATCTTCGAATAAAGTACTTTCTTAATTAATAAAAATTTTAATTCAAAGGCGACGGGTAATAATAAGAAACAGGTTTTAATGTTTACCAAATGAAACAAATAAGATTCAATGATTTAGCATTTCTGCTCTGAAAAATGGGAGCTCGTCCTCTGAATTTTTGAAGCAGAGGAAGAAGATCGTAAGGTCTGAAGGAAAACCCCATGGGAAAGCTTGGAAATGAGGTCAGACCCAACAATGGAGTTATCATCACCTTTTATGTTGAATCGTCTGCGCTTGCATGTCATGACGGAGTAAATCGTACGAAGAAGATCAAACAAAATCCAACGTCAAAAGAAAGCCTCAAACTGCAAGATCATGCGGCTATGATCGACGAGCTCAGCTTCTTGCTCATGCCCAGGAGCTAAGAAAATCTCATCTTCCGATTCATAAACAGCCCGAGATGAAGGTAATCGACCCGTCTTTCGTAATAATTTCAAGGGTCTTCGTAATAATTTTGAAAACTGAGAAATGTTTACAGCAGAACCAGAAACGGCCGGAAAAACCAGAAACTCCGGCGAGACGACGTGTTTGCTCTCCTCGTAGGTCGCAGAAAAACTCACAGAGCCAGTGGAGATACGAACGTGTAAAGAAAGAAGTCAATACAGAAAAAGTAGACCAACCATGTTGTCCGAAATGCTTCACCGGACGTAACAAACACGCCATCGGCGTCGGAGAAAGCAATTCAAGTTTCTTTGTAATTCTTAAATCCTTAACTTAAAATTTCTCTGTTATTCTATATAATTCTTAACTCAATCTTCTCTTCATCTCTGTCTTAATTTACAGAAGAAAATAAGGGTTGCCCTGAAAGAATTAGCCGGTCGTTGCAGAGGCAACGAAGAAGTCGAAGACAAGAAAGCTTTGCCGATGACGCAGAGATCGATAACTTCCAAGGCTGATTGATCCACTTTTTATGGCTACATTGTTTATCTTTAGTTCGTTAAACAATCAAATTAGATCCATTATTTTCTCCGACGTATAGAAATTCGTCTATTTCTGTGCAAAAATTGACCGGTCAAACCTGAATTGTAAACAAAAATCAGCCAAAAATGACAAATCCTAAGAAATATTAATCAACACAAGTATATTTACAAGCTCTGTTCGTCTACCATGGTGTTCTAACTCTGTCCTAACACCATAACCATTGAAATAATATTTAGAACTTAAAAACCCAACAAAGAAAACAATTGCAAGGACAACACATAAGCACGATTGGTGATTAAGACTACCTAGTTCTATTAAAAACCAAAGAACACGGCTTCTCTTCCTTAAACCTGTCTTATGCATCCTCGATAATGTTTCTAGAATCAACAAGGCTAATCGAAAACTTGCAGAGTTAGCAAATGCATCGATTTGCTGCAATCGTCGATGCTGGACCCGAGAGAGGTCAGGTAGCCAACTGGAGGACAAAAGACAAAATTATTTGCATAAATTCAAAGATATAATTGGTTTCTTTTGGTTGAGATCGCCTGCCTTCCACAATTTTTTGAATAGTTCCTCCGAGGAAAATTTTTAATTTCTTCTGCTGAGATTGTAAGGCGTAGAAGATCCATTGAATGGCGAGGCTGATCCAGAAGAAGTGTGGAGTGATCTCTTTACAAATGGATGATGTAATAGTTGGACAGCAGTGGGACGATCATCTGGGTTAACTTGTAGGCACTGCAGGATAAAATCTTGGGCATCGTTTGAGAGAGTGTCCCGAATAGTAGGAGGAATGCCCTTTCCAATCCTGTATAAAGCCTGCATCTGTTGAACCGCAGATAGAAACAAAATTACCAACAGTTTAAATGCTTTTGCAGACTCACAAATCAGCAATATAAATTACAAGAGAAGCATACACTTTCGAATTCGGAGTATGGAATCTGACGGGTGAGCATCTCTAAGATAGTACATCCAAGACTCCAGATATCGGCAGGAAGACCATACCCCCGGTTGGCGCCTTTAACAACCTGCACATTAACACGATGACAATCAGACACAGTTGATGACAACATCTGCCCAAAACATATTTATACATTCTGCATCATTCATAATAGACAACCAAAAAATACATATTTTTCTAAGGCTACTTTTCTTTTGAGAGGAGACAACAATTTTGCACGAGCACTGTGATTGAACATGAACTAAGAGAGGGATTATCTTCTCAAACAAGGATGATAGCTCAAACGAAGGAAAGAAAAAGCAAGATCTGTCGATTCTTTGCACCTTTTGAGCACCCTCGTACTATATGTTTTCTTTTGTAGTAAAACACTTCTTGATTACTAACAGAAAAAAAGGTCTATAAATCTTGCAGAATATATGACATCTCACTATTATAGGCTCCATGAACAACTTAGTCCTCCTTTTCTGTATGATCACAACATCCTGCTTCAAGTTTCACTTCTAATTTCTAATATTTACAACTTTTCAGTACCTTCAAGATTCCAACTTGAAGGACTTGCCAAATTGATTTCAGCAGTGTGACACTGAACAAACATTGACTATAAAGTTTAGGCATTTGCAATAGCCAACACTTTCTACTTCGAGCATTCAGGCACCATGGCTAACCATGGAAGCTGAAGATGAACGTATACATGCTATATTAAGAAGTCAGTGACCACCAATGTTATGCAAGTAGGGAAGACTGTAAAAGCAGCATCATTCTTGACCAATATTATCCCAACGACATTTATATTAGAGCCGAGATTCATTCGAGCAAGTTTATTATAATCTGAAAGTTCTGTCTAACTCGATTAATTTATTCATGAAATAGAAGCCATCCATTAGCCTATGAACACTCGATCAAATGATAGAAAGCAGACCTCGGGTGCCATCCAGAATGGAGTTCCCTGACAGGATTTCACATCATTCAGTTTTGTTGCCTAGAAAAAGAACAATCATCAGTTAGAGAAAAAAAAAAGTAATCCAATAATTTTAGAAGTAAAGAAAAAGGAAAAACAATTTGGGAGAAGAGAGAAACCTTTGCCAGTCCAAAATCTGCAAGCTTCACTAACCCATTTGCATCCACCAAAATATTTGCACACTTGACATCCCTTGAGAAAAAAAAAACATTGATTAGGTAGGAACTCTGGGTGTGGACCAAATTGATTAAAAAAGTTGATAATATCTTATTGAAATTATACTTAAACAAAGTTAATTTCTAACGTGAACTATCTAATGTAAGCTAAATTCTTGTATAACAAATAGATCCAACGTGACATCGGCAACACAAATAAGCAAATAAAAAAATAGGGTAAAGTTCAAAAAAACCATTCAACTAAGAGAATGGTGACAGACTGACCCTTAAACTATTCTCCATTAACAAACTCGTCATTACTGTTTAATTTAAAATTGGGAGCAGGCGTCCAGAATCTATGACTACTTCTACACTATGAATAATGAAATAGACATTTATGAATTACCTGTGAATTACATGTCGGTCATGAAGATATTTCAATCCATTCAAAATCTGTCTAGTATAAAAAGAGACTTGGGAGTCTCGAAGATTATAAGTCTGGTAGAGATTCATAAGAGAGCCTTGACTTACAAGCTCGAGAAAGATGTAGAGTTTTGATTCATCCTGTAGAAAAGAAAGATAAAAAAGGAGGGTGATAAATATATACGGCAAGAAAAATCTAACTCTTCAAGATAAACTAACAAAAAATATAAAAGAGCTACAATCATTGATGAAAAATGTACGGTAACTAACTTTAAAACATCAATCAAACCAATGAAAAGAGGAAGGGAAAGGAATCACAAAAAAAAACATGAGCAGAAATGATTACCTTATCCGTGCCATAATATCGAACTATGTTCTCATGCTCAAACTGACTTAGAAGGGCGATCTCCTGCAGAATAGAGGATAGAATGAGTGGAAAGAAACGCAACAATGAAGAACAAAATCTACTTTTTAATCGTACAACTATCAATTCACTAGGCGCGTATATGTGTGAACATTTACATAACACGAAGTGAAGACTTTGTCTCACCTGCTCAAGTTGATAAACACGGCGCCTGCCCTGGTTGTCTTGATCGAGCAATGAAACTTCTTTAACAGCGAAAAAGAATCCATCACTGCACCATATTTAGAAAGAATAAAGTTATCATCAAAGACAATCGATGAATGGGAGAAGGCGATGTAACAAAAAAGGTATATTGCATATTAATTCTCAAACTTAGGAATGAAGAGCAATTAGATTATTTAACTTTATTTTTAGACAAATAATTCTCTGAATTCATGGCTATTAGCAATTAAATTCTTGTCATTGGACGAGTCAATCAAAGAAATCACTTCTTTGTCACGTAATCTTCTTTGTTGGACAATTCCAAGAGAAAAACTTCTCTTGGAACTGTTTTGGCAATATCAAGTAATGCAAGTTTAAAAACTCAACGCTTAGAATCACGGAAATCGCCAGAACCGTTTTAATGAAAATTGTTTCTCTTTGGAAATCTCCAATCAAAGAAGAACACTTAGCAAAAACATTATTTCTTTGACGATTCTCTCGTTGGTGAGAACTTAATTGTTGATGTCTCTAATTAATATACACCTTACCCTAAGAAAAAAATAGGGTTTTCGGAGAAAAAAGTAAATGAAAAGACGTTACCCTATGAACAAACGAGAAAATTGCGCAAAAATAGCTAGAAATGGTAGTAGCATCCATTTCTATAAATAGAGGAAATCATAGTCCGAACATTCAGGATTTGGCACTTACTCAGATATTCCTTCGTATACAGATCCAAACGAGCCTCTCCCAAGAAGACGACCCTTTTCCCAGTTCGTTATAGTGCGCCTACCTCTCTCGTTGGGAGAAATGTTGGATGGCTCGGTTGTGGAGCTCGAAGAATCATCGTCGTTTGACGTAGTGAAGGAACAAGAAAGTGACTCCAAAAGAACAACGCTTTCTCGCAAACTGACCATATTCCTTCCGATGTCTGCCTTGGCAGCGGGACGATCAATATTTTCTCCCTCATCAACATCTTCAGAAGAAAAAACGTTATGCCCTTCCTCTTGTGGAGCTAAACTCTTCATAATATCCCAGGTGGAACACGAACTGTCCATCAGAGGGAGCCGTCTACTGGGCGGCGGCTTTAGCCCCGGCGGACGGATACCCTTAATCCCCCCTCTTTCCCCTCCACCACCACTGTTAATTAACTCGGAAGGTTCATTCTGAGCAAAATTAGAATTCCTAGTTCTAACGGAATTAGCATCTCTCTTACAGAATTGCACTTTTACTTCTGTTTCCTCCTCGTCGATCTCGTCCTCTCCCTTTGGGCTCTCGTCCAGTAGATGCATCTTCGGAAGCGTTAGACGATCCGAACAAGACTGAGCCTTCCTGGCCTCCCAAGCCGCCACCGGAATACCAGTGTCTTCCGGGCTCGATAGCCCCAATTTTTTTAATAATACTTCAAAATCGTCGCCAGTTCCCTCAATACGAAAGCTCTTTTGCTGTGACACGTCAAGAGACCGAGTATAAGCAGACCCCCATGAGTTATCCAGCGAAGACGACGACTCGGCATCGTACTCAATGTACTTCACAGCATTACTACGCTTCAGCCTCGGGCGTCTTCCGTTCCTCCTCAGATCCATGTCACGATTCTGCTTCCTGGGAGACAGAAATTGCGGTAAATGATGCATCGAAAGCAAAACCCATATAACTGAAGCCGCCGGCGTAATAATCGAAGAAACCCGTCAAATTTGCCGACGAAGTCCGAAAATCAGCAGAGTCTGATCGAGGGTTTTCGTAGAAATCTCGAAATTGGAAGAAAATAGGCTGCAATTGGGCGAGCAGAGCAAGGAATCGGTTGAGAAGAGGGAGCTGAAAACTAAAACAAAAACCTGGGGATGGTAGACTGGTAAAAGAGAGAGGACGCCGTCGAGATTGAGAATAGAAACGCGGTGCCACGTGGAAGACAGAACGTCCAACATAATGGGACCCACTTTCGTACACCCCCTCCGCTTGCCGCGGAAATCAAGACGTCGCTAAGCTTACTACAACCTTACCTCTATACAAACACGTTGCGTCGGAGTTCGCCCCATGACGCCGTCGCCGCGCCGGCGCCAGAATCTTTTTATTTGTGCGTTAGTATAAAGCAATTATTTGTGGTCATTTTCATTATTTTAATAACAAATTGCCCGAATATAATTTTAATGCCCAGACATAACTTGACAGTCAAGTGACTCATTTAGGTTTTGACCGTCCGGAGATTAGTACAGACCTTCCATGATATCGATAGACAACTTGATCATGTGTCGCGATGGATAGTCATGTTATTATTTTATATCCACATACATAATTAGATAGACCTACTTTTAAAATAATCAAAAGATATTGACTAAAAAGCCACAAGCAATTAGAAACTCAATCGGTCAAATTCGGGTATGAAGAAAATGAAGGTATTTTAGAGTTTTAGCAGCGCACATGCAGTACACGTGTCAAATTTAACGGGAGGGTTTGAATTGCAAACGGTGTATACGATAGGGTCTGATTGGGTCAAAAATAAACGTTAAGGACCAAATGACCACTGACCTCATACGTTATGGTCTAAATTAAACTTTTTCCTATATAATATATTTAGACCAACCAAATGTTAAGATTTTGATTATTAATGCATAACCATGCGATGCATGTCTGATTCGTCACATGATACATAAACGTATTGTCGTGCAATACACGATTTGTTAATACTACCAACTTAGATATCGAATATATGTATTAATTATCATGTTTATTATTACTAATTGGATAAAGATATGCATGGTATGATGGTACTTGAATGCATGATGATGGAAAAGAGGATTAAGAGGGCGAGATTTTGATTGGCTATCATTTCATCCTTAATTATTCATGATTAAAACCTTTTCAAACACACGTGTCAATTAACTATTGGTGTATTAATATAATAATTATAATTAATTAATTAATTATATTAAATTAAAAAGATTTTTAATTTTTTAGGAAAAAAAAATAACGATGATAATTTATTTTGATTTCCTTTGAATCAGGAAGTTGCTTCTCAATTCTCATGCGTTTCTCATTCCGCAGAATCCATCTCTTTCATCGTCTCTGTGTGCGAGATCGCCCTCTCTCTCTCTCTTCCGTTTTCTCGCTCTAAAACGAAACGCCAAAACCCTGTTGTTCTCTCTGTTGGTAGACTATACACCTAGTTTGATTTTACAGTTATATCTTTATTGTCATCTGTCTCGCCTCTGCCGCTCTTTCGCGGCATGGAAACTCGCTCATTCTCTGAAACGCATTGTTTGAATTGAGGGAAGTGTTGGCTGTCATTGTATACGGGTTAGGATTTGTTGCCTTTATCAACTAATTGTGGGAAGGGGTGGTTTTCTATCTCTTGACTCGTTATTTCTGTGGATTCTTAACTTTTGGTATAAATTGTTTTGTTTTTTTTTTTTTTCATTCAAGCCCTAGCCACTGGAAGTTATGCAGTTGCCTGAATCTTCTCTCTTTTATATGGAGCACTCGTTTTTCGCGTTAGGAAGTGATTCTTGAATCTTGATTGCCATCTAAGTTACTTTTTATTCAACTGTTTCCTGGTTTCAGACTTGTGGGCTTAACTTTTCGTCGGCGTTTCCGACTATTGGGAGAAAAGTATATATATATATATATATATTTTTTTTTTTTGCATTGCCTCTGGTTTCTTCCTCCTGGCTTTGCAGCTGCCTAAAAATTTTTCTTTTCAGGTATTGGGGGTTCAAGTCTAATTTGCAGTACACATACTATAACTCATCGACCAACTGCCTCTGTGAATATTTTTACATTTGGGGTGGCTCGCTAGCTGAGTTTTTCTTTATTTTCTTTTTCTGGAGGAAATAGTTAGACATATTAAGCTTTTAGAAAGTTGCAGTTTTCATCTTCTTATCTGGAACCATTCTACCGATTTCATATTTTTACAATTCGTAGGTAGTAGTCAATTAAGTAGCTCTTCAAAACACACATTTGGGGAAAACAGAGCAAATTTTTCAAGTGAAGTTCAGATAATCTCAGTAATTCTTTCGATACAAAAATTCTTACGAAGACCATAATTTAGTAAAATTGTGGTGGAGGTGGTGAAACTTTGAGTGGTGTTTCCCCTTGGTATTATGGCAATGTTCAATTCTACTAATGGAAAAAAGTGAACCATCTTTAGTTCCAGGATGGTTGAAAAATACCGGAAGTGTTACCGGGGGTGGCAGTTCAGCATCGCGTACATCCCATTCAGGTATAAGCACTAATTAGATTTTAAGTTTCGTGATCTCAGTTTGTTAAATTAAATGTCTCAACAAAATTATTTAGGGAACCATAATTTTGTCTGAGGCACTCCCTACCGTGGGGCATAGAACTATGTTTTCTCATTTACAAGAAGTTTAATTTTTGCAATTTGAGGGAGTACAAAATTACCGACTTTAGAATGTATTGTGATATTGCTATTATCTTTTTTGTAGATGCTACTTCATCTAACCATAGGAGGAATAGAACTTCCAATAGTACAAGTCCATTTGATAACCAACGCCCTATGAATTTGGACCGGAATTCATCATCAAATTCATGCTGGGTTTCTGGTAGTGGATATGGAAATCATGCTTACAGTAGTTTTAATAGAAGTCTCCGGGACGTAAATCTCGAGAAGGATAAGGAGAGGTTAGGCTGCACTGGCCATTTGGATCACGACTGTGAGCCTCTGGGAAACATCATTTCCAGTAGGACTGAAAAGGAAACCTTAAGGCGCTCTCATTCATTGGTTTCCAGGAAGAAAAGTGAATTGTTTCCTCCAAGAATAGCTTTGGACTCAAAAAACAATGTGGATGGCAACTACAACAACAGTAATGCTCCACATTCTGGAAGCAGTACTGGAAGTAGAATAAAAAAATCAGTTTTTGACAAGGATTTCCCGTCACTTGGGTTTGAAGAAAAGCTTGGTTTTCCAGAATTAAGGAGAGTTCCATCCCTTGGGTTGAACTCTGCTGTTCAGAGTTTACCCGCCAACAAATCAGGTTTTGTTGGTGGGGAAGGATGGACATCAGCTCTTGCCGAGGTGCCCACTATAAATGGAGGCAATAGCATGGGGTCCTCATATGTTCAACAGACTGTTGCTGTTAGTTCTGGGTTGGGGCCTGCAGCAGCTGGACTTAATATGGCTGAAGCATTAGCACAGGTTCCTTCACGAGCTCGTCCTCGTCCTGAGATTGATGAGGTATTTTCTCTCGCCGCAATAATTTTTATTACAGAAACCTGCAGCTGAACTACAGTAAATTTTTCATGTAGGTAACTGCCAAGACTCAGAGACTTGAGGAATTGGCTATTAAACAGTCAAGGCAGTTAATTCCATTGACGCCTGTGTTGACTAAAGCTTTGGTAAGACTCTTGGTAAAAGTTAGTTTTTCAATTCATAATCTTAACTTTTTCTTCTACATCTTTGTATGCTACTGCTGTTCAGGTTAAACTATCTGTTTCCTATGCTTATCTGCTCTCATTAGTTGAAATTTCTTAGATATATATCACTATGATTCACACAAACTGCTCCTTTTATCAAAAAATTTGTATGTTGGTTATATTGGGTCAGTAATATAGTACTGATGTCATTTATGTAAGAAATCTGCCCCTCCTGCACTTGCACATACTCCCCCTAAAGAAAGCTTGAAGCTTTTTCAAGGTGGCAGAAGTTTGTCAAAAGAATCATAACCTATATCAGAATAGAAAAAAGATTTTTCTGCTCACCAAGAAAAACTGCGAACTTTGTATTCAGATATCTGCTTACCTTTTCTTTTTTTGTTGCCAGGTTCCAAATTCTTCGGACAAATTGAAGCCCAAAGCGCCAACTCGAACTGGTGAGGCAAACGCTGTGGCTAAGAATGGGCAACAGCTGCCCTCATTGACACAGCACGCTAGTCACTCTTTTCGTAGTGGACGAGTCAAGTCAGATTCTCCAAAATCCTCCCATGGGAAGTTTCATGTTCTCAAACCTGTCTGGGAAAATGACGTCTCCCCTGCTCGAAAAGATGCTACCAGTCCAACTAGTACTGCCAACAGCAGAGGATCGAGCAGCCAGCTCACTTTTGCTCCTTTCGTTGCATCTACTTCCCCGAAGAGCCCAAACCACACAGACCATTCTTCTGTTAAGCGGAAGTCAGCCGGATTGGATCTAAAATCAGGATTACCTACTGAAAAGAGACTTACACAGGCTCAAGTCAAAAGCCGAAATGATTTCTTTAATCTCATAAAGAAGAAAACTTCAATGAGTTCTTCCACTGTTCTCCCAGATTCAGATCCTATTATTTCATCTTCCACAGAGATGAAATCCGGTGACGTAGCAAATGAAGCTGTCAGTTATCCTGCAAGCTCTGTTACTGTTGAAAATATGGCAGAGGTGACAAACAATGACGATGGCAATGATGAGGCTCAGAGGTCTTCCAGTATCACGGAAAAAAGTTTATTCCCGAATGAAGTAGTCTGTCCTGACGAGGAAGAAGCTGCATTTCTACGTTCCCTTGGATGGGAAGAAAACTCTGGTGAAGATGAGGGCCTCACGGAAGAAGAAATCAATGCTTTTTACCAGGAGGTAAATTAGCTTTTACTGTCGTTGTCCCTTCTCTTCTTGTTTTGATAAGATCACAACCAGATTTTTGGGGTAATTAATACGTTTATGCCTTAAAACTCATACCATCTTCAAGTTATGCTTTTCAGAGCTTAGAAAAGAATTCATTAGGCTGAAGGTTGGGGTCAATAAGGGTTTTGGTTTGACTATTAGTTGAGTATCAGTCAACAAGATATGCAAGATGATATTTTTTTTTTTGAGTAATTTTCTGCTCTAGTGGAGTATGATGGTGTAACTGTGTAATGCATTAATCTGTTGTATTTAGTAAAGGCTGTTTATTTTTGTAATTTAAGTGGAGCTTATGGAATTATATGAACAATAGGATCTCAGACCAATTTACTCATTATTGTTTTACTGCAGTACATGAAAGTAAAGCCGTGTCGCGAAGTGCTGCCAAAGATTTCGACGTTGTCCGAGTCCCACAAGGCTAACTGAAGTGGAACGCCTTCTGAATTCGGTCGTTTAGATTTGGTGTTTCTTTAAAGGGTAATTTTATATTTACTTTATATTCTTACATTCTAATTTTTACGTAAAATTCATTAATTAGTGCAATTAATTGATAAGTTACAAGTTATTAATTGCACTAGTGAATGAGTGTCAAGTTAGAATTTCAGAATTAGAAGACAAGAATGAGGCTAAAAGATATCGTTATTTTTCCGTTAGTGTTATTATCTATCATCAAAGACAGAATACTTCATTTTTTTGACGAGGTCCCTTTTTTCTTTGTTTTTTGTGGGAAATAATCGGAAAGAGTTTAGGAAAATAATTAACGGGTGGGAGAAGAATGAGCGAAAGGGAAATGTTAGTCATTTTGTTGGATTTTACCTTATTTTGAGAAGGTTTCATAGTAGTTCATCATTAGTTTCGTATTCGGCCAAATGGGGAGTGAAGATCAATCCATGTTTAATTGAAGCAAATACTAGAACATGACTGCATTATATTGCAAGTATGATGAATTATGGTTAAACAAGGACAATAGATTGAGGAATGACAGCAAGGGTCTCAATTTTTGATGTTATCACAACATGTACACATATGGTAAAACTTGTTTCTATCTCATTGATTTGAGTGAAGTAAGAAGACACACCAACAAACGACTCCCCAAAATTTACCCCAGCTTACTCCGGGTGCGTTGTCCAGTATATTAGCCCGCTGCAAAACACGATTTCAATAATGGCATTTCACAAATGCAAAACAACAATGTCATCATCACCAGGGAGACCACATACCTGACCAAGACAAAAACACACTGCAAGACCCCAGCAGTTCCTGTCCACACTGAAGGGCCAGATTTGACGAGGGAATCATGTACCAAAAGTCCAACTGATGCTGCCAACGAAACAAAAGATACAACGTATGCAAAGAAGAGCCATAGCTTCAACCTGTTGCATTATCAAACAGCAAATGAACCAACCTAACTCAAAGACATACTACAACAGGCCAGCTATATGAGAATTCTTGGTAGTGGTGTTTTAGTTATTCCAGTTGTTAAATGTCATCTGGATCATTTTCCCACAAAGTGATAGTTAGACCCGGAGCACAAATGACCTAAACTGCTTTAGCTGCAGATAAATTTGATAACAAGAAGGTATCCAATCAGACGTTCAAAAGCAATATGACATAGATGTCTGAAGGTCCTCCATAGATCAAACACAATATGTCGGTGATTTAATGATCTAACTGCAACCAAATCAAACCATGCAGCTTCAGACTACCAAAAGACTGAAGAATTTGGAGAATGGTACTGCGAAATATGCATGCTAGGGTAAAAATTAATATGGATAAGCATCAATAGTCGCGCGTAATTCAGACATTTAACGTAACTGGGGAAAAACCAATCGAACAGTTGAATAAGAGAAGCGGCCAGATACAAACTAGAATTTATCACCTCCATTCGCCATCATCATAAGGAGAGTAGTCGATGTCCTCCTTTCTGACGCAATTGAACATGAGGGCAGCCAAAGAGGCAAAAATCCCTACAGAAAACCCATGTCATAAAAACTCCAAAACCCTAAGACTTACTCCATAAATTACAGAGAGAGATAGCAGACCAGGGAGATAGTAAACAAAGGAGACGGCAACTGAGCTACAGACGACGGCGTCAACCCAAAACCACCAACCAGCACCGAAGACAGCCCCGGAGACGCCTGGGCCGAAGATCGCCCACAATTCAGCTAAATCCATGAGTGTGTTCCTTCTTGCTTCGAATCTTTCCCCCGATTAACTCCCGCTGATAGCAATCAATGCGGAAAAAAGGTGGTCTTTCCTCTGGCTCTTGCTTTCAGTTTAGGGAAGCCCCCACCTTCAACGATGACTCTTTAACTCGTAGCCATTATCATTTTATTTATTTTTAGTTCGTAATTAATTTATTTTTTAATATAATTTAGAGATTTATTGCTTTCAGATTGACAATCATACCCTTTGTTGAAAAAACAATTCCCGGGTTTTTCTTCAATTTCTCGCGTACAAACGATGGTATAAAGGGAATTGTGTCGGAATAATTTTCAAAAACAGTTTTTTGGCAATAAACCGTTTTCGAAGGTCATGGGTTCGATAGAGGCACCGACTAATGCAGAGAACGGCTCCTCCCATGTCCACTTCGACGCCGTTCAAAACCCTCTTTCCGGTGACCGAACTACCGATTATGCGGTTGAAAGCTCTGCAACGATGCCGGCGAGGCCGCCGGAGCTCAGCGCCATGATGAAGCGGAGAGCTTCTATACTGCCCCTCGAGGTTTGGTACTCGTGTTATGTGCGTTGGAGGGACGGAAAGTTCCACCCTGTTAAGGTCATTGAACGTAGAAAATTGGTTCTTGATGGTGGCAGCGATTATGAGTATTACGTCCATTATACTGAGTGTAAGTTTTTTCTTCCAGATTTGTTTTTAATTTTGATACCCGGTGTTAAAAATTAAGGTTGGGGTTTTAAGTATGCGTGTTTCTTTTTTCTTGAATCGCAGAAAAATGAAATTTTAGAAATTTGGTATTATTAGCTTTAATTAGATTATGATGTCTTGGGCAATGGATGATGATCGACTTGCATTTGATCTGTTTTAAAGTTTCTTTTTTTGTTCCGGAATATTTTAACGAAATGGGTGTAATGGGTTGGGTTTGTTCACTTATTACGCAGCAGTTCTCAGGTTTGGTGAACAACAATTAGTTGATAGCTATTAGCCAGGGTGAGATTGAGCAACCTCCTTTTCTGTGGCAATTGCTCGTGTCCATTCCCAAACCTTCGTTCAAGAAGATCTCAAATGACTGCGTTCAGTTATTTCTTCAGTTAGTACGTGGAATTTTCTTAAATTGTTTTAGGGAAAAGTACAGTCTAGACTCTATCGTTTGGGGGCAATAGCAGTGGTACCAACACTCCGTTTGTTTTATCGAAGGAGATAACTTTTGCCGAACCTGTTGAAGAGTGAAGACTGTGAGCCGGAGGGTTTCGAATCGGCCAAAGTGCGAGTCACTTTTTGTGAAAAAGTGTTGCTGGACGGCGATCTGCGACTCAACTGCGAGATGCGAAGAGCTGGAAGGGGACGCTTGAACCGTCGAACTGGGACTCGACTGATTCCGGCTGTGAAGCCGAATGTCCAACACTCGAACTCTCAAAGTGTTTCTGCGAAGTCGAATTGACGCCGAATTGATGATTGCTGAAGATCGAAGGTTGAAGAAGTACTGCGTTTATGGTGTTAGATTCAAGAGTTGACTTCAAGATTGGTAAGTGGTTTTGCTTGAATTGAGCTCTTGGCTGTGGAAATCTAGGAAGAGCAGAAATGTCTTGGAAGTGCAGGAGAGCCAACTTCGAGAAATTCTGTCCCGCAAATGGACTTTTCTTCTTTGCATCAGAAGCTTTTGTGCTAAAATGCAACAGAGCAGGTTTTTGATCATGAGTTTGAAATTCTCTAACAAATGAATCAGCTGAGTCATGGTACAGTTGACATTGTTACTCTTTGTGGTGCAGGAAAAGCATGCATACTAACCTTGCCACCTTATCAAAGGAAAGGCTATGGAAAATTCTTAATTGCCTTCTGTAAGTTTTCCATACCAGTAGTTCTTTGTAGTTACTTAATAGCTAGCAATAATAGAGTCACACTAAGCATGTCTTAAAAAATTTCATGCCCTGCTGGCTGCTTGGCCATCATTTGGTTTGCTAGTGCAGGAACTTAGTGACATGACGGCGATCAAGGCAGAGGATATACTGAACACCCTTCAGAGCCTAGATTTGATTCAATACCGGAAAGGGCAGCATGTCATCTGTGCGGATCCTAAGGTCTTGGATCGTCATCTGAAAGCGGCAGGCCGTGGAGGTCTCGAGGTTGATGCCACTAAACTCATCTGGACTCCTTACAAGGAACAATGTTGAAGGTTGGTAGTGCCAACCTCGTGGAAACCAGTTCTAATCTTGTAACTACGTATATTTGTAGAATAGATTTTTACCCAGAATTAGAATTCGGCAACTCGTCTATTCCAAATTCTGTAACATCCCCAATTTGATGTTGGTGTATGTATTTTTACTTTATAAATGTAATGCTCTCTCTCTCTCTACCCTTGACGTTTCTTTTGCCTCACAAAGATCTTGGAACCAAATAACAAAAGAAATGTGCACTACTATTGAGAAAGATGGCAGAGACAAAGCAGGATTAACATTCATCTTTATCTTATCTTTTCCGATCAAAATGTGGAGGGTTGAAGATGATTTTGAAGACGGCCTTGAATAGGTTGAAGCTTCAAACTCTGTAAAGCAATCCCATGAGACCTCCTTTTCCATAGACTATCAACTTCGCCGCACTCCCTCACCTGCTTTATCACCGGCAGAGGAGGATCCAAATCAACGATACTCGTTGTGTCACAGCTCTGATTTCCACGGCCCTTATCGGACCCACTTTCACCAACCTTATACAGCTGTCTTCTCCGGCTACCTCCGGTTGAAGCTGCCGTGGAGCAGCCACGTTTTTGGCTGAGAAGAATCTCGAGGTCGGAGTATTTGAAAGTTATGTTGGGGTGACTTGTTTTGGTTGGGAGGATGAGCTTGCTGTGAGATGCAGGGAAGCCTGTCATTCTGTTGTTTCGCTTCACTTTGCCCGCGCAGCTGATTCTCGGGGATAAAGGGTCGTCGCAGAATGATGGTGTGGCGGCGGCTTCTTTCCTGTTTGGAAGCTGGACATCTTTGATGGATGGTCTAGGACATAGCATTGGCAAGAATGTTGCTTTGCAGTCAACTTTATGGTGGTGGAAGAAGTCATATTTGTTCCCCATTTTTCCTCTCTCAGAGAAGAGCATCTCTTGTCCAAATAAGCAATTCTAGAAATATCGTTTTCTGAGTCTGAGTTTCAGAAGTTTAATCTGCAGATAAAATGGAGAGCTGGAGACAGAGAACATGGATTTGAACAGTGAAGAGAGGATGTAGACATGTTCGCCGACACAGCACGATCATGCATGTGATCATGTGGAAAGCAAGACCAATTCCCCTCCTCTAATCTCTTCACCTATCTCAGATTATAAAATTCAGTGGACATGATGATCTTAGTCCGAGTTTAATTTTCGATTTATCTCTTGAATCACTGACATGCATGAAAAAGTTAAGCATAGCTTTTGTCCTGTGCTTTCTAGGCAAAGTGAGACAGCTAAAAAGGCCCAGTAGAGCTTAGCACAGCTAGAAAAGTAGAGGAAGCAGTGCAGGCGTGGAGGTAGAAGCTAAGAAAGATGGTACAGCAATGGCGGCATTTATCATTTTTGGCAGAACTCACTTTTCCTATACTGTGTTACAGAGGTCTTCTTTCTGCAGATTTATATAACTTACTAGCTCTATCGAAGGAGAAAGATCAATATTAGAGTTGCTTGATTCTCCTTTTTTTCCCGTATTTTTTTTTCGATCATTAGCGTTCGATTCTCATCCGCCCAGAAGACTGAAATTATCATTACTAAAGAAAACTCCTTGTAACAAAACTGTCTACCAAGTCAAAAATTTTAGTGCAAGTAAATACTCTTTTCAAGGGGAAGATCGGTATAGCGAATTTGTTGATTGTAATAGCTTCTCCTCGAGAGACGACGAACAGCTCTCTTTGGGCTGACTCTCGAGATGCTGCTAATGTTTGCTCCAGCTGTTTGTCGAGTATCGCGGGTATAACTCACTCTACTCAGACTCAGTGTCGGTTGGTATAAATTAGAACATTGCATTCCAAATGGCGGCGCTTTCTTCTCCGCACTTCTCGTGAACCAATTTGATCCTCTCCACTGATTTGCAGATTCCGCTGCAGCTCCAATCAAACGACGCAATGCACACGTTACCCGCTTGAGCTTTCCACTCACAATCTGCATATTATTTTTATACACGGCATGAACATTCCGAGAGGGAGCCATAATTTGAAGAAATCACATGAATTTCACACTCAAATACAGTGAATGTTTGATGGGCATGCAAGAATTTATGACGTTTTTACTTCAGGTAACTCAGATCACTAAGAATTTATCAGCTCCCTTGGAAGAATAACTTAAAAATGAAGAAACAGAAGGAAATCCAAACTGGATCCAGACCAGACCAATTATATTTATATGATTTGTAAAGAACACACTTAATGGAGTCTGTCATTAAAAAATAGTACCTGGCGGAGTCCCGCAACACATATTACGATCATCAATATGCTCGACTTCAAGACCGATGAACCATGAACCAAGGGACACGTCTTCGTTTGCATACTTATGCAAAATAGGCCTACAAGCACGCATAGCAAATCCAATAACTTTAAGTAACGTGATTTTCCATTTAAAGATTTTCAATCCAGCATAAAACCCATAAAGATCTATTTTTTAGTAATTATAAATGTAACATGAACTGCAAATCCAGAATTTCATTAGTTTTCGCTCCAATCTGATTGAGATAGCAACATAATATTATTAGTTTCTCCATAAAAAAAATTAAGTCATTTAAATCTTAGGCAAAGAACTAGAAAATAAAGAAGCCTTTTGGAACTATGTGCTTACTGGTTTACTGAAATGTAGGTAGCTAGATCTTTCGAAATTGCATAGATCTGCCCAGTTGCATGTCGAAAGTACTTATTCCCCTCCTCTCCAAACTTCCAGTACTCCGGTTCATGGTATTTGACATTCCTAGGAAAAAATACGAGGAAAATATTATGCCCACTGCATAATTGAAAATAGAATGGCATCCTTTGTGAAAATTGCAATTTAGATTCTAACTCTTGGGATCATTTACGTATTAGAATTTATACAAGTTTTTATAACAAATTGAATCTCCACCTTTCAACTGTCAGCAATTTTGACATTGACGTCAATCTATCCATTAAATCTCACACATGTATACTATACTTTTTATTTAATTAGGTATTTTAACTCGATTTTTAACCTCTTAGGTGATTTATAACTCGATTTCGAACTCTATCGATCTCTTCTTCGATAATTTTGAATTTTGTTAAAAGATCGACAGATTTCGAAATCATGTTAGAAATCTGATCAAAACATCTGATTAAGTGGAAAAATATGATATACACATGCTAGATTTAACAGATAAATCAGTGACGACAAGATCCAAGTTTCTAACAACTGCAGGTGGAGGTTCCGTTTGTCAAAAAAGTTGTGTTTGATCTAATTTGTAAATGACCATAAACATTAAGGTATAAATTACAGTTTACCCTACGAAAAATCTTGCTTACTTGTTAGAAAGAACGGGTCCGGATTTCATACACCCAATGTAGACCCTGGGTTTTGACCGATGACGAGCTAGAGTGGTGCCTAACATGCCTAAAATAAGTAGACTGGTAAGGATTTTAAGCAAAAATTAATAATGAAAACATCAAAAAACTTCATAATCCAACACAGACCTAAATTGACATGGACATCATCATCCACCTTGATATAGAAGTCAGCATCCCATTTGGCAACAGCAGTCGCGAAGAAAATTTTGGTTTTTGCAGACAATTCATGATACCCTTCAACATGTTCCTACAATATAATCCTAGCATGTGACCAAATTCCGACCAAAAATGTTATCGATTATTCTGACATTATCCACTATTTTATCGGCAGTCTCTTACCAGCCGTAGAAAATCTTTGTGCTGAGCGTCTTCTGAATCGATAGCCCGATCCAAAATGCTGTTGGAAGTTGCACTGCATAAAATAAATGAAGATGCCATTCAGTTCAGTACCATACAAACAACCATCTTTGCTTATTTTTCACAATTGTAGCTCCAAATGATGAAAAGAAAGACACTTTTACCTATGACCAATCATGAACCGAATAACGATTCCTTTCGATCGCTCCAATTCAAGCAGCTTTTCCCCTTCACAAACATATCGGAATATCTTAGCAGACAAATAGCAGCATTAATATCAATCACTGTAAGTGTATACCTCGAGGCATCCATGTTTCTCGGACAGAATCTCGCCTCTTCCTACTGCTGAAAGCAGTGTTTATTCCGATAACCACCAACATTTTCTTCCCATTGGCGGTATCGGAAGAGCCATCTTTAAGAACTGAAATCTTCTTCTCCTGAGATCTGTCGCCCCTCCTTCAAACCCATTATATCAATCGAATTATTGATTAATTTGTAAGATCTATGAAGTCAATAGCTACAGAATAGTCCAGCTATAAGCAACAAAACTCAGACTTCAAACTTACTGAATTGCTTCGTGAGTTCTGTGAACTTCAGCCATCGCGTCCTCAATTTCTGCAGTCTTCTAGAATTTTCAACGAAAAGAGAATAAAGAGAAAGATGGAGGGTTTCAGAGCCAAGAACTAAAATCGAGAGAGTCGCAGAGATTTTCCCACCTCTTGAATAAATTTATCTTCAGAGATGATTTGTAGTTCTTGATCATTCCGGCGGCTTGTCATGAGCTGGTCATTCGATTCGGTCGGTACCCCCATCCTGCTACATCAAGCATAATCCATAATCCAAATCGGAACACAAATCAGCGAGTTCAAATCAACTCGCCCACAAACAAATCAAACCAAATACATAAATTTAATTGAAAAAAAAAGGAACGGGTCAGATAGATATGTACCTGTTAGAGAAGAGAATACCGAGGAGGAAGAAGATGATACAAAAGAAGGGAATCCATACAGCGGCAACCTTCCTCGGCCCACGATTCTTCATCGCTTCGCTTCCCTTCCACAGGCAGATCAGTGGGAAATGGAAGCGTGGAAAGTTGTTTAAATCAAAGCTACGTTTGGAGTGACAGAGTCAAAGTTAGGCAGAGAGAGGTTTTATACAATGCATTCGTACTGTTCAACTGATATTTTCCTGTAAAGAAACTCCAACAAAGCTTAAATGACAATGGCGTTTTCGTCTCGATTCGACAATCCACCCCTTCCTACCCCGCCACCACTCAACAATTACAAGTGAAATCCCATTTTCAATTGCTCCTCCTGGTTCATCTGTTACCCTTTTCAGTTTTCCCCGCATTAATCATCTCCTCATTTAACAACAGCTGAATTAAAAAGTCAAAAATGACAATTAATGAAAAATCAATGAAATCGTCCTGTCGTTTTGATTAAACAGGGTATCATTTTGAGCAGACAGAGTTGAATAATTTTCAGTATCGTTATTTCTATGACCAAGTTTATTTTAAAGAAGGTAAAATTAAAAAATAAAAATAAAAGCTTCATCTCCGACAATGGTTTGTGTTCTTTCCCAAATCAGAAAACCAAATATCTAAATCTTGGTGTCTTTTTGTGTTCTTTCCCCAAATCTACTAAGCTCCAATCCTCAATTTTAAAAATTGAGGGTCTAATTTGATGATTTGGATTTGAGGAGTACCAAATATCAATTTTAAGAAGTTATTTATGGGAAAATATTATTAATTAAAATATTGGGTCAAAATTGCAAAAGATGGGCCCACTAGAGTGCAACAAGACTAGTATTGAACCTGGCGGGCTTTCCGTCTAGGTGAACTAATCCTCCATTTCAACCCGCGACCTCACGATACTGGCTGTTCCTGGGTTTTCGGAGACCTTATTAAATCTTCCATCCAGGACTGGACAGCCCTCGTAGCTCGTTTCGCAGCCAGGTTCATCCTCGACGGACTTTCTCGGGTTTATTTGGTTCCCCAAGATTTCTTATGGAAGTTGCTTCTGCTACGACAAGTTCTGGGCGTTCATCGATACGGTACTGTCGTTGTAGTTCTTTCAGACGTTGTCGTTGTTTCTGTTGCCTTCTATCTTATCTTTAGTTGAATTAGGGTGGTTGATATTGGGTGAGTTGTTTGGGGGTTGAATTAGGGATAATGGACTTGAGTGGCGCTCAGACTGTCCTTTCTCTGGGGTTTAATTCTCACACAATAACGTCGGCGTCTAGAAGTGTGATTACTGAAGATTCCAGCTATTTGAGCTCGACGAGCTCTGCCACATCTTGTTCAGCGCAACTTCTTGATCAAAAGGATGAGCAAATTAGCTCAGAAAATGGGGATGATCAAAGCGGACATGAGAATTTTCGCCTTTGGGGACAGCCCTTGCGCGTGAAAAGGCAAAGGGATACTCAATCGGCGATTTCTTCAAACGCTCATAAACAGTTAGCGGTTGAGTATGATCTCGAAGGGAGGAGAGCTGCAGTAAAGGCTTGGGGAAATCAGCCTCTTGTGGTTGCAGATCCTGAGGTCCATGGGATCATGGAGAAGGAGAAGCGGAGACAAAACGTGGGTATTGAATTAATAGCTTCAGAAAATTTTGTATGTAAGGCTGTGATGGAAGCATTGGGAAGCCATTTGACAAACAAGTACTCAGAGGGAATGCCAGGAGCTAGATACTACACAGGTAACCAGCACATTGATGAGATTGAGCTGCTTTGTTGTGAGCGTGCACTAGCTGCATTTGATCTTGATTGTGAAAAATGGGGTGTGAATGTGCAACCTTATTCCTGCACCTCAGCTAACTTTGCAGTTTATACTGGTCTTTTGCTGCCAAAGGATCGAATTATGGGGTTAGATTCACCATCAGGTGGGCATATGAGTCATGGATATTATGTTCCGGGTGGGAAGAAGGTTTCTTCTTCATCTATATTCTTCGAGAGCCTTCCATATAAAGTTAACCCCCAAACAGGGTATATCGACTATGATAAACTTGAGGAGAAAGCTCTTGATTTTCGTCCAAAGATACTCATATGTGGTGGGAGTTCATATCCTCGTGAGTGGGAGTATGCCCGGTTTAGACAGGTCGCTGATAAATGTGGGGCGGTGTTGATGTGTGACATGGCTCATATTAGTGGTCTCGTGGCTGCCAAGGTTTGAAATATCATTTTAATTCTTTATGTTGTTGGATAAATGTGATGTACACTATGCAGGGTATCAATTCTTGATTTGTTTTCCACTGTTATGCATATTTAAATTTTACCCTGATTGGTCTGAACTACATATTAATAACGTTTCAGAAAGTAGTAAAGGCTTTATGGTTTTATTTGTTAAGGTTATCCATTAATCAGTAGGAACAAAGTATGAATTCCTTATCATTAAGTGTTAGTGTCTTTATACGTGGATGAATAGCTAATTTTCCACTGGTTGCACATGTAACACAGACATAGTTGTGGTAAAATTAACATATGATAGCATATGAACATAAACTAACATAAGAGTATATGCATTAGTTATGCTGGCATTGTTGCCTCAGGATTTTAGTAGAAAACTAAGATTGTATTGGCCATTCTGGTTTTATCACGAGGTTATATTCATTATTTTACATATTGAGTCATGATATTGTTAGGCAGATTTTTTCGTTTCGGTACTTCACAAAATTGTAGAATGAATATCAGTTCTTATGGATAGCATATTCTTCACATGGGTAGGCTTATGCTTCTACTTTGATTTCTCTGGTTATGATGATGGTGGCTGTGGATGAATTTTTTATGTTTGGTTTTCCTAAGTTAATAAAGAAATCTTCGCTGCATAAAAGTACGATAAAATTTTTGGCTTTGCACTAGAAGAATGACAATTTTCCCTTACAGGAATGCACCAGTCCATTCGACTATTGTGATGTAGTTACCTCAACAACGCACAAAAGCCTCCGAGGTCCCAGGGGTGGTATTATCTTTTATAGGAAGGGTGTGAAATCAACGAAGCAAGGAAGTCATTATGATTTGGAGGAAAAGATAAATTTCGCTGTTTTTCCATCATTACAAGGGGGTCCTCACAATAATCACATTGCTGCACTTGCCATTGCATTGAAACAAGTGGCCACTCCCGATTACAAAGCTTATATGCAACAAGTGAAGAAAAATGCTCAGGCTTTGGCTGCGTCATTGTTGAGAAGAAAATGCAAATTGGTGACTGGTGGAACTGACAACCACTTACTACTCTGGGATTTGACAGCTTTAGGGTTAACAGGTACAATGACATTCACCTCATCTGTTATTTCTTGGTAGAGATCGATTAATATCCAATGATTTAGAGTGATTGCAAATTTTTGGGTTTAAAATTTGTCCCATTTATATTTGAAAGCCGATCAATATCCCAGTTACTGTTCCATTTTGAAAAATAATATGGGTGGTTATTCTTCTTAACCTTCTTTCTATTTGTTCATAAACCAAATTTAAGCTTCAAAAGTGGTGTGGGATGTCCAATCGCCCCTGCAGGCTATGCAAGAAGTCGTAGTTCTATGTTTAAATGTGAAATCTTCCATATTTATTGCTGCAAGTTCTTATTACTGTCTGTTAAACTCTGTTATAGGCAAGTACTATGAGAAGGTCTGTGAGATGTGCCATATCACACTCAACAAATGTGCCATATATGGTGATAATGGTGCCATTTGCACTGGAGGAGTAAGAATAGGTGAGTATTTATTATGTCATATTCTTATTCTAATGGAAGAGTTTGGCAGCTTGGGAGACTTTTAACACTGGATTCTGATTCTATTATTTGTTCTCATTTAGGTGCGCCTGCTATGACATCAAGAGGATGTTTGGAGGCTGATTTTGAGAAAATTGCTGACTTTCTTCTTAGAGCAGTTCAGATCACAAAACATTTGATGCAGAGAGATTTTGGAAAACTACAAAAGGATTCACTGATTGGTCTTCAAAACAACAAAGAGATTATGGAGCTTCGAGACCGGGTGGAGGCATTTGCTTCGCAGTTTGCGATGCCGGGTTTTGACATTTAAAGAAAGGAGAACAGAAAATATTATACAACTTGGAAATCCATCCATGTTACCACTCGTAAAATTTGTAAATTACAGAAAGACAACTCACTCCAACACAGATGAAATTCAAATCGACCCAACTTTCCACCTCATTTCTCTGTTTTGTTCATTAAATTTGTGAGTATTGATGATCCAATTGACTACTTTATTGGTGCAACTTTACCTTCATAGCAGGGAAATCTTTGTTGAGGATGAGTTAATATTTTGACAGGCCTTGTTTGTTATTCACAGAGTTGACAGTCTACTAATCATTAATTGTCGAGATTGATCATTATTTCTGCTGATAAATAAAAGGGAAGCCTGCATTTACTATGAGCTGGTTCATTGTTTGTTAGACATCTCAGAGCCTTCTTTTTTTAAAAGCTGAGTATGCATTAGACAGAATTTGGTCCTTTATTATGTTCTCACTTTATGCGTTATTTTAGTCTTCTAATTATGTTGAATTGTTGCATGCTTATTTGGAACCCTTCTTGGGAGGCAACTGGCAACTGTCAAGCTATGATACTCTCTGCCAAAGGGACAAAAAGCAAGAGATATGGTTAGGAGTACAGTTAGAAATCTCCTGCTTTTTGCTCAATTTTCCAGGCCCCAAATTTATGAGGACTACTACCCTTGGAAGAAGATTGAGTTTTTTGAGACAAATTTTGAAAAATAAACAAATGGGTATTGTTGAGTGATTCTTTGTTAGTCTGATATGGAAAGAGCAAAAAGAAAAGGGACAAGACGGGAAGATGGTTTGGGTAGAGAGAGAGAGAGAGAGAGAAAGAGTCTGGCCAAATGGGTTTTGTTTCATCACCAGCTCAAGAGCTTCCAATGAGCAAAAAGAAGTTGCTTTTGGGATAAAAACAAACAAGGAATCTCTTACATTTCTCATTCCTTCACTCCTGGAATGATTAGTTGTTTACTATAACATCTTGCGAAAGCAGAGACAATCTGAACTGACGCAGAGGGAAGTCCCTTCGAATATATTGCACTTTGACCCAACATCGATCCTTTCAGTCAATCTTTTCTTTTCTCTGTTTCACTTTTTTTATATTTTTGGTTTATTTTGAGACTCTAGTCTATGACCATTCAATTTAAATTTGGAAGAACAATTCAATGGCAACGGGTCTGAGTTTTGTTCGAGATTCTTGTATTTATACAAGTCTTGTAAGACATCATTAAGTTTTAACTTCCATGGTGGAATTACTATTTTACTCTGAAAAAGGAAGAAGAAGAAGAAAATGGAGGTGGGAGAAGAGGTTAAAATGAGAAGAAATGGGTGATTTTTAAGGTACAACCGATGATATTCCTCTGCTCTGTAAATTCCTCTGTTTTCCTTCTTTCTCTCTCTTGTTTCTCTCTCTAACTTAATCTACCTATGGCTGCAAAAGTCTAAAAGCATCTTCCTTCCTTCAACGATTTCATCAAAGAAATCGTCAATCTGAGAAGCAATATTATCAGCACCAGATCTCAACATTTCGAAGCACCCACTTAGATTCTCCACTCTCTCCCTCATCACCTCCTCTGTTTCCCATTCCAACACCCCCTGCCTCCTCTCAATCTCTCCTCTCAGCTCATCCATGGCCGACTTAGATCTTCGAAACTCGTACATGAGAATCCCCGGCCTCCCACTTATTCGGTCGATCTCCGCGGCCACTCTCTGCTGCAACCTCCCAGTTGAGATCATAAAACTAGACCCAAAAAACAAGCACCCGTCGTATCCTCCCCGGAGAAAATTCATCTCCGGCCGGAAACATACCAGTCCACTCAACAAGATCATTAGGAGCAAAGAGCTAACATTTCTCATTGCGTAAAGAACTCCTCGGAAACCATTGAACCCATTAAACTTCGATTCGACTGAAACTTTTTCATCGAATCTCAAAGAAAGTGGTAGGATTCTTGCTTCCATTAAAGCACGATTCTCCTCCTCCAATCCCACTGCTTCATGGCGACACCCTGATATTGCCCGAATAACCTGCACCGTCGATTTGTGAAAGAAATCAAACTCATTTTTAAAACAACGAAAAAAATCATACCCATTTGAAAAAAAAAACAAAATTATATCATAATATAAGAACCTGGCGAGAGAGCTGTGGGCTGAGATGGCGATGACTCTCGAGAGAGGAAGTAATATTGGATCCAGCAGCGTAGTAATTCTCCATTGAAGAAAGGCCTGATTTAATGACTAAACAAGCCTCCCAGAGCTTTGCGCTCTCGTCCATATACTCATCAAGCCACTTCTCACCGACAGGCAAATGAAGCTTTTGGACGAGAAGGGTCAATTGAGAGTGAAAAGATCGGAGAAGGGAGAGAGCTCTTTGAAGAAACTGGATTGACATGGAGTTGCTAGAGAGATATACTCGTTCAAGATCATCGATTCCTCTTGTGAGGAAGGAGTAGAAGCCATTGACAGAGTTGGTGGAGGAAAACTCCATTAACAGAGGCCAAGAGAAAAAGAAAGGAAAAGAAGAGTGGTTTGGACTGAGAATTAGGTGAGGGGAGAGAAGAGGAAAGGAGAGGTATTTAAACTGAGAGAAGAAGCCATTTGCGAAAAAGGAAAGAATGAGAGAATATCTTAGAAGCTCGGGTCGAAAAGGATTGTTGGGAGCAATGATGGGTGTTTCCTCTTGGGGGAGAGGATGATTGGTAATCACCCAATTTCTCTGATAAATGGCAACACAGGAACAATGGAAAATATCCTTAAAAAAAATCAAATCTTTTTTTATTAAAAACCCATTGTAGGATTTGAGATTTTCATCAACTCCTTTCCAAATTCTTCCTTTTCTGAGTCTCGACCATCTCAGAGAGAACGCCTCCCTTTTCCATCCATATCATGCACAAGATGCAATTGGAGAGAGAGAGAGAGAGAGTAGAGAGAGAGAGAGTGCTTTTGTTATTGAATTCCAAGATGTTTGACTCAAACTTCTCCCATATAGATGAAATCTCAGCTTTCCTTTTAGATTTGATTGGCGTTTGGCTGCTTCCTCTCTCCTGTTTTTTCTCCTCGAGCAACTCACTCTGTTCGTTCAACTCACTCTGCAATCTATGGAAATTTGTGGTTTATTTCTCCCAAATATTTCCCCTCCTTCCGTTTATCTTTTCAATAGGATAAAACTAGAATGATGAGGTTCCTTGTACATTCCCATTTCCCCTCCTCTTCCCTCCAAACTATAAAAATCCAGTCTTTCGAGGTCTTCATTTTATATTTACACGACCCTCTGTTTCAAAAACTTGATTTTGAACAAACAGATCATCGGCTTTCTACCATAACTCAAATGGGTCCCCAATTTCACAACTAAATTTCAATTTTTTTTTTGGGAGGGTCGATCTTATCAACATTGGGGCGCCAAAACAGAGAGCCAGAGTGCTCGTGGGTTTTTGGAGTCTGCGACATTCTTCGCTTTGAAAGGATGTTTGCCTTCTCCGATTTCATCGGAAACTGAGTTTTTCAGGGGAACCCCACCCCCCCTCCCTCCTCTTTCTTATTATATAAAATACAAACCATGTATTATATGATTAAGACTGCCTCGTGCAATCAATAAATGACCCGTCAAATATAAGGTAATAATGTTAATTAGGGACGATAAAGTGGGGCCGTCCATGGTAGAAAAGTAAGCTCATCGGACGGCTAGATTAATCTGACCAACACCCATCCTCAATTCCTCATCAAAGTGTGTGAGGGAGAATGTTTCATTTTCTCCTTAATGGTCTACTCTTATAGATGGATACAACTGGATGCTCCTCTGCCTCTCACCCATACCACCTTCGCATAAAGTATTATATTATTTATTTTTATATTATATTGAAAACCAAAAAAGAGAGTTGCCAATAAGAATTGACGGAATGAGAAGGGTAGAACTCATTTCAAAAGTTAACTCAAGAATTGAGAGAATCCCCTCGTACTATATACTGGATCTTTACTTTCTTCTTTGTCGATGTGGATATTCAACATCCGCTCACAAGTCTAGCGTGTTAGGTTTTTCCTCTACGTCTAGCGTGTTAGGTCGTGTTAGGTCCTCACATCGTACAGAGTTTTTGACTCTGATACCATGACAGAATGAGAGGGAAAGAACTCATTCTAAAAACTAACTCAAAGATTGAAGGAATCTCCTCGTATTATATAATATATACTGGACCTTTGCTTTCTTCTCTGTCAATGTAAGATATTCAACAAAAATTGAGGAAGAGAGGAGTTGCTTATCAGGAATTAATTTCAAAATTAAATTTTGTGTTTATTAGGGTACCATTCTTACACTTTTTATTTATTTATTTATTTATTTTAGAAATTATTTCAATTAATGTTTTAATAAAGATAAAAAGGGTTTCCACAAAGTAATTAAGCCATTGAGTATGTATATAAGTTAATAATATGATGCATTTTTATTTTTATTTGGATTAATTGTAATTTTAACGCTAGGTTTTGATGAGAGAGTTTGATTTAAATCGTGTTACCATTGCTTAAATTGCAAATTGTATTGTTCAGATTGGACAAAGTGCAACCAAATTGCACATTATTTGATTCAAGGGTCTTAGTTTTATAAGATATTGTCTGTTTTGAACTGAGTCATGTACAAATTTGTTCTTAGATCTTACCCAATATGTGCTTAGAGATTTTTACTTATATATCGAATTCTTTCATCTTTCTCAAATATTGTTTGATTGTGTAAACTCGTGAAAGTAGAAGATTCGTAGCTTTTTTTTGTCTTCACGAGACGGGTTACAACACTCGTTTCATCAGCATCACCTATGCCACTATCACACAATTGCTCAAAAAACAAAAAGATAAGAGTTTTCCCTTTTAATCATGAAAAAGAAGCCTAAATCAAATAATAAAAAGAAAATAGTAAAGAGAATCTTTAAAAAAGGCTAAGGGCAAAGTGGGGTGTCTTGTTGTTGGATAAGTGTTAGGCTAATATTAAACATGAATTGTGATCTATACAAAAAGCCAATCTAAAGTTTGTGTCCAAATTGTATCTAATTTTATTAATGAAAAATAGGAAGTGGGTTTATCTCACTTTTTATAAAGTTTCCATCATCTTTGCTCTACTTATCATTTTATTTTATGTACATATTTGATGTTGTGCTAAGATCATGTATATGATTACCAAATGATGTGATAGTTTGTATCTGTGAAATCAATGACGATCTAATATTTTGTCAATTGTGAGTGTTGAACTCATACCAGTATGATGCACAATCTCACATTGTTTAGAAGAGTCGAAAGTGAATGATTTATAAGTAGAGTTCTCTTTTCTACCTACCACAACACGTTTTGGGTTAACCCCTAAAACAAATATGTGTCGCCTCCGATCCAAAGTGAACAGTACTGTACTTGGAGCATTGAAGTACTCTACAAATAGTATCAGAGTCGAAGTCCAACTAAAAGTATAGCCGACAAGGACGTTAAGTCCAATGGGGGAAAATTGTGACATGCCATCTTGTGAAGGCAAAGACGACTTAAGATTATGCCGAATGTAAAAACTCAATTCATACTAATGGGGAAGCACAATCCTACATAGCTTAGGAGAGTACAAAGTGAATGATTTATAAGTAGAGTTGTCATTTTTACCTAGTACAACGTGTTTTGTACTATCCCAAAAATAATTTCGTGTGGACTCCGGATCAAAGCAGACAATATTATACTAAGAATACTGGGGACTCCACAAATGATCACTAGCCATAGTATTCTAAATCTCAATTGCTTATAATTTAATTCTTTGAGACTAGAAAATAGCTTTTTTTTTTTTTCTGACCAAATTGTTCATGAAATACATGTCTAACTCTTGATTAATAAAAGGTGATGTTGTGTTTTATGTGTTATAGTGTGTGATTAAAGAAGATATGAAATATGTAAATGCCATTAAGGCGTGGACACATCATAATGTACTTGTAGCACGATGGTTTGTGTTAGTTAACTTTTTTGTTTTAATCAAATATAAAAATTGACATTTAAAGTAGAATGCCACCACCATGCATGACAGTCCATATAGACACTGACGTGTTCATCAAAAGATGATACATGAAACCGTCATCTAATGTACAACTTTTATTGACACTACCTAAATGACAGTAAAGGAAACATGATAAAGATAGATTAAATCTATTGTTAGAAATCAAACGATAACCGAAAGAGAAAATACGATGCGAGACACCAGATTTACGTGAAATCTCTTTCAGAAAAAAATTAAAAACATGGAAGATAATATCACTACAAAAATCGAAATATAACTGCGAATTTTGTGACTCTACTTGCATGAATTTACAAAGAAAAAAAAAAAAACCCTAATGAGATTCCCAACGTGGATTAATTGACTTGACTTGGATAGAATACGAGTCGCACCAAAATCTAACATTCATCTTATCATCTATGAAAAGAGATGACATATTCCTTGTGGAAACCTCTAATTCTGTCGTGGAATAGCAGTAAACTGAGCGTGAAAAATGAAACAGAAGTTGTGGGGAAAATGTGAGCGTGGGCAACATTTATAGTGAGCAGAGAATGGGGACATAACAACAAGTAAATATGGTAGGCAGAGAATGGGCCACAACTAGATTACGCTCAACTGGCATTGTCCGAAGATTGTTGTTACACGTATGGGTTTTAATTACATGAATGGGATATGGCTTAGAGGAAGAGATTCTGACCCAGTCAGAGGATGCATGCAAAAATAACACTCGTCTGTAAAAGACTGTTTGTTGGGTGACCCACCAGCCACCCTCATCAAGTTTTAGAGAGAGAGAGAGAGAGATGAACCTAATAAGCTAAAAGTCTAGATAAAACAATATATGGTATGTTATGCTGGAATTTAGTCAAGTAGGAGGCAAGCCAACAGGATTTTACAAGAAAAAACATAGATTTTGAGAGGGATTGCCTGTTCTTCTATTTCTGCTTTGGCTTTTGGTTGGACTAATGAGAAAAGGCTAAACGCACTAGCTGAGGATTCTTTCCTCACTTTCGCATACCACTAAAACTATCACACTCCGCCAAGAATTGAATGTAATGTAGGGACAAATAGAGTACAATTCCAGCACATAAGTATGCTTTTAAAACTGGGTCGTTTTCTCTGACTTTGAATTCCATCTTCAATCAAGGTTTTAAAGCCATTGCCCAATTATTAATGGCATCCTCATGCATACTGAGGAAAAGCATGCCAAGCGTCGAAAACTGGGTGGCTGGTTCTTCTTTGGTGAATAACGTTTGTGGAGATTTTTTTAGACATGATATGCTCCTTGATTCTAACCATTGGAGGCCAAATCTTATGTCTAATTTAATTTCTTCCTAGATCTGTAGAGCTCTCACTTGTGCTTATCTTGGTTTAATGGCTTCAAATAAAGTGATTCACAGCTAGGCTTCATGGCTTCAAATATGCCTAACCAAAGTTGTGAAGAATTCAACATTTCAGCAACTTGGCATTGACAACCTCACTCCATCGACCATTCCTACTCGTAGGTGCCAATACAAACATGACAACTACTGTACTCACCAAAAAACATTCCGGGCTTTGCTTAAAGATAAGCAATTGTGGCCGAAAGAATGCAAATGCAGGAAGTGGCGCTACAAATAAGTATAGTTTTCTTCCAACTCTAGACCATAGATGATTGTGGCAACAGAGACATGAACATTTTTATCTAAGAAAAAGGGTTACAAATAAATCTCCCCCTCACTCACTTACTCCTTTCAATAATGGAGGTTACTAAATAGATCAAGATTTAGCCAAAAAATACAAATCAATTATTTGCTCATCTCCAGAAAAAAAAAATCCCGAAAGATGAAAATTGAAGAACATGTCACAAATCAATTTCTCAATTTCCTTCATTTCGACATACAATGTCGATCTGGAGCTACCGTTCAGACATCTATTTTACAGAGTAATACAGGGTCAAGACTGTTTCTTTACAACAAAAAAACAAATGGGTACTAACTTGTTGAGTAGTTATGAGCATATCATGCTACATAAATCCTGCACCCTTTCTTGGGAAATGTTGCTGAAGGGGAATACTCTGAAATTCCCATTCCCCAAACATGTCAATGTCAGTTGCTCATTGCTAACCATTGTCTGCATTTTCAACACTGCTATGGTTAAAGAACAATAATGAAGACGTTTTAATAAGTGTTAAGGAGAGTCTATATGACCTTCTAAGCTCAAAACAGCATGAAAAAGTAAGAGATATAGTTGTCCGTAATAAACTAACTACTTGGCTAATCTACGCTCTTTCATGTTGTCTATGTTTCCATGTTGACTAATTAGCCAGAGCAATTTAAAGTTTTTAAGTATCTAAACTGCTTATACAGACTACAGAGTGTGTTTATCAGGAGGAATAGCTAATAGGCGTCAAAGAAATAGAAGAAGAAAGGGAAATATGTGCATGGACAAGTATTCCTGATTAATCCATACACTCTTATCTATACCTGACAAGAGAATGAATTGCCTTCACAGTTCCATATTTTTGAAGGAATACAATCAATGTATTGACACCATTTGCAGTACTGGCTTAGGTTAATGCCACAAAGAACTGCAAAGAGGCATCCAGCGAGTCTGCACATGAATTGACAAAGCACCCTCACAAGATCATAGATGAAAGCATATCAGGTACCAAAAGAAAGAAAAGGGTGGAAAGAAAACTCACAAGAGACCAAATAGAAGAAGTGAAAAACTTCGGAGAACAGGCCTGTTAAGTTTCTGCTTTATTTTTAGCTTCATATGGTTTTTGAAACTGTCGTTGAAAAGGTCTGCTTTACTTTTAGCCACTTGCGTTATTGGAAGAGTGAAAAAAAGCATAAACCCCAAAAGAAATCCTGATATTAAGCCTCCTATGTTTGCAAAATTATCCACATAAGGCAGGAGACCAAGACCAAAATTGACGAATAACACCAAAAAGAGGGATACTAGAGCTTCACACTGCAATGAAACGAAGGAACAATCATACTTCAATCTGCCGACCATGAAAATAGAAACAAAAAAATCAGAAAAATATAGAGAAATTACCTTATGAGAGTAAACTTTCCAGTTCCATATAAGTCCAGAAAACATAGCTCCAATTAATCCGTATAGAGCTCCAGAGGAACCAACCGACGGACTGTCTCGGACAAAAAGTGCAGCCACCAAGGTTCCAACAAAACCAGATAGGGGATAGATTATTGCGATCCTCACTGACCAACAGAAGTAGACATGGTAAATTTACAATCATTAGTCATTTAATTGATGCATAGATAATGCTATTGTCACTGGATGCTACTTATGAATAAATAAGAGTAATATAAACTTTACGTTGCCCAAATTCCTGCTCTAAGTGAATCCCTACAAATACAACACTGCAAAGATTGATGATAAGGTGGATAGCTCCAGCATGTAAACATGGAAATGCGAACAGTCGCCAGGTTTGTTGAGGTAAAATATTTTTCCTTAGAGCTCCCATTTTGTCAATCCTGTAAGAACAAAGCACAAATTGTGAAGGATGAAACCGTCAAAGGCGCAGGATTAGTGTACAAATAAGCAGTTTGAGTTAACAAAAGTACTCTGGAAAATTTTCTAGGAACTTCAAATCAAATTAGCTGCAAAATTCAACAGTTTATACATAAAAACTTTGATTCTTTTTCCGCATAAGTCAGTCAATCAGAATGTCCTACATAAAGTAATTGGCAGAGCAACGATGATCACAGAAAAAAGCTCAAATAACAAAGAAAGAAGGAAAAATTACAACTCAAGATCGAAGACTCTAGGGTTCCTGGTCAATTCTTAATATAAGTTTCTCGCATGGTTACCAAATCTTTCACTAACTAAATTTCCACAGAAAAGACTTTACCAGGAAGAGAATAGAAACAAGCTAAGTAACTGAAATAATAGAAATTCAGGATGAGGACGCTAACGTAGAAGCAGAAGGACCGAGGAAGGGATTTTCGGAGAGAGGCTGAAAGGAAAATCTCCCTAGAGACTTGAGAGCACACTGTTGATGAGAGTTACGCCAGCAGTCATTGACGAACATGGTGGCTACGAAGACCAAGATATGGAGGATCACGAAGACGGAGATGACCCAGGTATCACCCCGTCGGCGGCGAGAACCCGAATGAAAGAAAGGAATTCGATCTTCTTGGAGGTTTTCGAGGGAATCGGCTGGGAATGGCAGTGGCGGAGGCTTGATTACGATCTGGGTATGAAAATTACAAGCGTCTGATGCCGACTCCGCCATTGATTTGGCAAAGATTATGCCATTTCAACAAAGAGTCTGTAGCTATGAACTAATTAGATGGATTCTTCCACTGCGGACTAACCTATATATTAACCGCTACGCTAATGGCAGAGAGAGGAGAGAGAGAGAGAGAGAGAGAGAGAGATGGCTTCTCGAACTGCAGTTCCAAGGAAAAACCGTTGATTTTGGCGGGAATCTGTATTGGGCCTTGAAACTAATAAATAAAACGTAATTACAAGAGTTGTCACAAGTGGATCCGTGGCGCAATGGTAGCGCGTCTGACTCCAGATCAGAAGGTTGCGTGTTCGATTCACGTCGGGTTCAAATCCTTTTTTTTGCTTTTTTTAATTAGTTCGTGAGGCCATTAAAAATGACATCTTTTTCCATAAAAAGGGAGGATCTGGGCTGTAGTGGCATCCATGCCTCGAGAGTGATAGGTTTAATTTGATTTATAGTGACGAGAAGATGGGAGATGGGTTCGAAGTAGATGAAATCTTCAACCTGAAATGGAAATTGATGCTCTTTTGGTTAAAGAATACTAAAATAAGCATTAGAGAGAGGAATATTGTTCTTCTGTGTCATATGTGACACTGTGGTACGCTAACAAAGAACACTTTTCTTCTTCTATGAAGGAATTATATACATATTTTTGTGTACAATTAATACAAAGTTGCGGTCTTTAGGAGCCTTCCTCGTCGTCTGGATCCAGCTCGAGTCCCTCTGCAGCTAATAGCTGACTTATGACCTTTTTCTTGTCCTCCTCTGCTTTCTTCCTCATCAGGTCCCTCTTCTTTAGGATAAGTGTATGCCTCTTAAGCGTACTGTTAAAATACTCGGCTGACGCCTTTTTCTCCTTTGCTAGGATTCTTCTCTCTTCATCGGGATCAATCTGGCATAGCAGTGAACTCAGAATATTGAAAAACTCGTGTTGAAAAGAATATCACAAACATGCATTATGTAGTTGCTTTGTTCAGTTTATCGTTACAAAGAAACATTACATAGGTTCCCAGGAGAGAGAGAGAGAGAGAGAGAGAGAGAGAGAGTTACAAAACTAATGCAACTTGGGCGGCTAATTAGAATGTCGATTTATACCGAATTTGGAGCATTCTTTCTTAGATTATCATCAATAGTGAATACATATCTCCATATAAATCATTGGTTTATCAGGAGAGTTGCTCTGCAACCCAAGCAAATAAGTAATTCTCGAAGGAATAAAGGACTACCTTTGATCGAGAAAGGCGACGTACGCGAAGATGTAACTCACGCTGCTGCTGTTCTGCCCAAGCAGCTATCGCCATATCACCACGCTGATCAAAAGCTTTTCGCTTTTTTATAAGCCACTCCATCCATGCTTGAGAAGCCTGCAGGACAATATTGATAAAACCGGGTTTAAATCATGGAACTAATAAAACTGAAGTACTAAGAGTGGATCTCAGTGTGTATGTAATCATGTGATAATCAGAAAACTAACCTTCATTGGGTTAACTCGATTATCTATATCATATTGACTCCTCTTCTCTTCATCTACGAGCAACTCATAGGCTGCTTGGATCTTAATGAATCTTGCTTCAGCAGTTTCACCTTCCTCAAGTGTTCCTCTACCATCATAGACTTGAAGGGAAAAAAAATGATTTGATCAATTTCGAGTCCAAAATCATGACTTTGAGCAAAAGAAAGAGGCGTCTATGAATATGAATAAGAAAAAAAATTACAAAAATGAATCAAACAAAACTGGGACGAAACTGTGCAGAGTATCTACAACAAAAATTACATTGTTTCTGACAAAATTACACAAATCAAATCTCAAATGAAATTGCAACAAGATTTGTGAACTACCACATTTACAGCAATGAGATCCTTATGTTCTTCAGCTTCAAGAAGAGAATAGATATGTCATGAATACAGATAAGAAGAAAGTATATCCATGCATTAAACAACGAATCAAGAACTAAAACTATACACTTCCAGATAGGTAATTAAATCAGTTAGTTGATTGATTGTGTTGGTGTTACAAAATAGTCTTTCTTCTGCTATTTTGAAAATTTTTAATAATATGAAGTTTCAAATTGAACATATATTGGTCAAGATCAAGGGACAAACCATCTGGATGATAAAACTTGGCCAACCGCCTGTAAGCTACCTTTATCTGCTCCTCATCAGCATCTCTTTCTAGCTCTGATTTTGAAGACGGGATCAAATAGAAAGTGTTAAGACCTCCCAAAGAAAATGGAATTCAGTTCTTTTGTCAATCATATGGAAAAAAAAAAAAGAAGAAGAAAAAACACATAACAATCTCTCTTTCATTTTGTGAATACATGTTTTCATAGAGGCAATTTACAAAGTAAAGCAATTCAGCATCTCATGCAACTCAATATTTGGAACGGAATTAGCCTGATTGTAACAATCAAACCAACATATTTTTTGCAGACAAAGAAAATCATCAAAACTCATATCCACTTACGATGTCTAGTTTATGCGGGGCCAAAAAAAGTGAAGAAATACTAAAAAGAGAGTGATAACACGAGAGACCAAGTGTTTCGTAGGGAGTTTTCAGGTCACTCCATTTCGAAGCTTGAACAAGCGTCCTCCTCTGATGAACACCGAACCACCGGTCAGCCATACAGAACCCGCTGGAAAAAAAATCGAACCGGGGATGGTAATTGGAGTTTCGAAACGCAACCCTCGACCGAACTTGCCGTCTGCTGCCGCTAAATATGAAAGATGAAAACACCGTGTACGGCCTACAGATTGCCCTCAAATTGCTCATTCTCGTCCCTTCCTCTCCGATTTCGAACACGATACTTGATTCCAATCCAAACAGAGGGAATCTCAAGGATACCCGGCTAGGGCTTCTTCACAATATCATCAATCAATCGTAGCTCGTAACTTGCAGAAATGAATTTCTTAGAATCTCAGAGAATCTCGCTCTATTTATTTATTTATTTTTTTGTGCCCGTCCTTTTTTCGAATTTCCAGTTATTTTTCCATTTTCGAAGTGATTTTCCATTTTTACCCCCATCTTCCCGGGAATGGGCCAGCTGATCACGACAGTTACATAACTTCTAAAAACGTGTTGTGATAATCTACTTTCAAACACTATTTTGAAAAGTTCTTTTTGTCATTACAGACTAGCGAGAGAGTTTACACTATCCCATGATAGCGGCCGAGCAGACCAGAGCGAACTGAGAAGCCGAAGCCGCCGGAAGTACTCTGCTAATCCCACCAGCCCTTGAGCCGCTTGCTTGATCGACAGAATACTAGACATTTGCAGCAGCATCTGTTCCCGGAGGTGGTCCGCCTGTTTCCCCAAAAAATACAAAAATTCATCAATCGACAAGTAAAAATGTTCATCGGTTTGAGTTGTGGGGAGAAGTTTAACATTTACTTGGCTCAAAAAGTTCTCCAAATATAGCAATTTATCAATCGCATCCGCCATTTGACTGCCGTAACTCTCTGCACTGATCGGGACGCTGGCGATTCCTTGGACGAGATTCTGATGCAGTTTTTCCATTCCTTGCAAAAGAGCGTCTTCGGCTTGCTGAGACGAAACTCGAAGATTACGAATATTCGACTCTTGCTCGTCGTTTAATGGCTCAAAATGCGGCATCAGAACCTGCAACAGTAGAGAATCAAACTCTTGTTTATAATTTCAGGTCTTGGAGGCATTGAGTTATACCTTTAAGAGCTCCGATGGGCGAAATCCGCCGATCCATAAGAAAAAGCGTTCGGCCGACGATCTCCATATTCCGGACATTATGTAGAACACATCGGACTTGGCGGCGACGGCTTTCATGCGAAGAAGGCTGTAGTAATGATTTAGATTACCCTCGACGAGAATTCGAAGCTCCATCTCAGTTGCATGAGCTTGTAATGCATTTCTAAGCTCACTACTCTGTCTTTGCTGCTCATCCACCCACTGACCATATTCCACCTCAAATACTGCAATTCCTTCAAAACCCAAATTCAGCAAGTATTAACAGATGAACTCTTAGATTAAGCTCTCGTTATAAACCTGGATTTATCCGAAGTTGCTCGAATCGATTCCGTAGCTAAAATACGCATCCTGTTGTCTAGCTCTGTATAGTTCTTGCTCTAGTTTTGCCAGCCTCAAACAACTCGTTTCTAGCTGTTGAACGTACGCCTGAAACAAATCTGGCATCTAATGACATGCCCAGATGAATTAAACCCCAATCGAAATTCTAGTCGTCACCTTTTTCCGTTGTCGACTCTTCCGGGCAGCTTCGCGATTTTGCGCTAAACGTCTCTGTACCTGTAACTAAAATTATTTTTGACGTTCATGGCAAAATTATTATAGACGAAGTACAGTAACGGTACCTTATCGACAGTCTTATTTGCTTCTTGATCATTTCTCATATCAGGCTGGAAATGTGAAGAAAGAGGGAGGACTTTTTAGAGTGATGTGAAAAAAGGTTATAGAAATCCAAATCACAGAGCTCTCACCCTGTTGTTGAGCTCGGCGTCGACCTTAACAATGGCGGATGCATCTGTATCGGAGTTTTCTTGAGTTATGAAAGTAGTTTCCCATGCGCAGACCTTGTGAAACGGCTCGTAGAAGCCCATGCTAGCTGTAGCAGAGATTAAGAGACGACCTGAGGCTAGGCTCCGGAAGAAGGAGGCTGCTGGGGAAATTTCAGATACTGAAAATGAAAAGACTCTAAAAAAGAGAGGGCAGAATCAATGGTCTGCGAATAACGATTGCCATCCAAATAAAGGAAGATGCCATTTTTGAACTATTCGAACCTCTGAAATTATTAATGACAATTATGGAAATACAACCGACCGAGGAAACAAAAACGAAGAACCAGAGAACAAAAAACAAAACTTTCCAGAGAGAGAAACCGACCTATCTCTGATTCAAACTTGAAGATCCATCCCAAATTCTGGGTATTTGGTCTGAACAAACAAAATTGACTGCGGAAGTGAAGACACTAAATCATTTCGTTTTGGAAGAAAAGACCCAGAAGCATCTCGACCAGCTAGAAAGATGCAGATTCTAACTCGCCAGACAATATATATTATGAAAATCTAGGCAAAGATTACCCTCGTCCTTATTTTCCCCACCAAAACCATATTAGTGTCCTCCTATGAAAATTACCATCTAGCCCCCACATGAGTTACAATTCAACAAGTTTTTTTTTGTGCAAAATGGTAATTTCCCATTTGTCGGATATATATCGACTAGTCCTCGATACGAGAATGCACCGAGTGCTCGAAGCTCGAAAGCTCTTTCCCGAACATAGATTATACGTTTTTAATAGCAAAGCAACTACACATACTCATGTGTACACATAAATTAGGTTTAAGGAAAGAGTGTTGAGTCAACTTTGCACTAATTTACATTTAAAAAAATAAATAAAAATGAAAAGGAAAAAGAAGAAGGAATTGATTAGGAAGATAATAGTTAATAATGTGACGTTGTAGGGGATAGTGGGCTTCCATGGTTGATGGGAGGGGGGATATATTTGGTTCCCAACGCAAGCTTTTTGGAGCTTTCAAAAACTATATTATACTTCTAATGTATCTACAATTATTGGTTGTATGGAATCCCATTCATCCAATTATTTTATTTAAATAATTTAATGGGTTTCTTTTATTTTCTTAAAATAATATAAATTCAAAGCTTTAAGGTAGCACGAGGGAAATTAAAGTAGTTAAATGAAGTTGTAATAGTTGAAGAATCATAAACTGGGTATGTAATGTTCGTCAATACTTCCAGTATAAAATTATTACTTTTGATCGGAATCTGTACAGATTTATTTTTAGAGTTAACTTAAAATGCGTTGTAATAGATACGGAATAAATTTAATGGGCTTGTTTTATTTTTTTTAAAATAATATAATTAAAAGATTGGAAGAAGCACTGTGGCAAATTAAAGTGGTTAAGTGACGTCTTTTCTTAAATTGGGTATCACTAAAAAATATCATGGTCTCGATTGTTTCCTCGCCAGTCAATTTAAAGCCCAGCATAGATTCCTAATTCAATATTCTTAGCATATAATAAAGTTTGCATTTTATATAATAACATGACTAGCTAGTTATGTGCATAAATGACGTGACACCCTTTTCTAGTCTTATGAACGATAGTTCGAGGAATATTTTCTTGTATTATTGGGTAATGATAGATCTAATAGAGTAACATTAAGGAAACACTTATCTTCTCGACTCTTGAATGAATTTTGCTGCCGAAATTTTGCATCTTGAACGTGAACGTATGACGGGTTTGTCAAAACCATGTAAATATTGTTTTTTTTTTTTTTTTTTTATCTATTCCTCGTTATTTCTCTAGTTAATTATTACGTAAATTGACAACATAAACACATATTAGTAAGTATAACGTCTATTAGTGTTCCCAAGACAATATTAGTCGCTTTGGACCGGAACCTGCACATATGCGTTCTTGTAGTTGGTCTAAAATGGATTCTATTAAGTAGGAAGAATAATTATAGTACTATAAACAATGTATTTTTCACTCTATTCAGCGATGTGCAATTGTACACCTGTACTGATATTGACTGCACCCTCACATTGAGTTGTCCAATCTTTCGCCTGCTGGCTGTTACAATAAATAATAATTTAATTAAACAACTTGGTTATTAGTTAAAATAATTAATAGAACAACTGAGCTTCCATGGCATATAATTTGATTTTTTTTTTTTGGTGATGTTTGATTATCACTTCTCATTGTTTTGTTTACCAAAACCTTACACTATACACTTAGATTGCTTCATAATTAAGGTTGAACTTATATAATAATTCAAATGTATAAATAATAATAAAATAAAATTAATTAGTTAATTAAGAACTTTGACTAGTCCAAAGAGTTACATTTGCAAGAAATAGGGAAGGAGTACTATTTGTCAGAAGCTTTTTTTTGCAGAGTGCTAATTCTCAAACAAACCCAAAAATCTGGTATTTAGGGTGAGAGAAGCCCTATTGGCACGGAAATTGACGAGAAGTCTGTCTCCAATGCTGTGAGATTCTGAGTTCTTCGACTGCCGCTTTGTGCTGAATTGGGTCTGTCTTCTCTGATTTGTTGGGAAATTGCTCATTTTCACTGTCATTTCTTTCATTAAGATTGGTTAAAGGACGGGGTTTATTTGTTCCAAAAACCCCTGCTCGGATCTATCAGGGAACTTCGCCGTCGATTTCGTGGTACGCTTTCTTCTCCGTTCTGGGGCATTTTCTACCTGGATTAAGCTTCTTTTACATTGCCTAGTGATTCTGAACTCTCTTCCAAAATTTCCCGCGAAGTGTCTGACCGTATACCGCGTCACCGTTATCTTGATTGCGTCTCCATTTTTTGATTCCCTCATTTATAATCCCTGACTGTAGCTCTATCCCCCTGCTAAAAGTTTGATTTTTTTCCCTTTTCTAACTCAATTTTCCATCATCTCAGATCCCAGAAACATTCTATGTAATGGTATTTGATTTTCTCGTATGTTTGTATTGTTTCTGTTTCTTTATTAGTTTCTGAGAAGGAGTCTGATACGAAATGAATTTAATATTGTTTCATTATTAGTTTCATCATCTCAGATCCCAGAAACATTCTATGTAATGGTATTTGATTTTCTCGTATGTTTGTATTGTTTCTGTTTCTTTATTAGTTTCTGAGAAGGAGTCTGATACGAAATGAATTTAATATTGTTTCATTATTAGTTTCTGAGGAGTCTGATATAAAATTATTCTTATTTTTCTTTATCTGCTTGTTCTTCTGTAAATTTTTTTTTTTTTTTTTTTTTTTTGCTGAAATTATAGAAATCTTTACAGTGGTAGAAGTAGAAAGATGAAGAATTTTCAGTGTATTGCTAATTTCGCTTTAGCAGGTAAGCTTTCTTTCTAATGGTATGCTCGGGATTGTATCCGTCTGATCATGTAAATATTCAATTTAGTTTTATACTTTTCCGATTGTTATGTTTGGTTTTATCTATTATGCAATTTCTTTTTTTTCTTTTTCTGCAAGATTAACATCTAACAACACCGTTTTATAAATCAAAGAAGTTGATATATAATCTGGTTTGTAAGAGAGAGTGTGAAGAGTAAAACGGCTGGCCTTTTTAAGAGATTTCTGTCCAAGATCAACTTCTTTGTTTTACTTCTTTTTCCTCTGTGAGAAATTATTATAGTAGCGTTAACTTCAAAATCCAGGCAATCTACTTACTATTCAGTAGTTTGGATCAAGGGGTGGCTATATTCTCTCTTCCCTTTATTTATTTAAAAAAAAATTGAAAAACGTTGTTATTATCTTACTTTTTTTTTTTGTACAAGCACTAAAGATCTTAACAGCGTTGACGTAAATATGTTTGAACTTTTTGGGTAGTAAAAGAGAAGTTATTGATATTTAACACACTGGCCCTTTCAGATGTTTTTAAATTTTCTTGGTCATCTTGAATTTTGATTTTTCTTTGTTCTTATGATATTCCTACTGGTTTGCAGGATTAACTCTGGCACCTCTTTTTGTAAAGGTGGATCCTAACTTGAATGTTATTTTGACGGCATGTCTCACTGTTTATGTTGGTTGCTATCGATCTGTGAAACCCACTCCACCCACTGTAAGAACAAAAGAACGTACTATACTATGTTTTCTGCACTGATCTCTCACCTCGAGGGAAAAGGTCCACTGTTCTAAATGTCTGTTCTTCATGATATTGCAGGAGACAATGTCTAATGAACATGCTATGCGTTTCCCCTTTGTGGGGAGTGCAATGCTGTTGTCACTTTTCTTACTTTTCAAGTTTATATCAAAGGATTTGGTTAATGCGGTATTGACATGTTACTTCTTTGTTCTTGGGATTCTTGCTCTATCGTAAGTTTTAGATGTGATTATTTATTAATTCGAATTATAAATTTATTCTAATAATAGTTGTTTGGTTTCAAATCAATTGCATATGATTTTACTCTGTCATGTATAGGGCGACGTTGCTACCTGCTATTAGAGGATATCTACCCAAGAATTGGAATGATGATGTTATTACATGGCATTTTCCATACTTCCGTTGTATGTGGTTTTCTATTTTTTTCACGTTGTAAATTAACTAGAATCAATCAGTTCTATAATAACTAGGAATGCTTCTATTTCCCGTCTTTCAAGCAATTTTTTATTGTCTACCTTTTGCAAGAACTTAGATATTAATGCTTTATTTCTTAATAAGATTCTAGTCATTTCATAATAACTTCCGGATCCCAATCTTTTTTTCCGCCGTTGATGGAAATGAAGAGATGAAATTTTAGTTTGGAAATTTTCCGCAGAGAAAAATTTTATAATGCAAGAGTTTCCATCATGCCTCAGCATTCTGTTGGATTACAATGATGTCAAGGAGCCTTTCTACTCTGTTTCATTTGTGGAGCTACACTTAACTTAGGCATGTTACTGCTGCTACATATAAAGCAATAATATAAAACTAATGGAGATTAAGGGTAAAAGTTGTTTCATTTTTTAGACTCCTAATAATTTGATGTAAATATAATTGATGGCCTTTTATCAGACACTTATTTCTTTCAAGGAAGCCAATTTTATTTTGTTTCCTTCCTTTTTATATATAAACTTATTTGTATTTTTCATATAAGGACTTTTTGATGTGAGATTTCCATCAACATTGCTGATCCTAGTGGGTGATTAAGAACTTGTAATATTGTTCATTTGTGTTGGAAAAAGTAATTTCCCTTGGCTAAGATGCATGGATACTGACGTGGATACTAAGTACGACACAGTGTTGACATGCTATTACATTATTTTGCATAACACTAGGAAACAATCATGTGGAAGAAAATCCAATATTTTGAATAGCATCATATTTTCATTTGATTATGCAGTTTGCTATTTGAAAAATGTGATGTTTTCTGATCTTTTAATTTTATGTTTATATGTTATTTTTCTAACCAAAAAATCAAATTTTTACTTCTAAAATTTGGAAATGCAACCTATGTGTGACCTAAATATGGTAGTGATACGACAATGCTGTCTTAATATTTATTTGAAAATCAAGAAAATGAGAAATAATTGTAAGCACACTTTTGTTGAGCAAGACAATTTTGTAAGTGTATCAGGCGAGTGCAAGTTTCATTGTCTAGTATGTGCCAAACACGGACACGTTGACTATAATAGTGTCCGTGCTTAACAGTTCCTTTTTGTTCTGATTTAATGGAGTTTCACATATTTTAACATATGCTTTAAGTCGTAAACAAGGATATTCATTGAATTGTATGAAGACTTAGTGCAGGTATTATTGATATCTCTGTTACATAATGAATAGGGTTTGATATTAAATTGTTTCCGTAGCTTTCTGCTCTTTTGAATCTTATTTGGTTGATACTACTTTCCTCCTAGTGAAATATCTTACACCTTCTGTTTACAGCTTTGGAGATCGAGTTCACAAAATCTCAGATTGTTTCTGCGATCCCTGGAACATTTTTCTGTGCATGGTATGCATCAAAGAAGCACTGGCTGGCTAATAATACTTTGGGACTTTCTTTCTCTATCCAGGTGTGATGGCAGTCACTCGAAAGAAATATCTACTTCAACAATAGTTCATTGGCATTTCTTATTCAATAAATAGCTCAGGATTTTAGCATACTTTCAACTATATTATGTTGTTTACTCAAAATTATATCTCATGCCTGGTACTATAATGAAATTGTGAATTAGTTGTCCTATTTTAATGGTTTAACTTTTTTCTCATTTCTAGTTGTTTAATGAGACAATGAAACTTCATAATCATAATCAGTCCCTTAACATGTACTTTTATAACTGGCTGGCTAGGAGTGGTGACATTGTTGGGGATTTGACTTTCAATTTTCATGCCACAATCTAAGTATATGTCACCAAATCCAGGGTTATATAATTATTGAATAACTTCTCATTGTACTTTGATCGATTGTACTGACTTGAAGAGCCTTTTGGCATTTATCATTTTTTTTAATTTGTAGGGAATTGAAATGCTTTCACTTGGGTCTTTTAAGACAGGTGCCATTCTCTTGGTTAGTACATCTCTAATTTGTTTGGGTCTTTCCTTACAAGAATGGGTATAATAGTTTCAAGTTTTATAAATTTTTAGGTGCGAATATTTTATTTACATGTTTCTTTTATGGCTTGTCAATTTACCTCTGAGACTGTTATTTATCCAAATTTACGGCAGGCCGGACTTTTTCTGTATGATATTTTCTGGGTTTTTTTCACTCCAGTGATGGTCAGTGTTGCCAAATCTTTTGACGCTCCTATAAAGGTAAGTGCACTATATTGAATCTAATATCTTCTCTCCTAGTGCACTTATTTGGGTCTATCATGAAATCAATGTATTCCAGTAGATTAAATGCAAGTGTCTGTCAAATTTTTATTGGGCAGCTCTTGTTCCCCACAGCAGATTCTCTTCGCCCATTTTCTATGCTTGGACTTGGTGACATTGTCATTCCCGGTGAGTTTGATATTCTGGTTGATATTTATATCGTTTGATGGTTGTAGGAAGATTGTGTTGGTATGCTTCTTTGTTTTGCCACAGAAAATCTCAGTGTTATGTTTTGCTTAGTGATGTTAAGAACATTTCATGGTCTTTAATCCTTTTGATTAAGATCTTTTGTGCGTTTTTTTTTTTTTAATTTTTACAATGATCCCTGGTTGTCCTGAACATGTCTATACTTTTATGCTTGTTTGATACTTCTGCTATTTCTTTTGTTGCATAAGAATGCTACCTGCTCTCCTAGGACAACTAACGTTCTGCATTCTTGTTTCTATGTAGTGTGTGCTTCAGCCTTTTTTATTTTCTTTACTTAAAACACAGGGATTCTCATACATTAGTTTTGACAATTTTCTCGCATCTAACCTGAAAAACGAAATATATATTTTGGTAATGACAAGGACGCTAATGACCAAGTGATAACGTACTTTTTTATCTGCTGTGTTATTCTCTTGCAGTCCTCCTTTCTGTTACTTGTAATAGCTAAACAATTTCTTCAATCTAGGTATCTTCGTGGCATTGGCTTTGCGATTTGACGTATCTAGGGGGAAGGAGGGTCAATACTTCAAAAGTGCATTTTTTGGATATACAGTTGGTTTGATCCTTACAATTATTGTGATGAACTGGTTTCAAGCTGCACAGGTGATTGTTTGCAATCAGTTTTATTACGTTCGTTTCATTCAACAATTAACATCAAGTGGTAGAAACATCTATAGTATTCTTATACTTGATAAACTCTTTATTTACAATCATGGGAAGTCAAATATCACTTAGAAAACATACTCCTTTTACTTAATTTTGTAGTTTTTGAAATGATTGCTTTATTTCAATGCCGAATTCTCTCTGACGTGGTCCACCCTATTTTCAGCCTGCACTTCTATATATTGTACCTTGTGTAATTGGATTTTTGGCTGCTCACGTGATATGGAATGGTGAAGTCAAACAGGTATTTTCAACACCCTATTATGATCTTGTTCCCCTATCATTTGTCATATATGCAAACTCTTTTACCGGGAAACACTATGGTGTACCATTTGATTTTCTTATGATCATTGCTTATGCATAAGAGTTGCCTTTTTTATGTATTGTTAAATCACTGCCACTTATTAAACAAAAAAAAACCTTTACTAACCTGTTGAAAAAAAAAAATTAGGTACTGTTTGATCTGCCAAGTTGCTAAGATGAGTTCTATGTTAAAGAAGCAAGCGATGTGAGATTTCTTTTGGTGGGGGTTCTCACCAGTGTTTTGTTTTTCCTGTTTAGTTGTTGGAGTTTGACGAATCTAAGAGTTCATCTCAAGAGGAAAAAGAAGTCGATACGGATGAGATGAAGAAGACAGACTGAGTCGAGGTACTTTTACAACACAGGATTTTGATATTGCTAAGAAATACAAGTCTGTGTTATAGATCTTATTCGATAAAATGAACGCTTTTCATTGTCACAGATTTTGAAACACTGAAGGAAGTGTGTTATTATATGGCTCTCAAAACACATTTCCAAGACTTATTTCATCCCATTCTCATGACGTGGATCATGCATTTTTACATTGCAATATATATATATGTATATTATATGTAATGTACAGATCAATCCAATATATTCATCCAATTTCATCTGAGATATCTAATAACTTAATCTAGTCAGGGTTGGTACTATCGGGATGTATAAAGGTGAGCGTTTCATGCTAAAGTTGAAATTTGACTATGCAAAACTCCAACTCATCGAGCAAGCTCCAAGTACTCAAAAATATGGCGTGATTGATTGGAAAAGAACAAGATATGTCCTAGTTTTCTTATTTTGGCACCAAAAACATGGTTTTGGAAACATGAAGTTACATCGTGTCTTGAAAATAAAATGCCAAATCCACAATTCCTTGTTAGCCACTTATTTAAAAAGTTATATTATTGAATATTGTAGTCTTCTTATGAGGGATAACACGCCACGACCAATGTAGGAAGAGGAAAACAGTTGACATTGATTAGCAAAATAAATAAATCCAAATTAATGACGCCGATCAAGAAGGGAAAGATCAATTTAGATGGCTATTTACAGCTATTGTGCGTTGGCATCACTACTTTCTTTTGACATCGATGATCATTGCTCGGGTCCAGTGCTCTATATCCTCCGCTTGGGAGGGTGGAGGGGGAAAAGTTGAATGCTCCACGAGATCCCATCCTTCGATCAGGCACTCGTTTTTTCCTGCATCACCTAACTCGGTTGCGCAGAGAAAACTTGATGCAGAACTTGGAGAGTTGTTTTCATGTCTGTTTCTCTGCACAATGCCAGCACCTAGTTTCAATGGCAATCACAGAAAAAAACTAACATATGTAGTAGAGTAATCTCTCTTTCTAATATGTTGTTGTTTGACATGCGTGGTAAATCTATCCATTACTCTTCAAATAACAATAGCTGAGAAAATTAAACGTCGCATGAATAGGGAGGGGCAGAAAATTCAGAATAGTTGCAGTCGTCTAAATAAGAACGATTAATAAGAAACAAATATCATAGTAATCGTAGTAATGAACATCAGAACTGGCAGAGAATCAACAAAATGAGTGAAGTTCCAAAATCTTTTACCGTTATAGGATGAGTTGTTACGCTATCCACGAGCGAGGTTGATATGGCAGAACCGACACTCCATGCTTTGTTCAATTGTTGAATTTGCTTAGCTGACCTACAACCAAGAGCTAGTTTAACGTTTAACTAAAATAAATGTCGCCTTCTAGTAATATAGGGAAGTTAGTGATCTTCAAATTAAGGAAACACTTTTTCCTTGATATTATAACGATCATTACAACCTTAATCAATAAAATTCACAACTAGTTTTTGATAAGCATTGGCAAAAACTTGCAGTATCCCTAGTAATGTAAATTAATCACCCAATTCTCGACCAAGTACACATTTGTTTGCCTGAAATAATACTAGTAAGAACTCAAAATTCGCATTTAAACTTCACTGTCCATGACAATTCTTTGGATGAATCAATTAACACTCACTTTAGTAACACTTGAGCATGCAGAAAAGAGAGATAAGTCATGATTAGAGTGGTTGAAAAGACACAAACTAAGATCATTAGTTGGGCGGAGACATAAAATGTGGTGAAGATTTCTGAAGAATATATATAATTAAGGTTGCTTTGAAGCACCTCCCGCTATGTAACAAAGTTTGATATAGGTTCACAATGTTGGATAAGGGTGAAAAAAAAAAGGAAACAGGTGCTTTTCCTGCATGATTATAGTACATGGAACCAAAGTTTAATACGACAAATTTTCTTTACCAAAAACTAATAAACAGTTGTGTACCTTGAACGAGCCAGTTTATGCGAAAAAACAGAACGAACTTCCTTGGATGATGAAAGAATAGCCAATAGTCTTGCAAATGCTTCAAACGTGGATGCTTCAGGTGGAACATCTAAACCTAAAAAGTTATAACAATATGCCGTAATGCAAGCAACACTTCTTTTCAGAAGAGAAATTCCTTTTTGCAGATCTTTGTGTATTTCGATAGAATGCGGTGAAGCAGAAGAACGATTGAAGGTAATACTTCCGGAAGACTCCAGTTTTGCCTTTCTCTCAGATTCCATTGATGCAACACCAAAGTTAGTTGAGCTTCTATCTGACCATGAATTCTCTCCACTAACTGAGCAATAATTTTGGCGTGGTATAAAAAGGGGATATTCGTTACTGCATTTCACATATTAAATTCAGTTAAAAGCCAATCAAACAACGTTAAAATGAAAATTCATTCCTTCAGCCAAGTTACCTGCGAGAAGATGGGCTAGCATCCCAGTACGAGTTCCTTCGCCATGTGCGTGAACAAGAACCCTGGATATATTGATAAAATAAGCATGCATTAAGTAATGATGTGCTGTAAGAATTTTACATCTACCATTATTGTTCCACTTAGAATACTTTATCAAGGCTCCAAAATTATTTTCAGACTGCATACCTAAGAATAAACAAAATACATAACCACACAAACAAAGTGCACAACCATACATAACATACACACGAAGAAACTCTTGAGGTAAAAAAGATTCATAATAGTTGTTTCAACAAAACTATAACGTGTTATATACAGAATCTGAAATCCAGAGAACATAAAATTGATAAGCATGTGATGAAGTATAACTTTTACACTTAATCTTAGATTAGTATGTTGGGTTACACGTGAAAATATTTCATAAGAACCTATAAAATATAATACAAAAAAATAATATTTTATTTAAAATAATTATTAAAATGTTTTATACAAAAAGTAAAAATGATTTTAATATAGAAAACTGTATACAATACAATATTTAATCTTGTACGTCATGCATATTGCATACTAATTTAACGATATTTGATATAGAAAACTGTATAAAATACAACATTTAAATTTGTAGATTATGTATACTATAGCATGAATATTATATAAATTTCCAAATTTTAAAAATGAAATTAGCACAATCATGAATTGAATATCCAACCAATAAATTTTTTCTCTTAATAACTCAGTCCACGCCCAAGAACATGTTGAAAACCCACCTTGTTACAAGGAATTCACATGGCTCTAAAGTAGGGAAATGTTGGTAGGCTCAGGAAAGAAAGAATTCCTTCCCATGAGCTACAATGAAAAACCAAACATGGTAACGGACTAACTCATACCCATGATTTGAAACATATACTAATCACCCCCTAAAGGCTAAAGGGTCATCATATGGTCAGCAAAGCATACCGCAAAACCTGAGTTATGAAGTGCTGGGATACCCAAATTCTGAACAACGAGATTGAGAAGTTGTACCATATATCTGGGAGTGAAACATACTGATTAGTGAAAGAATATTAGAAGCATAAATATCTATAGAAAAAACCTTTAATATTGAGTGCAATCATAGGAGCAAATACATTGGAAAATGATGATTTATGATATGATCAATAGCTGATTTAAAAGCTTGTCTACTACCAGTATATGCAATGGTAACTGCAACCCTCGAACATAAACATAAACTTGTATAGGACGAGAAAATACCCCAGAGAAGCAGCAAGTTCCTCTGAAGGAACCGAGTGTGGATCAAGTCCTCTGGGTAAGCGTGCATTGCATATTTGATCAAATTGACCACTTAATCCATCCTTTTGCTCCCCATCTACTACCTGAAGAAAAAAGCAGCAATAAGGAGGGAACTGAAATAGCATTTAGGTTTGCACAAAACTTGCCTATGTGCTAATAAAATGCATCCCTAGTTGTACTGATATATTACTGTTTCCTTAAACTCAACTGTTTACAAAAAATGTTTGAATAACATGACCAATATGCTTTTTTCAACCTATCAGTTTAAAGTGACAAATCCCAAGTCGCAACCCTTGTCTGTGCCAATTAATTTTTCTCTCAAATAGATATCAACGGTAGAATCTCCTAGTGGTTAGACCCTTCCACAGTTAGCAATCTAAGAATTTATTAATTTAAACTAAGATGCAGTCCAATTTAAACTGACATTGCTGATGCGGCAACAAAACAGAAAGATAAGAACGGAGATCATGAGATGTCCTCATTTAACTAAATAAAATCAAAGAACATTATGATGAAACATAAAAAAAATGCTGTAACTTCATATAAGCATGTATATCACGAACTTATCAATAAAACATATTTCATAGATTTTTAAGGATAAGTTATAGTTGAAGACATCAAGATGGTTACCCGACGTTGTGGGAAGACTTTACATATTTGTTTAACAACAACTGACTGCTTGTGAAGTCGCTCGGACGTAATTGCCACCTGTTTTCAGAAAACAAAAGTCACTTTCATATAAATATACCACAACTGGAAAAATAAATACATCTAGAACCAAGCATGATACAACAATATGAATTCCCATTTGCAGCTGTACCTAAAAACTGAGTTTTTTGAAACATACAAGTGCACAAATATATAACATAGCAAACATTTATTAACATGCCTGCGTGTCCGCCTGTGCCTCATGCATATACAGAATGCCTACAAGTGAACATACGGAGCAAGGAAGCATGTATTTGACCATAAAAAAACAGATGCATTTTGATCAAAGCTCGAAATTTGACAAGTGACAAGCACAAACAGATACGTGAAGTTTGAACATAAGCCATGGCCAAAATTATGCATACAATCCAAGTAACAAATATTAACATTCACAAGTCAGCATTGGATTGTAGCCCTCACATGTGCCAAGTTCTGTGTGCAGATAAAATTAGGATACGACTTCTCCAGTTGTTCCACACGATTTTTTTCTAGCTGCAACAAGATAAGCATTCACTAAACTCGTTGATTTTTGCTGGAAGTCGAAATCACAATTTGGTGGACAGCAAATAGCAAAAAGAACTGAAGGTACCACAGAAAAAGATGATTCCAGAACCCCATAATTGAGTTTCAAATCAGACGATAACCTCTCCGTTTTGGCCTTCGCTGAGGTTCACAATCATTATTTTAAAAATTTATGAATCCAGAACTTTCAACCGAAGTTGCAACAAAATATCCAGCAAACCTTGCACAAGTCGTTCTTTCTTTTGACGAAGAGTCTCCCTCAACCTGGTAAGCTTCTCATTCTGAAGCAACCTCCAATTGATTTGATCGTCAGCTTTTCCCTAATGAACAATAGAAACAGAGAACGTAAAATTCTTCGAGACATAGTAAAGTTTCACAACAATCACACTGACAACAGGACAGGAAAAATGATGAAGAAAGAACTGGGCAAAAAAGTACAATTAATAGAACTCTTAGGTGATGACAACCTTTGCCACGAGCACGTCAACCAATCTCGAGTACATGTGATCTCGCCGAGTCTTCAGTGATTTCAACAAATTATAGTACTCATGCAACCTGAAAAAAATTCGTTCAACAGTGCCATATAAAATTTCTGATGACTAGTTTGTGGACTCAACCATGCAATACAAATAGAACGCCTTAAAGAAAACTAATGAGGCAAATTTTTGTGATTCATATTTAAGAATCAGCTCCCCCAACGAAAATAAGAAATAGAAGATGAAGCACCTGTAGTTTACACAAAGAACACAAATAGAAGCTTGATTCGAATTCTCACAAATGCCACAGGAACTTGGTTTCCTAGTCGTCATCTTCTGTCTCCACTACGAACAATCTACAAGGTCAGCGTCAGTTTAATTTCCATCAAGTATCGAAACTCCTGTACAAAAAACAGTCACCGCGCATTGAAGGCTGCATGAACTGCCGCGTAAATACCTCGAATCGCCAATTATCGACGGAGATTCTGGTCCAACGGAGGGTCGTGATCACCTAGGTCATTCATGAAATTGCGAAATTGAATTATAAATCACACGATCTCTAAATTCCGGATTAACTCAACTCCAAACTCGAGAAAATCCGGAATCGGATTGACGAAAGGTTAGACATCTCGCAAATTTGGAGTTTTGATGGTCGACTAGACTATCGATGAACGCTCTTTTCAATTGGGCGCTAATATTATTACCTCCTAATCTCGTTAATTTATATAATAATTAAAATTTAACCAAACTTTATTTTAATTATTTTAAATAATTAAAATATTATAATATAAAAATTGGCATGTTTTCTTGGTAGCCAAGCTTAGAAAAGTGTCAACTCTATCTCCGATCAGTTAGACGCCGGCGAGACGAACAGGTGGTTGTGGTTCTATCTTTCTCGCTTGTCATCAAATCTACAATTTATGTAACTCTGAAGCCTATGCGCTGAGAGAGCTGTGGAGGAAGAAAGACCAACGAAGATATCAATGGCTACTGCACTTGAAATGGAAGAAGAAGGCAGCAGCAGCACCGGCACTGGTTGTTTCTTCTGCGTGAGCAAGAAAATTCGGCCAAGGTCCACAAATCAAAGACAACATCTTCGCAGCCGGAATGAGAAGCTGTTTATCGGCGGCGGCGGCGAGAATCGCTATTATGTTTGATTTCATTCCCCATTTAATAAATTTAAATTTTGATTTGTTCAACACAAATCTTAAATGGGTTGCAATGGCAGATGAAGCACTGCATGATAACCAGAGGTCTTAATCGAAACAGAAAGTAATTGAAGATCTGGGGCTAATCTAAGCCATTGTGAATCTGTGATAAGAGGATTGGCTACGTCCAAGACTGCCATAAAAGCTCCACGAGTTCCCTGCCCAATCATGAACTCTGACAAAAAATGACAGCCATAATAGATACTGGGAATGGGAGATAGCTGTAATACAGAATACATAAATTTAGTTTCGCAGTAGATATCCAAATCAAGATAGCCCTCGCAAATCGAGCACAAATTGCCCAACGCTAAATCACATCGCTTATTCACGAACGGAATGGGAAGAGCAGATAAAATATTGATTTTTTTTTTTTTAGTGTTAAATTAATTTCAAATCTCCAGTAAATTAATTATTCAAAAGGTAACAAATCAAATATTTACGAAAGTCGATCACTCCGATTTGAATTTATGCCAATAAAGGGAGGCTGATCACCCTTCTGTTCTATCCAGTACTTACGAATTGTCTTTCAAAATAGAATAGCAGCCGTTGAAGTTCTTATTTTTTCGTTCTCATGTTCCTGTAACTAATGAGAGATCCTTGTAACTACTAATGGAAGAGATAGTTATTGATGGACGAAGAGTTAACAAAGTATATAGATCGATATTATGTTTCCAAATATAATGTTCTCAAAATTATGACTGAGAACATGGTCACTGTCACATTTCAAAGTCCTGTTTTCAAGCGTAATGTTTGATAAATGATATATCTGTCTCGAAATGATTATTCGTTGTTAAATATTATGCTTGAGAACGGGGTTTTGATTTGGAATGATGATTCTGTCAGGATTTGATTTGTTACATTTTAGATAATTTAAAGTTTTAAAAGATAAAGTTTTTAGTTTATACGGTGTTTGAGATTATCTTCGTATGACGTTGAAATTGATTTAAACCTGTTTTTTAAGCCACCTTTTTGCTTTTAAACAACGCCATGCAATATCCAAAAGCCAATAAAAATGGATTCACGTGTTACGCCTACAGAAAACCAAACTACACCACGTCCTAAATCAACTATGAACAATCCTTGCCGCCGGCACCGGAACTCCAAATCGACACGGTGAGCTAGATGCTCTCGAGTTATCATAATTCAAGCACTTTCCTGATCCACCCATTGCCGGAATCTGATCAATCTCATCGTGATCGTCCACTTTGTTGAATTCAGACTCGACCTCGTTAGACCCATCGGCAAACGGAGGAAGAAGATAGAGATCGTCGTGATCGAGGGGGACGAGGTGCAAAGTAAGACGGCCGTTAGATCTGTGTGCCTTAAAGTATTCGTGATGTTTCACCTTCTCCTCCGTCAAAATCAGCCGTCCGTCGCTAGTATACTGCCTTCTCAACACCCAAGGCATGTGAGAGGAAAGATTCTCAGGTGCGAGCCAGCAACGGAATCGGAGGAGGAAACTCTTTCTCTTTCATCATCCACCGATGATTCCGCTTCTCGACACGCTTAGATTCAGCCTTTCCAACACGATCATCGTCGTTCTTCATCGTCCCACCCATATCAACGCAGCTCTCCATTCCAATGTGATCGCCAAGCGACGAGGAAGAACAATCAGAGGTTAAACTACAACTGGAGATCGTCAAACAAGAACAGCAAATCTGATCCCTCTTAACCCGCTGGTCTTCTTCCGATTCAAAAGCTTCTTCTGGGTTCTGCATAGAAACGAAAAAAGCAGTATTTTGATTCGGATCTGCAACAAATGCATGAAGAGAGAAGCGAGAAACAGATGTTATATAGTGACAGTTTTCGAGGGGTGATATTTAAGAAAGTAAAAGAAGATGAACCAGAGCCAGCTAATCAGATATTGCATGGATTCTTCGCTACAAACCAGTAAAATATTATATATTATCATCAACAATAATTATCAAATTCAAATTACAAGATTAAGTCACGCATTCCAAACTTAAACTGAAAAGATGATCTTATCTCACGGGAATTTAAATTTAAATTAATTTGAAGATAGTCTTGTTACAACATAAAACCTAGATAATACTATGATACCGTGAACGTTTGTGTAAGATGGTGCCAGCTCTATACAGTTGGCAGTCCACGTGGCAATTTGTCGTACACGTGGACTTGTGGATTGAAACGGGTAATACCATAATATTAAGCACTAATACTTTGATTAAGGACTATAAATAATAGTAATTCAAGTTTATTATCATATTATGAACGAGGTTCCACTCGTTGTTAATCATAAATACAATCAAAGATCAATGATAAACCAAAGTCTCCTATAAGATCTTGGATTATGTGAAGATTACAACGTTGGACTGAATCTAATTAGCCAGAAAAGCTGTCGACATTTTCAGTAATTACTCTTTCTTAATCAACTTTTAACCCATCATCTTGCAATCAAACTCATTAAACACCCTCTGATATCAATTCTGGTTATGAAAATGCAGAATGGAAAGAACCCATTAAACTGGAGATCTGGTTGATGAAACTCATACCACCAAATAAAAAAGTAGAACGTCGAAGGATATCGGAAAAAGGGTCAAACGTAAAAAGCAATAATAAGAACAATGTGGACAGATCAGATTAAAACCTTATCCGACTAAGATTGAGCGTTGAAAGACGAGATCTACGGAGGCGTTCTTCTGGTTCTACCTGTTTTGCACTGCAACAAAACGAGAGAGATCGGTGGAGGAATTGGTGGAAACTGGTGTCGTTTTAGATGGTTTGCGTCTCTTAAAAGGTTGAAACGAGAGGAGGTCAAACATTTTTAGGCCTATTTGTTAGGGTTAGGAATGACGTGTCATAGAGTAGGCTGACTTAACTTAGAAGACAAGATTAGATAAAGTTAAGGCTTAATATAAAACCAGACTAACCCACTCACTGCAAACAAACCAGGCCCACTCTCGAGCTCGTAATTTGGGCACACCAAACTAGCCCACGTCTGAAGTACATAACCCAGACAGATTGAGCCCACTAGTGTCGTTCCAGGATAGACACCTGCAGTAGTTTAGCTTCACCACTTGGCCAGTTGGCCATTTGACATGTTGGGCGTTGGAGTGGTCAGTTGCGAAGCCTCCTTGCAGAAGAAGAATAGAAACTGAAGCTTCAACGTTAAGAAATACATATCACTTACAGAAAAAACAAGCAAAGAAAGACAGACGGAGACGGCGCCGGTGAGAGAAAGATGGCCATGGAAATGCCTTATGCCTCCCTACTCCCACCCACCTCCCCCCTCCCCTCCTCCATTTGTTATTGGCCGTTTTCCTTCATTCAAGTCTATGGTATTTATTATATGTACTAGGACGTAACAAGCCGCCGCAATCAGCCGCCGCAATCTTATTTTGTCAAAGTAGCGGTTGGCTATTAAGACCGCCGAAGAGACCATGACCAAGTACAAGAAGAAAGTACACGTCAGATTTGAGCATGGGGTATTGTCTGTCTGCAATCTGCGTCGGAATGGGAAAACCCAAGTTGGATATGTCATCGGAGGAAGACGACATGTCAGAATGGACCGACTTTGGTCCCCCTCTTCTTTCCTTTTTGCTTCGGATCTAAGCGTAGGACAGGAATGAATAAAATGGCGGCTGTTTCTGGTAAAGGAGGGCATTGGACGTATCTGTTTCTGGGTTCTTCTGCTCATCGGTGAAATCTTGTCGTTTCTTTCCTAATCCATTCCATTCGAAAGTTGATTTTTGTAACTTATATATATATTGCACCAACGTTGTAATATGAAATGCTCGAAACCAAACAATCCCACCATTTCTTCTACAATTCTCTCTCTCTCTCTGTCTCTCTCTAGAAGCTCTAGTTTTATATTTTCCATCGAGATATCTATAAAAATGGGTCGTGCCAAGTTGGAGATAAAGAGAATAGAAAACAAGACAAATAGACAGGCGACCTTCTCAAAACGCAAAAATGGACTCATCAAGAAGGCTTACGAGCTTTCCGTCCTCTGCGACATTGATATTGCCCTCATCATCTTCTCCCCTTCCGACCAACTCTTTCATTTCTCCGGCAAACAAAGGTATTTCCTCAGTCACTCTTCGCTTTCAATTCAAAACCATACTTCGTCTAAGAGACATGTTATGAACTTGTTTATTTATAAATCATTATCCATAGCTAACATAGATTAATCACGTGATTAGGATTGAAGATGTCTTGACTCGTTTCCTTAATCTCCCGGATCAAGAAAGAAAACAGTAAGCCATTTGTTTCCTTAATTATTTTTTCAATCGTTTGGAGGCAGTGCTGCAAATGCAATCTTCCCAAGCTCGTAAACTAGCTTGCTCTCTCTTAGCTTTTTCTTACATTCTTCTGTTAATCCCAATTAGAACAATATAAACTACTGATTAAGAAGCTAATAACTTTACATTTGGCAGTTCCATGCAAAACAAAGAGGTAGCCTAATTTATTTATTACTGCAAATAAATTCAAAGTTTCTTTCTACCATTGCACTTAATTAGATCTCTTAATGACTCTTTTTTGTGTTTATTTTCTTGCTTATGATCCTTCGAATGGTTTGAAATAGCCGGGATGCTGTTGATGTCAACGAAATCGAGGTTATCGTTCGTTCTAGCTAGTTAATTAATCAAAAATTTACGTGTTATAATGTCGATTAAAATTGTAGCAGAATGTGCGACAGGAGAATATCAGATTGCAACACCAACTTCAAATGGCCCTACAACATATAAGGTAATCAAATATTAAATTTAAATAAGTTAAAAATTTATTAAATTTCATCGGGGGCCTTTCATTTTGATTTAACCACAGGATGTATGAACCAGATCTTCTAAACACGACATCAATGGCGGAGCTTGAATCCTGCGAGAGACGCCTCCTGGATTCATTAACAAGTGTCTTGCATAGAAAGGTCGAACAATATTTTCTTCGTTATTTTTTTTTAGTAAAGTTAAAAAAAACCTCTATATTACATGCCATGAACCTCAAAATTCTGTTCCCAAGACACTTTTCTCACTCTTTTTATTTATGGGTGTTTGCATTGAACCCTCAAAGTCCGTTCTCGAGATACCTTTTTCACTCTTATATTTCAGGACGCACTCGCGTAATTTTGGACCCCGCCCTCAAATTTAACGGAAACTTTAGTAGAAAAAACGAGTTGTTGACGAATAATAGTTAAAACGTTAGTTTGTTATCGAAATTAGTTTAAAGGTTACTTTGTCACTGACTTCATAGTTTTAACAGTTTTTTTTTTTTTAACTTTACCCTTATTTTTTTTCACTCATTTTTTCTTCAATTAATTTCCTATTTTTGTTACAGGAATATTTGCTGAGCAACAACTCATCTTATTTTGATCCATATATCATCCAGGTAATAAAACCTTATATTGTCACGAAATTTTCCATGCTCATACTTATTATTTTGTTATAGCAGCAAGGAACGGCATCGGCAATGGCAAGTCCTTCAAACCAGCATGCCCAAGTTTTTGACGCCCATCTTCCACTCCATTCTCTTTGGTAATTAATTAACCCTAACTGGTCTTCCTTAATTTTAATTATCATTTATTAAACTTGTTAATTAACTAAGAATAGTGTAAATTAACCAAGTGTTTAATGACAGCAACATCTCGGGCCCAGTGTACGATCAATTTTCTGAAGCAACGCCCTCAAATATGAGCCTTCCCTCGTGGCCACAGCCTCTTCAGACTGTATGACATTTATTTGCCTACAAGAATCGGCCCAAGCACGTGGAAGAAAGAACAGTGGAGCCATGACTTTTTGACTGCTGATGTTCGAGGGAGTTGACTGAAATTAAGACCATCTCCTCTTCTTAACCAATTCATGGGTTGAAAGTGTCACCGGGCGACGGAATGAACGGGGACGCAATTACGTCCGTGTCCAATTATGGACCCACGTGTGCATCGAAGTCAAGCGGGTGGGGACCTATGCAATGAATCATTTGGACCACAACCAAGGACCGTAAAAGTCCTTCCATTTCAGGGTTGACCAGAAACGGACCGGCGCTCTAGTTATCCAGAATCTTACAATGCAGATTCCATAGAAAAAAAAAATGGTTTTAAATCAATGTTCAAGACAAAACAATGATTTCTTTGAAATGGGTTTTTAAAATCAGTTTCCAATCAATAATGTCGATTTCCTTCTCTGTTTAATCTTCTGATTTTCCCAGCTCCGACTGTGTACCACAGAATTTTTCCGGTAAACAAACAGAGTCGGCATTCTCTACCTATTCCTCTGCGTTTAGTGTAAGAGAAGTGGTGTCAATCTTTTAAAGCAGTTTCATCTGCAATCCCAAGAAAGCAGCAGGGGTTTTGCATCGTCGAACATGGACAGTATTCGGGTTCTATTATGAATTTTTCCTCATGGGTATATTTACATTATACTATCTACGAGAAAGAAGATCGAAATTCACAACCTTTTGCGAAACATCGAACACCATCGAGAGTGGAGGAGGCAAAAGCGAAGGTGGAGACTGATTGTGAGGATACCCTTTAGAAAGTATTGAACAAAAAAAGCAGAAAACGATATCCATCTCTTTACCCTTTTTCCTTTTCGCTTTTCCAGTCAAAAATAATATCTTTTTTTGCTAAACAGAGACTCGAATATAGAAGAGTTGAAGGTGTCATCTTTTCATCATCCACTATCAACGGCTTCCAGTCGAAGCATATATAATAGGTATGCCATACTCTGTTTTTGAACGTTTAATTTTCTATCATAATTTTCTCTCAATTTATCATCAAAGAGAAACTCAATTTATCATCAATGATAAACACCAGAATCATAAACTAATTGATTTTCACAACTTGAATTCATAGAGATATGACTTACCTTGGTCCATAGTCCAGTTTTGACAAACAAAACTTGAAATTGATTTCTCTCACCTTAACCTCTTAATTTCTTCAGCGATGGAGTTGACGGAGAAAACCACCGTTCATTAGCTTGAAGGTTGGTGAGAGGACCAATTTCTTATATGTTTTTCTTAATCCAGATTAATGTCCATCAATTAATCAATAACCAATAGAATTTGTACAATTAGAGCCACGTCACGTGGGTGTTATCTTTGACGTTTGGTTTTTCAGAAATTTGAATGCTTTAGGGAAGAACTCTTCGCTGAACATGTTAGAGCCGATCAATCGCCCTAGAGAGGCGAGCGATTGGCAAAGCTTCTGCCTTCCTCAATCCATTTCTGAAGAGCATAAAGGGCGATTGAAGGGCGATCGATTGCAAACTTCCTGCGATCGGTCGGCGATGTCTCTCCCTTTCGGCAAAGACATAAGCCTTTCACCGATCGATCGCCCTTCTTGCGATTGATCGGAAAAATACCCAACAGAAACACCCAACATTCTCCCACTTGGCTCAAATGACATTATCAAATCCGGTTTTATATTGATTAAGTATAACATCATTATCGAGTATACAACTAATATGGATCATAGCGGTCATATGTCATTCTATCGACACAGTTTCTTCCATATATCACAATATTAATTTTATACTCAACATAATCAATAAAAAGAAATAACATAATAGTCCACATTAGTGTTTTTATTAAAGACTAATCCTTTTCATATCATAACTTCATAATTTCATTATTGAATACATTCAACGTAATTAAACAGGATTCATAAGTGTATATCAGAAACTATCAATAAGCGAGCTCAAGAGTATCAAATACATAAGGAACACAAACATAAACATAAAGTTAACATTCGGTAATGCCCATTCGTTCGACATGTTCTGTAAATATCTTTGGTGGCAAACCTTTTGTTAACGGATCCGTAATCATAATGTTGGTGCTTATGTGTTCTATTGACACCCTATGTTTTTAAACTTCTTCTTTAACGGTCAAATATTTCAACATTATATGTTTTACACCTTTGGAATACTTGTCGTAAAGTTAACAAATACATAAGGAACACAAACATAAACATAAAGTTAACATTCGGTAATGCCCATTTGTTCGACATGTTCTGTAAATGTCTTTGGTGGCAAACCTTTTGTTAACGGATCCGTAATCATAAGGTTGGTGCTTATGTGTTCTATTGACACCCTCTGTTTTTGAACTTCTTCTTTAACGGTCAAATATTTCAACATTATATGTTTTACACCTTTGGAATACTTGTCGTTTTTAGAAAAGAAGACTGTTGCGGAGTTATCACAATAAATTTTCAGCAGCTTGGCAATACTGTCAACAATTCCAAGCCTTGAAATAAAGTTCCGCAGTCATAAACCCTAAATTGTGGCCTCAAAGCATGCCACGAACTCAGCTTCCATAGTGGACGTAGCAGTGACAGACTGCTTCGCACTCTTCCATGAGATTGCACCATTGGCTAAAAGGAATAAATAACCAAAAGTGGATTTTCTTGTATCCACACATCCAGCATAATTAAAATCTGAATATCCAATCACTTCAAGATGATCAGATCGTCTATAAGTGAGCATGCTTTCTTTCGTTCATTGTAAATACCTAAGGACTTTCTTTGCAGCTTTCCAATGTTCTATGCCTAGATTACTTTGATACCGTCTCAGCATTCCAACAACAAAACTAAGTCGGGTCTGGTACAAGTCTGTGCATACATCAAACTGCCCACAATAGATGCATAAAGAATGTCTTTCATTTGTGTGCGTTCCAATTCATTTTTTGGACATTGATTGAGATTAAATTTATCTCTTTTCTGAATTGAAACAACACTTGTAGAACATTTTTCATTCTAAATCTCTCTAGAACTTTATTAATATAGGCTTTCTGAGACAATCCCAACAATCCTTGTGATCTATTCCGGAATATTTCAATTTCTATCACAAAGGATGCCTCTCCCATATTTTTCATTTCAAAGTTCCTATCGAGATATTTCTTGGTTTCATACATTAAGCCAAAATCATTAAGCCAAAATCATTAGTAGCTAGCAAAATATTATTAACATACAGAATTAAAAATATAAACTTACTCTCACTGACCTTTAGATATATATATATCGATCAACTATGTTTTCCTTAAATCCAAAGGAAGTGATGGTATCATTAAATTTAAGATACTATTGTCGAGAAGCTTGTTTAAGTCTGTATATTGACTTCTTTAGTTTACACACCATGTGTTCTTGTTCTTTAACGACAAAACCTTCAGGTTGGTCCATATAAACCTCCTCATCTAAATTCTCATTCAAAAAGACAGTTTTCACATCCATTTGATGGAGCTCTAAATCATAATGAGCTATCATTGCCATAATAATTCTGAAACAATTCTTTTTCGAAAAAGGAGAAAAAGTTTCTTTGTAATCAATGTCATCTTTTTTAGTATAACCTTTGGCAACGAGTCTGGCTTTATTTCGTTCGATATTGCCATTAGAGTCGCATTTAGTCTTAAAGACCCATTTACACCAAACTCTTTTACAATCCTCAGGCAATTCGACGAGTTCCCAAACTTCATTTTGTTCCATTGATTTTAACTCATCTTTCATGACATCTAACCATTTATCAAAATTTTCACTTTCCATGACTTGTGAAAACGAAATTGGATCATTATCAATTCCTAAATTACATTCGGACTCTTGAAGATAAACCACGTAATCATTAGAAATAGCAAATCTTCTTTCTCTTACAAATATTCGTAATGGTATTTCTAGTGGTTCATCTATTATAGGTTCATTCGTGACAACCTCATTATGTGAAGTTTGATCATTAATTTGTTATTCGTGTAAATCATTGATACGATCAACAACTGTTTGAACAACAACTTAAGCAGAAGTTATAGGTATTGGAACTTGCACCCTAACTTCTTGAATTTCCATTTTACGTGGTTCCAAACTCCCACTGATCTCACAATTTTCAATGAACCTAACATTTTCAGTTTCAACAATTCTCGTACTATGGCTAGGACAATAAAATCTATACTCTTTTGATTTTTCTGGATAACCAATGAAGAAACAACTGATTGTTCTTGAATCCAGTTTCTTTTCATGTAGATTATAAATTCTTACTTCTGCTGGGAAACCCCAAACATGCAAGTGCCTTAAACTGGATTTCCTTCCTGTCCACAGTTCAAATGGAGTATTTAAGACTGCCTTACTAGGAACTATGTTTAATAAGTATACAGCAGTCTTTAAAACATGCATCCACAATGACAAAGGTAAAGAAGAATTACTTAACATACTCCTAACCATATCCATTAAAGTACGATTACGCCTTTCTGTAACACCATTCTGTTATGGTGTTCCTGACATTGTGTATTGCGCATAAATACCACGACTTTCAAGGAATTTAGCAAATGGATCTGGATGTTGTCCATTTTTATCATAACTTCCATAATATTCACCACCTCTATCAGATCTAATAATTTTCACTTTTCTATCTACTTGTCTTTCAACTTCATTAATAAACACTTCAAGAGCATTTATTGATTGAAATTTTTCATTCAGTAGATAGATATATCCATAACGTGAAAAATCATCAATGAAGGTGATAAAATATATTTCCCCACCAAAAGATGGAACATCAAACGGAGCACATATATCGGTGTGTATAATTTCAATGAGCTGTTTGCTTACTGTGACTGGTTTCTTAATTGTGTTTCTTGTTTGTTTTCTTTTAATACAATCAACACACATGCTGTAACACCCCTAATACTGTACCCGTATTTCCATAATATTTTTTTTTTTACACTTTTTACTTTCCTATACTTTAAATAAAACTTTATGCGGAATCTAAACTGAAGTTGAAATCAGAACTGAAATCGGAATTAAAACTGAACTTTAAAAGCATTTAAAACAAAACCTTTAAATAACAATTAAAACAAAAAAAACATTTAATAAAACATTTAGTAACAAATAAAAGAAGGGAGGGCAGAATCGGAATTCTGCCCTCAAAATTGGCAGCGACCGGGCGCTGCCAATTGTAGCGCTCGATCGCTGCGTGCGCTGCATTGTGCAGCGCACGATCGCTGCACAATGCAGCGCCCAGTAGATGCATTCTTGCAGCGATCGGTCGCTGCACAGCAGCGCCCAGTCGCTGCACAGCAGCGACCAGCACATAAGACTTGCTCTCTGGAATTTCCAGAGAGCAAGTTTCAGAGTGATAGCTCTCTGGAATCCGATTCCAGAGAGCAACCCCTTCTTATCCTCCATCAAATTCTCATTCATGCACCATTTTTCTTATCTATATCCCAATCAAACTGTAACTTAAACTTAACCGTATTGCAGCGGACTTTGCGAAATCCAACTGCATGGATAGCTCTAAAAACCGAGCTTACCCGTACCAATCCCAAAACGAATCAAAACATTTCATAACGTTTATCAAAACAGTTTAAACCAAAGCTTTTACATACAGTTACCAAAACATTTTCTAACCCCTATCCAGATCCAAACAACCTAAAATACTCTATACAATTATCAATTCAAAATATCCCAAAATAACCCCAGAGTCCATACATACATCCCCACGGGTCATATCGCGCCTCGACTACTCAGCGCACTCCCACGACCATCATCCATCAGCTGCCACCTACGTCAGGAGGAGGAACATCGTCCTCACCTGGCTCGATGTCACCAAAGATATCACCTACACCATACAGACACCTATGAGATAATTAAATCTCAGTAAGCTACGTAAATACAGATGCATGCGTGCAGATGTCATTCAGAAAACATGCATGACAAATTCAGATTACAGATTCATTACGTCGCAGACAGACAGATTGTCACCGAGACCTCGACCCACTAAATGGAGAGGGCCTATCCAGCGGTCAGACTACCCTTTCCACCTAGAGGGGGGGGGGGGGGTACACGCTTGCAACACGCACAGCCGTGCCTGAGCCCCATCTCGCATGACCAGATACAGACAGATTACATTCATTCATTACAGAGGTTCGTTCATTTTCTTAAAATACGTGCAGAAATTCGTTTTCATGACCTTTGAAATACGTGATGCATGAACAGATATGTGCATAATATAACCGTGCGATAAACAAACAACGTGCATACCATCAAGACCGAAATTAAACTAACCTACAACAATTTAAACCTAACTACCCAACCAAAGCGAATTTAAAGCAAACATCTCTTCAGGGATCCTCGATACGACATCGAAGTATGGTGTAGACCAATTGGTCAGAGTAAGTCACGAAAACTTACCTTGGGCGCGCAAAATCTCAATCTTCGTCCACGAGAGTCGTGTGTCTGAGGAAAACACGATATCCACCGTTAAAACCAATTTGAATTATAAACGTTCAAATTATAAAATCCTTAACTAATGAATTTCCTAAATTCCAACTTTAGCTAATCAAAGCATTTAGAACGTCAATTAAGGCTCGATAATCCGAAATCTCAATTAACGAGTTTTTCTCAAAAACCCGGAAATTTACCAATTTTTAACTTTTTCACAAATTGATTTTTCTTCGTCCAATAACGTCAAATACGTTCAATACATACTTAATCACGGCTAACCTATTAATTACGAGCCCTAATTCGACATTTTTATCGAAACCTTAATCGAAACCCTAACGTTAAATCGACCTAAAACTTGGAATTTAACGCTCAAAGACCGAAGCTACTTACCGAGGGTAGCGAGAGGAGGAGAAACCGTGAAGAAATCAGAACGAACGGAGGTCGGACGGAGTCGGAACAGGGAAGGGCGTCGGCGGCCGCGAGAGGAGAAGCTCTCTGGTTCGTGAAATCCAGAGAAGAAAAGAGAGAAAGTGAGGGAGAGAAAGAAATTAGGTTATTTTATAAAAAATGAAATTGTAAATTACTATATTGCCCTTCACTGATTTTTATATTGATTTCGTCCTTCGGTTCGTTAATCGTCCAGCTATTCGACTTTTCCAAATTTCCATATTTTACCAATAAGTTCAACTTATTATTAGAGATTTATTAAGACTGTCCCTTCGCAATTCGGACCACGTTTACTATTTTTATTCAAACGTCCTTTACATTACGATAAACGTATCTACTCGGAATATAGCGTTTAATCTCCGAAAATTCCCAGAATTTCCTTAAAATTCTTATTAATCGTTAGGATCATAATGACGCTTTCCATTTGCGAAACTGATTTGATTTGACATATTTACTAAAAATGCCATCAAATAAAGATATAATAATATAATGTAATATATCCAAAAACCCGTACAAGCCGGGTATTACACATGCTAAGATCAGTAAAATCTAATTGTGGAAGGATTTGATTCTTTATCAATCTTTTCATTCTTTCTTTGGATATATGACCTAATCGTTTATACCACAAATTAGCAGAACATTTATTCATGAAACCACATTTCGTTCTAACATTATGATGCACAGTTAAAAGGGTTTCAGCAAAACAATTATCAAGTTTTAATTTATACAAACCATCATAAATAACACCAGAACCAGTAAGAACATTATCTTTATACAAACTGAAACATTCATTCCCAAACATAAAGGAATATCCAGCTGTATCAAGTTTGGACAATGATACCAAATTCTGAGAAACAGATAGAACATAAACAGTTAGAAAAAGATATAATTGATGTCCAGTGTCTAACCTTAAACGGTAAGTTCCAATAGCTTCAACTGGAACTTTTACCCAATTGCCCATAAAGATGTACTTTTCATTTGAGCTTATGGTTTGGGTCATAAGGAATCCCTGTATCATATTAGAAACGTGAGTAATACAACCAGAATCAATCCACCAAGTATTACAAGGAACTTCAGTTAAATTTGATTCGAAACATACGAAAGCACTAGGCTTACCTTTCTTTTCGAACCATGTCTAACGTTTCAGGCAATCTTTCTGATAGTGTCCATGCTTTCCACAGAAATGACACTTATTATTCTGTTGTTCCTTTTTGTGGATTTGAAAAGAGGACTGAGCTACCGATGATAGTTCTTTCTTACCCTTTCCACTTTTCTTTTCTGATTTCTTTCCAGCTCCATCATAATTCATGAGATTGACAGCTTGAGTTCTTGGTTTCTTAAGCCTTGCTTCTTCCTGAATGAGCATACTTTGCAGTTCATGCACATTCCATTTAGTCCTCATAGTGTTATAGCTCATATGAAATGGGCCATATTAAGGAGGCAAGAAGTTCAGGATAAATGTCACTAGGAAGTTCTCATTCACTTCCATTCCCATGGACTTTAATCTTGCTACCATGTTTATCATTTCGACAACATGCTCATGCATGGTACGAGAACCATCAAACTTCATGGTGGTCAAAGTACCCATCAGTGTTTCAGTAAATGACTTATTAGCCGATTCAGACTGAGAACATTCTTCCACAAATTTCATAAATTCCTTAGCACTTTTAGATTTAGGAAATGTGGATTTGATGTGTTCGCTACAGTCATCCGCATAAACATTAGGCTCAGTCTGTTTGATATTTTCCAAGCTTTATAGGAAAATCTCTGATAAGTACTGCTAATTGCAGTAATAGCAGTTGGTTTCTCAGTTAAAAGTGTCAAATCAAGATCCAGAACACCGAGGTGAAACTGAACTTGTTCGCACCATTCAGAGAAATTGAAACCAGAAAACTTTACAACAGACGCGACTTGCGAATGAAGAGCAACAGGAATAGATACTGCAAATATAAAACATGTTCATACTTTAATGCTTTGAGTCATAATGCAATCAGACAATCATAAATATATATTGAAGTTCTCATTTGGGTAACACAACAATATATAATTATAAACATAATTTATTCTCAATTTAATTTCACATAATTGGTAATCAACATACTCGATATAGACATGTTCGTTATCTTTGGATATACTAAACACACTTACTCAAGACATATCAATTTACCACATTCATATTCATAATTATAAAATAATCAATCCACTTTTGGGCGATTTAACATATTTTATAATCATGAAAATCAATATACTCATGTTAAAATCATAATTTTCATCATGTCATTTCATTATTGAACATCACATAAAACATGAGTAATTGACTTTAGTAAATTTGATATCTGCAAAAACTTTTATAATTCAGTCACTTTGGTGACTAACGAATTAAACATAATTCAGATATCAAATTAAATAAACATGAAACTAATAATATCTTGATTCACACAAAAGCATCCAAAATCAAGAATTATTTTATTATTTTCAATCATGAACAATAATTAATCACGTGAACAATAATCGGTGAACAATAATTTCAAAATTTCTTAATCTCACCGATTATTCATTATTATTTTAACAGAAAACAATCATTCAACAACGGATAGACATACAATTCATAATTGGAAAATCAAATATTTTTAACCATGCTCTGATACCACATGAACGTTTAATTTTCTATCATAATTTTCTCTCAATTTATCATCAAAGAGAAACACCATACTCAAAAATTAATTGATTTTCACAACTTGAATTCATAGAGATAATGACTTACCTTGGTCCATGGTCCAGCTTTGGCAAACAAAACTAGAAATTGATTTCTCTTACCTTAACCTCTTAATTTCTTCAGCGATGGAGTTGATAGAGAAAACCACCGTTCATTAGCTTGAAGGTTGGAGAGATGACCAATTTCTTATATGTTTTTCTTAATCCCGATTAATGTCCATCAATTAATCAATAACCAATAGGATTTGTACAACTAGAGCCACATCACGTGGGTGTTATCTTTGACGTTTGGTTTTTCAGAAATTTGGATGTTTTAGGGAAGAATTGTTCGTAAAACAAGTTAGAGCCGATCGATCACCCTAGAGAGGCGAGTGATCGGCAAAGCTTCTGTCTTCCTCAATCCATTTCTGAAGAGCATAAAGGACGATTGAAGGGCGATCAATCGCAAACTTCCTGCGATCGGTCGGCAATGTCTCTGCCTTTCGGCAGAGACACAAGCCTCTCACCGATCGATCGCCCTTCCTGCGATAGATCGACAAAATACCCAACAGTTTTTCCCTTTATTCCTTTTTACCAGAAAAAATTAAAAAAAAATCTCTTCCTTCCCACTCCCTTTCTCCATCAGCTTCGATTTTGCAGACTTTTTCAGTTGGATTTTGAGGCCAAGGATCTCTATGCAGATGTAAAATTCAATGGCTTAAATTTCAAGTGGGAAAGAGAAGTGTTTGCATTCATCTAATGCTGTAAATTCAGGCCTTTGACCTCATCATTGCAAAAAATAGTTTAAAAAGTCGACTGAAATCAAATCCAGACACCAAGTTAAACTGCATTTGGTCTTCACTATGACCCTATTTCTAAAGTGGAGCCTGCTAATTACAGAATCAAATGAAATTAGAAGAATAAATTAGAATAAATAGGGTTGATAGGCTTGGTTTTTAGCTTCTGCGTGACATCTATGCATTGAAGTCAACTCTTTATTTTTTTAGCACTACAATTACGGTAGCCTATTTCCTGATCATGCTAACAATGCACGTTTGAAGACAAACCAGAAATAATTTCTCAACTTAGATAAACAATAGCTTCACAAGCTGTTTTTTCAGGTGAAGTTTGTTTTGCATGGGTAGGAATGGTTATTTAACGGACGAGGAACTTGAAATGAAAGGGATGGATAGTGGAAGTTTATCGTCTTTGCATAATCAAGTACAGGACGAGACATTCATTCACAAAGTGGGGATTCCTCCAAAGCAAAACCTTTTTAAGGAGTTCAAGAACAACTTGAAAGAAACATTTTTTGCAGACGATCCTCTTCGATCTTTTAAACATCAGTCCAAGTCTCAGAAAGTAATTCTAGGCTTTCAAGCTGTTTTCCCCATTCTTGAGTGGGGAAGAAGCTATAATCTACGTAAATTTAGAGGGGATCTTATTGCTGGACTCACCATTGCAAGTGTCTGCATTCCTCAGGTAGATTAGCTTCTTTAAAAGATTCATAATCAACGATCAATAAATATGAAAGGGCAGCAGAAATCTAAAAAATTGGTCCTTATTCTGTCCAAACAGGATATTGGATATGCTAAGCTGGCCAATTTGGCTCCGCAGTATGGGCTGTGTAAGTTTCTGACCTCACTAATCAATTTATCCACTGTATATGTATGCTCATGTATCTCCTCTAAAATCATTTTACAGACTCAAGCTTTGTTCCACCATTGATATATGCCTTTATGGGTAGCTCTAGAGATATAGTTATTGGACCAGTGGGCGTCGTTTCTCTCTTGTTAGGCACCCTTCTTCAAAACGAGATCGATCCCGTTACGAACGCACCGGAGTACTTACGACTCGCATTTACTGCTACTTTTTTCGCTGGAATCACTCAAGTCTTCCTCGGAATTTTGAGGTAATATAACTGTCTTAATGGCTCTTTACACCACTTATCTGGAATCACTGATGTTCCGCTATGTCATCAGGCTAGGCTTCTTGATTGACTTTTTATCTCATGCTGCCATTGTTGGATTTGTGGGTGGAGCTGCCATTACCATTGCTCTTCAGCAGCTCAAGGGATTTCTTGGAATAAGAAAATTCACAAAGAAAACAGATATAATCTCTGTTATGCATTCGGTATTCAGCTCAGCCCACCATGGAGTAAAACACTTGTCTTCTGAATAATTTGACTGTCTAAAGATGTTACCTAACTTGCATCTACTAAATCCTATCCTCTGTTATTCATCTTGCTGTAGTGGAACTGGCAGACTATGGTCATTGGAGCAAGCTTCCTAAGTTTTCTTTTGCTTACTAAACAAATTGTAAGAGTCCCTTGTTTGATTAACCACTAAACTTTTCTCTTTCTTCCCTTCTCACTATTTTCATGTTCTTCGAGCAGGGAAAGAAAAACAAGAAACTTTTCTGGGTACCTGCAATTTCTCCTCTGATATCTGTCGTTCTATCCACCCTTTTCGTTTACCTTACTCATGCAGAAAAGAAAGGGGTTAACATTGTAAGTTCTTCTCCTTATATCTCTAGAAGCTGCATAGTTTCGTCTTGCAGCTCTTGAGATTTGAGTTTTAGGGGTGTTCTTATTTTCTAGGTGAGACATATAGAGAAAGGAATCAATCCACCATCAGTTAATCAAATATTTTTTACGGGTGAATACCTCACCAAAGGTTTCAGGATCGGCGTTGTTGCCGGAATGATAGGTCTAACGGTAAAATCTGTTTTATTTCAACTACTCCCTACGATTTTTTCAACTCTTCAGATTCTCAAAGTTCATTTTTCTCCAGGAAGCAACTGCAATAGGAAGAACATTCGCTTCAATGAAAGACTACCAACTCGATGGGAACAAAGAAATGGTTGCACTGGGAACTATGAATGTTGTTGGTTCGATGACTTCCTGCTATGTGGCGACAGGTCGGTCCGATGAAGTTTAACTAAGACAATCTTAGATCGATAAAACTAGACGATTACTTGGAAACTAGTCCTGAAATGGTTTTTTTTTTTTTGGGTATTGTTGCAGGTTCGTTTTCACGGTCAGCTGTGAATTACATGGCGGGATGTCAAACGGCAGTTTCTAACATTGTGATGTCTATTGTTGTGTTCCTAACTTTGGAGTTTATCACCCCTCTTTTCAAATACACTCCAAATGCCATTATTTCTGCCATTATTATCTCTGCTGTGATCAACCTGATAGACATTCAGGCTGCAATTTTGATATGGAAGGTCGATAAATTTGATTTCCTCGCTTGCATCGGAGCCTTCTTTGGTGTTATTTTTGCCTCTGTCGAAATAGGCCTTCTAAATGCAGTAAGTTCAATAAACTTAAAATCCAATGAAGTTCTCTTTTTGAAATCCTCTGTTTTCACTTTATTTCTATGATAGGTCTCTATATCCTTCGCTAAGATCCTCTTACAAGTCACAAGGCCAAGGACTGCTCTTCTCGGACAAATCCCTCGGACAATGGTTTACAGAAATATCCAACAGTACCCAGATGCAACTAAGGTGCCTGGCGTTTTGATTGTCCGAGTTGATTCTGCAATTTACTTTTCCAACTCCAATTACACCAAAGAAAGGTACAAATTTCTTCCTCTTTTCTCCAGTTTTCATAAGCTTTGCTGCCTCAACTAAAACACCTAAAAAAGTCCATGTTCTAAAGTAATACCTCCTTAATAATCTCAAATTTTTGGGGAGTTTTTGCATAACTTGGAACAAATTGGCCTGCAGGATACTGAGATGGTTGACAGATGAAGAAGAACAAATAAAGAAGTCTTGCCTACCCAAAATCCAGTTTTTGGTAGTTGAAATGTCACGTATGATTTCTATAAACCTCATTCATCAATAAAATCATCCCATTTTCCTCTTTCACAGCTAAACTTTATTCTATGCATTGTTTATTTTTTCTTCTCAGCTGTTACTGACATTGACACCAGCGGAATTCATGCTTTGGAAGAGTTATATAGGAGCCTCCAAAAGAGAGAGGTCCAGGTAAATCTATCTTCTTCGATACAAGTAAATAACAATGACTTGAGTTGAATAATGACTTACAAGAAGTTTTGATCATTTGATGGCTGTTTTCAGCTTGTGCTGGCAAATCCTGGGCCGGCGGTGATAGACAAGCTTCACACATCCAATTTCGAAAGTTTGATTGGCGAGAACAACATTTTCCTCACCGTTGCAGAAGCCGTCGCAGCCTGTTCGCCGAAATTGGTTGAAGAACCATGATAGTGAATCGTAGAAATTGCAGAATCCAACATTTTGATATTTAGAATAAAATATATGGAAAAACGAAAAGGGTTACTGTTATCGAAGATCAGAGAGAAGGTGCGCTACTGTGCGAGCAAGAAAAGTTGAATGGTGGCAAATAAAAAAAAAAAAAGCCATTGTTATCTAGCATTTTGCTTCTTCGATGGCTAACACCGATACATCTTCTGTAATATCTGATCAATTTTCCTATACATTTTTGGATTTTACTCCTTTTTTTTTCGTTTTTTAATCTTAGAAACAAAACCACTGTCAAAGCTACTTCTGGGTTGTGAATATAACGAGTGAAGAACAAACGCAAAATGAGAAAGAAAAAGAAGTAAGATAAAGAACCATACGTGAGGAAGGCGCTGCCCTTTCTTCATTTGCTGTTTTTCAGCTTCTGATCTTTAAAGATGATTACGAGCTTCAGAAAAATGGAAGGTGGGTTTTAATGGGGATAAAAGCAGAAGGGACAGATTTTGTGTTCAGGATAAAGCAAATTGAAGATTACTCGTAGGAAAAAAAACTTCATCTTCTTTGAGTGCAAAATCAAAGAAGATAGAAGACGGTGAATAGAATCTCCTTGATAGACAAGTTTTGGGAGTCGTTCGATTGATACTAGCCAAAAGCGTTGCTCACAACGTGGCGAAAAAGAAAACCACCGCGAGTCTGATGAATGCTCTATTTGATATGTACGAGAAACCATCTGCGAATAATAAGATATTTCTTATGAAGAAATTTTTTAATCTGAAGATGATTGATGATACTTCTGTCGCAGCGCATCTGAATGAATTCAATACTATTGTGAATCAATTGATATCCGTGGATATTGATTTTGGGGATGAGATTCGTGCCCTAATTTTGTTAGCGTCTTTATCGAATAGCTGGGAGCCTATGAGGGCAGCAGTTAGTAACTCAGTTTGAAGTGCTAAACTGGTATTCATCGATGTGAGGGATCGTATTCTTGCCGAGGAGGTTCGTAAGATTGATTCTGGTGAAACATCGATAGGTTCAGCTTTGAATGTTGAAAATAGGGCCCGAAGTCAAAGTAAAGGTTCGGACAATAGAAATCGAAGTTAGAGGAAATTCGAAAAACACGCCAACTTTGAATGTTATTATTGTGACAAGAAAGAACACATAAAGAGATTTTGTCAAAAGTTTCTTCGGGAGAATCTGAATGCCAAAAGAAAGGAAAAGATGTCCGAAGAGAGTGACACAAGCGAGGAGGTAGCCACACCCACCGAGGAGTTCTTTAGTGTGTACGACGAGGATGTCGTAAATTTTGCTGGCCAAGATAGGAGTTGGGTGATCGATAGTGGCGATTCAATACATGCCACTTCGCGGAATGATTTCTTTACATTCTACACTACGGGTGACTTTGGAAGTGTGAGTATAAGAAATAGTGACGTTGCAAAAGCCATTAGTATGTGATATGTGCGTTTGGAGACCAACATCGGCAACACCTTAGTTTTGAGAGGTGCGAAGCACATCCCCGACATCTGCAAGAATTTGGTCTCGACTGGCAAGCTCGACGACGAAGGGTTTGGCAACACCTTTCATGATGGAAAATTGAAGCTTACCAGAGATTCATTGATCGTGGCGATAGAAGAAAAATGCTCCTCATTAGATATGATGCACGCGAAGATCGCGAATTCCACAGTCATAGGGAATCGTAGAAATGCGAATCAAACATTTTGGATAATTTAGGGGGGTGGGGGGGGGGGGGGGGGTGTGGGGGGGGGGGTGGGGGGGAATAATACGTATGGAAAAACGAAAAGGGTTACTGTTATCGAAGATCAGAGAGAAGGTGCGCTACTGTGCGAGCAAGAAAAGTGAATGGTGGCAAATAAAAAAAAAAAAAAAAAAAAAAAAAAAAAAAAAAAAAAAAAAAAAAAAAAAAAAAAAAAAAAAAAAAAAAAAAAAAAAAAAAAAAAAAAAAAAAAAAAAAAAAAAAAAAAAAAAAAAAAAAAAAAAAAAAAAAAAAAAAAAAAAAAAAAAAAAAAAAAAAAAAAAAAAAAAAAAAAAAAAAAAAAAAAAAAAAAAAAAAAAAAAAAAAAAAAAAAAAAAAAAAAAAAAAAAAAAAAAAAAAAAAAAAAAAAAAAAAAAAAAAAAAAAAAAAAAAAAAAAAAAAAAAAAAAAAAAAAAAAAAAAAAAAAAAAAAAAGCCATTGTTATCTAGCATTTTGCTTCTTCGATGGCTAACACCGATACATCTTCTGTATATCTGATCAATTTTCCTATTACCATTTTTCTGGATTTTACTCCTTTTTTTTTCGTTTTTTTAATCTTAGAAAATAAACAAACCACTGTCAAAGCTACTTCTGGGGTTGAATATAACGAGTGAAGAACAAACGCAAAATGAGAAAGAAAAAGAAGTAAGATAAAGAACCATACGTGAGGAAGGCGCTGCCCTTTCTTCATTTGCTGTTTTTCAGCTTCTGATCTTTAAAGATGATTACGAGCTTCAGAAAAATGGAAGGTGGGTTTTAATGGGGATAAAAGCAGAAGGGACAGATTTTGTGTTCAGGATAAAGCAAATTGAAGATTACTCGTAGGAAAAAAACTTCATCTTCTTTGAGTGCAAAATCAAAGAAGATAGAAGACGGTGAATAGAATCTCCTTGATAGACAAGTTTTGGGAGTCGTTCGATTGATACTAGCCAAAAGCGTTGCTCACAACGTGGCGAAAAAGAAAACCACCGCGAGTCTGATGAATGCTCTATTTGATATGTACGAGAAACCATCTGCGAATAATAAGATATTTCTTATGAAGAAATTTTTTAATCTGAAGATGATTGATGATACTTCTGTCGCAGCGCATCTGAATGAATTCAATACTATTGTGAATCAATTGATATCCGTGGATATTGATTTTGGGGATGAGATTCGTGCCCTAATTTTGTTAGCGTCTTTATCGAATAGCTGGGAGCCTATGAGGGCAAGCAGTTAGTAACTCAGTTTGAAGTGCTAAACTGGTATTCATCGATGTGAGGGATCGTATTCTTGCCGAGGAGGTTCGTAAGATTGATTCTGGTGAAACATCGATAGGTTCAGCTTTGAATGTTGAAAATAGGGCCCGAAGTCAAAGTAAAGGTTCGGACAATAGAAATCGAAGTTAGAGGAAATTCGAAAAACACGCCAACTTTGAATGTTATTATTGTGACAAGAAAGAACACATAAAGAGATTTTGTCAAAAGTTTCTTCGGGAGAATCTGAATGCCAAAAGAAAGGAAAAGATGTCCGAAGAGAGTGACACAAGCGAGGAGGTAGCCACACCCACCGAGGAGTTCTTTAGTGTGTACGACGAGGATGTCGTAAATTTTGCTGGCCAAGATAGGAGTTGGGTGATCGATAGTGGCGATTCAATACATGCCACTTCGCGGAATGATTTCTTTACATTCTACACTACGGGTGACTTTGGAAGTGTGAGTATAAGAAATAGTGACGTTGCAAAAGCCATTAGTATGTGATATGTGCGTTTGGAGACCAACATCGGCAACACCTTAGTTTTGAGAGGTGCGAAGCACATCCCCGACATCTGCAAGAATTTGGTCTCGACTGGCAAGCTCGACGACGAAGGGTTTGGCAACACCTTTCATGATGGAAAATTGAAGCTTACCAGAGATTCATTGATCGTGGCGATAGAAGAAAAATGCTCCTCATTAGATATGATGCACGCGAAGATCGCGAATTCCACAGTCAATGTGGTGGGTAATAAAGCTGCAAAGTTTGTGAATTCACCTTCTAAGAGAAAAGTTGAGAAGACTCGGAAGAAGTCAGATTCTCAGATGAAGTTCAGGTTGGGATCTGAGGGTACATCAAAGCCGGTGAGCCAGCTTATTACAGATATTCAGTCACCAGTTTCACTTTCACGTCAGAATAGTATCATCAAAGGCAGAATCATGCGGAAGGTTAAAACTCCGAGACGATATGATGAAACTGTAGGTTATGCATTGAATATGTTTGAGGGTAATGATTCCTGTGTGGAGTTTTCAACATGTTAAGATACAGTTCGTTGCGACAACCCCGATAGTTCAGTGATACCATGGAGGAGGAGATGTGATTTCTTCTCATGTAAGTCTCTCAAGTTTAAGCCTAGCTTAAACTTGAACGGTATCAGATGCTGAATTGGCCCATCTGGGGCCTTTGTGGTAGAGGAGCTTTTTTAATGGAGTTTTGTAGATATGTTTCATTTCCAGAAATTCCTTCAAAGTAGAGATTGTCAGAGTTCAAATGTTCTGGATTCGCTTTGGTTTGGGCCGAGTAGCCCGTTAGATCTCTCATATGGAATTCGTGTCAAAGTGGAGTTTGTTAGAATTTTGTATGATCCGAATTCTAGTTGGGCCGGGTCGGGCCTGCATATCAATTTTAGGGTTTTACGTTTTCTCTGTATATTGATGCTTAAATCGCAAAATTTATTGTACCGAATTTGATATTAGTGATTCTCTCCTCTGCCCGTGGTTTTTTTCCTTTTCTAGGGTTTCCACGTAAAATTTGGTGTCCATTATTTTCTCGTTTTTCTTTTTCAAATTCTCGATCGTTCGTTACAGGTGGATTATGGCGTCTAATCCTAACAATTTACGTGTTATAATGCGATTAAAATTGTAGCAGAATATGCGACCGGAGAATATCAGATTGCAACAGCAACTTCAAATGGCCCAACAACATATAAGGTAATCAAATATTAAATTTAAATAAGATAAAAGTTTATTAAATTTCATCGGGGGCCTTTCATTTAACCACAGGATGTATAAACCAGATCTTCTAAACACGACATCAATGGCGGAGCTTGAATCCTGCGAGAGACGCCTCCTGGATTCATTAACAAGTGTCATGCATAGAAAGATCGAATAATATTTTTTTGGGAAAAGTACCATTTAGACTCCAACGTATGGGGTCAGTGACCATTTAGTACCTAACGTTTGTTTTGTACCCAATCAAACACTAACGTATAAAACGTTTGCAATTCAAACCCTGCCGTCAATTTTTCAGTTAAAATTAACAGATGCCTTTTTAAAATTACCAAACTACCCTCTCTCTCTCATGTACAGCTTTGGGCGACTAGAGTGGTCTGATGGAAAGCACAACGTAGCAAGTCCAATTGCGTTTAGCTGGACGTAGGAGAAACTGGAGTAGAAAGAATAAAGCTTTCCAGTTTCAAATGGAGCTGCATTTAGGGATTTACAAATCCAAACAAGGACGCCATGGAAGGAGAAATGTGTTCATTTTCTGGGCAGCAACTCTCTGTTTATTGAAAACAAGAACTGTACGGTGTTGAAAATTTGACGGATTTTCTCGTAATCTGATCTTCTGCCGATTAGAGGTGAGGAAGAAGAGGGGTAATTGAGAAAAGCAGAGGAAAGAATTTCTCTAATTCGACCTGAACTTTTTCACTAATATAAAAAATGGTAAATAACAAAATGGACGATGGATTTATTTAATTATATTTTAAATTTTAAATTTCCATTAAAATTCAGAGTAGTGTTTTGCACATGCTCTGAAGAAAGTTGATGAATACTTGGAGAAGACAACCTGTGGAGGAAGATGACTGTCCACTGCAAACCTTTACTAGAATTAAGAATGAGAGAGAGAGAGAATTAAGAGAGAGAGAGAGAGAGTTAAGAATGAGAGAGAGAGAGGGTATTTTGGTAATTTTAAAAGGACATCTGTCAATTTTAACTGAAAAATTGACGGTAGGGATTGAATTGCAAACGTTTTATACGATAGGATTTGATTGGGTACAAAACAAATGTTAGGTACCAAATGGTCACTGATCCTATACGTTGGAGTCTAATTGGTACTTTTCCCTATTTTTTTCATAATTTTTTTTTAATAAAGTTCAAAAAACTCTGTATATTATACAAGTATAAACAAGTTGACCATTAAATTAATTTTATTAACAAATTAACCTAAATTATTCAACGTTAACAAATTTATCATTTCCATTTCTGGACGTCTGCCATAAACCCCAAAATTCTGTTTCCGAGACATTTTTCTCACTCTTTATTTCTGAGTGTTTGCTTGAACTCTAAAAGTCTGTTCTCGAGACACTTTTTTCATTCTTATATTTCAGGACGCACTCACGTAATTTTGAACCCCACCCTCAATTTTAATAGAAACTTCAGTAGGAATGACGAGTTGTTGACGAATAATAGTTAAAACGTTAGTTCGTTAATGATATTAGTTTGCAGTCACTACCTTTGTAGTTTAAGAGTGTTTTTATTTTTTAAAACTTTACCCTTATTTTGTTCACTCATTTTTTCTTCAATTAATTTCCTATTTTTGTTACAGGAATATTTGCTGAGCAACAACTTATCTTATTTTGATCCATGTATCATCCACTTTATATTGTCACGAAATTTTCCATGCTCATATTTATTATTTTGTTATAACAGCAAGGAACGGCAACGGCAATGGCAAGTCCTTCACACCAGCATGCCCAAGTTTTCGACACCTATCTTCCACTCCATTCTCTTTGGTAATTAATTAACCCTAACTGGCCTTCCTTTTTTTTTAATTATCATTTATTAAACTTGTTAATTAACGAAGGATACTGTAGATTAACCAAGTGTTTAATGACAGCAACATCTCGGGCCCAGTGTACGATCAATTTTGTGAAGCAACGCCCTCAAATATGAGCCTTCCCTCGTGGCCACGGCCTCTTCAGACTGTATAACATTTATTTGCCGACAAGAATTGGCCCAAATACGAGGAATTTCATTTATTTATTAATATTAACACAAGCAATTCATCATTTTAAGTATTGATTTAACCCCAAATTATATTATTAAATGTGTAATTTTGAATAATCTTCACCAAATCATTATTCAATCCATTGGGGAAGAAAGAACAGTGGAGCCTTGACTTTTTGACTTTTGAATCCATCTGCTGATGTTCGATAGAGTTGACTGAAATTGGGACCAGTCTCCTCTTCTTAACCACAATTCATGGTTTGAAAGTGTCACCGGGCTACGGAATGAACATGGACGCAATTACGTCCGTGTCCAATTATGGACCCACGTGTGCATCAAAGTCAAGCGGGTGGGACCTATGCAACGAATCGTTTGACCAAAACCAAGGAACGCAAAACTCCTTCCATTTCAGTTTTTTAATCGTTCCTTTACACCGTGCGACGTGGCAGTTTAGTTAACACGCATCCAGGGTTGACCAGGAACGGGCCGGCGCTCTAGTTATCCGGAATCTTACAATGCAGATTCGATAGAAAAAAAAAATGGTTTCAAATCAATGTTCAAGATAAACACTGATTTCCTTAAAATGGGTTTTTAAAATCAGTTTCCAATCAATAATGTCGATCTCCTTCTCTGTTTAATCTTCTGATTTTCCCAGCTCCGACTGTGTACCGACAGAATTTTCCCGGTAAACAAACAGAGTCGGCATTCTCTACCGATTCCTGGGGGTTTGGTGTAAGAAAAGTGGTGTCAATCTTTCAAAGCAGTTTCAGCTGCAATCCCAAGAAAGGACATCGTCGAACATGGACAGTATTCGGGTTCTATTATGAATTTTTCCTCATGGGTATATTTGCATTATACTATCTACGAGAAAGAAGATCGAAATTCACAACCTTTTGAGAAACATCGAACACCATCGAGAGTGGAGGAGGCAAAAGCGAAGGTGGAGACTGATTCTGAGGATACCCTTTCGAAAGTATTGAACAAAAAAAGCAGAAAACGATATCCATCTCTTTGCCCTTTTCCTTTTCGCTTTTCCAGTCAAAAAATAATATCTTTTTTGCTAAACAGAGACTCGAATATAGAAGAGTTGAAGGTGTCATCTTTTCATCATCCACTATCAACGGCTTCCAGTCGAAGCATATATAATAGGTATGCCATACTCTGTTTTGCCCTTTATTCCTTTTTACCAGAAAAAAATAAAAAATCTCTCTTCCTTTCCACTCCCTTTCTCCACCAGCTTTGATTTTGCAGACTTTTTCAGTTGGATTTTGAGGCAGAGGATCTCTGTGCAGATGTAAAATTCAATGGCTTAAATTTCAAGTGGGAAAGAGAAGTGTTTGCATTCATGTAATGCTGTAATTTCAGGCCTTTGACCTCATCATTGCATAAAATAGTTTAAAAAGTCGACTGAAATCAAATCCAGGACACCAAGTTAGACTGCATTTGGTCTTCACTATGACCCAATTTCTAAAGTGGAGCCTGTTAATTACAGAATCAAATGAAATTAGTATAAAATAGGGTTGATAGGCTTGGTTTTTAGCCTCTGCGTGACATCTATGCATTGAAGTCAACTCTTTATTTTTTTAGCACTACAATTACGGTAGCCTATCTCCTGATCATTCTAACAATGCACGTTTGAAGACAAACCAGAAAAAATTTCTCAACTTATAAAAACAACAGCTTCACAAGCTGTTCTACATTCACTATTTTCCTTTTGGTTAGCTTTCTCTTTTCTCAGCAATCTTCCCTTTGTATCTTTCAAGAAAGTGAAGTCCTTTTTTTTTTTAAACTTTCTGGTTCTGTTTTTTCAGGTGAAGTTTGTTTTGCATGGGTAGGAATGGTTATTCAATGGACGAGGAACTTCAAACGAAAGAGATGGATAGTAGAAGTTTATCGTCTTCGCGCAATCAAGCACAGGACGAGACATTCATTCACAAAGTGGGGATTCCTCCAAAGCAGAACCTTTTTAAGGAGTTCAAGAACAACTTGAAAGAAACATTTTTTGCAGACGATCCTCTTCGATCTTTTAAAGATCAGTCCAAGTCTCGGAAAGTAATTCTAGGCTTTCAAGCTGTTTTCCCCATTCTTGAGTGGGGAAGAAGCTATAATCTAAGTAAATTTAGAGGGGATCTTATTGCTGGACTCACCATTGCAAGTCTCTGCATTCCTCAGGTAGTTTAGCTTCTTTAAAAGATTCATAATCAACTACAATAAATATGAAAGGGCAGCAGAAATCTAAAAAATTGGTCCTTATTCTGTCCAAACAGGATATTGGATATGCTAAGCTGGCCAATTTGGCTCCGCAGTATGGGCTGTGTAAGTTTCTGACCTCACTGATCAATTTATCCACTGTATATGTATACTGATGTATCTCCTCTAAAATCATTTTACAGACTCAAGCTTTGTTCCACCATTGATATATGCCTTTATGGGTAGCTCAAGAGATATAGCCATTGGACCAGTGGCCGTCGTTTCTCTCTTGTTAGGCACCCTTCTTCAAAACGAGATCGATCCCGTCACGAACGCACCGGAGTACTTACGACTCGCATTTACTGCTACTTTTTTCGCTGGAATCACTCAAGTCTCCCTCGGAATTTTGAGGTAATATAACTGTCTTAATGGCACTTTACACTTCACTTATCTGGATTCACTGATGTTCGGTTATGTCATCAGGCTAGGCTTCTTGATTGACTTTTTATCTCATGCTGCCATTGTTGGATTTATGGGTGGAGCTGCCATTACCATTGCTCTTCAGCAGCTCAAGGGATTTCTTGGAATAAGAAAATTCACAAAGAAAACAGATATAATCTCTGTTATGCATTCAGTATTCAGCTCAGCCCACCATGGAGTAAAACACTTGTCTTCTGAATAATTTGACTGTCTAAAGATGTTACCTAACTTGCATCTACTAAATCCTATCCTCTGTTATTCATCTTACTGTAGTGGAACTGGCAGACTATGGTCATTGGAGCAAGCTTCCTAAGTTTTCTTTTGCTTACTAAACAAATTGTAAGAGTCCCTTGTTTGATTAACCACTAAACTTTTCTCTTTCTTCCCTTCTCATTATTTTCATGTTCTTCGAGCAGGGAAAGAAAAACAAGAAACTTTTCTGGGTACCTGCAATTTCTCCTTTGATATCTGTCGTTCTATCCACCCTTTTCGTTTACCTTACTCATGCAGAAAAGAAAGGGGTTGACATTGTAAGTTCTTCTCCTTCTATCTCTAAAAGTTGCATAGTTTCGTCTTGCAGCTCTTGAGATTTGAGTTTTAGGGGTGTTCTTATTTTCTAGGTGAGACATATAGAGAAAGGAATCAATCCACCATCAGTTAATCAAATATTTTTTACGGGTGAATACCTCGCCAAAGGTTTCAGGATCGGCGTTGTTGCTGGAATGATAGCTCTAACGGTAAAATCTGCTTTATTTCAACTATTTCCTACGATTTTTTCAACTCTTCTGATTCTCGAAGTTCATTTTTCTCCAGGAAGCAACTGCAATAGGAAGAACATTCGCTTCAATGAAAGACTACCAACTCGATGGGAACAAAGAAATGGTTGCACTAGGAACTATGAATGTTGTTGGTTCGATGACTTCCTGCTATGTGGCGACAGGTCCGTCCGATGAAGTTCAATTAAGACAATCTTAGATCGATAAAACTAGATGATTACTCGTAAACTAGTCCTGAAATGGTTTCTTTTTTTGGTATTGTTGCAGGTTCGTTTTCACGGTCAGCTGTGAATTACATGGCGGGATGTCAAACGGCAGTTTCTAACATTGTGATGTCTATTGTTGTGTTCCTAACTTTGGAGTTTATCACCCCTCTTTTCAAATACACTCCAAATGCCATTCTTTCTGCCATTATTATCTCGGCTGTGATCAACCTAATCGACATTCAGGCTGCAATTTTGATATGGAAGGTCGATAAATTTGATTTCGTCGCTTGCATCGGAGCCTTCTTTGGTGTTATTTTTGCCTCTGTCGAAATAGGCCTTCTAATTGCAGTAAGTTCAATAAACTTAAAATCCAATGAAGTTCTCTTTTTGAAATCCTCTGTTTTCACTTTATTTTTATGATAGGTCTCTATATCCTTCGCTAAGATCCTCTTACAAGTCACAAGACCAAGGACTGCTCTTCTCGGACAAATCCCTCGGACGATGGTTTACAGAAATATCCAACAGTACCCAGATGCAACTAAGGTGCCTGGCGTTTTGATTGTCCGAGTTGATTCTGCAATTTACTTTTCCAACTCCAATTACACCAAAGAAAGGTACAAATTTCTTCCTCTTTTCTCCAGTTTTCATAAGCTTCACTGCCTCAACTAAAATCACCTAAAAAAGTCCATGTTCTAAAGTAATACCTCCTTAATAATCTCAAATTTTTGGGGAGTTTTTGCATAACTTGGAACAAATTGGCCTGCAGGATACTGAGATGGTTGACAGATGAAGAAGAACAAATAAAGAAGTCTTACCTACCCAAAATCCAGTTTTTGGTAGTTGAAATGTCACGTATGATTTCTATAAACCTCATTCATCAATAAAATCATCCCATTTTCCTCTTTCACAGCCAAACTTTATTCTAAGCATTGTTTAATTTTTCTTCTCAGCTGTTACTGACATTGACACCAGCGGAATTCATGCTTTGGAAGAGTTATATAGGAGCCTCCAAAAGAGAGAGGTCCAGGTAAACCTATCTTCTTCGATACAAGTATATAACAAAGACTTGAGTTGAATAATGACTTACAAGAAGTTTTGATCATTTGATGGCTGTTTTCAGCTTGTTCTGGCAAATCCTGGGCCGGCGGTGATAGACAAGCTTCACACATCCGATTTCGAAGTTTGATTGGCGAGAACAACATTTTCCTCACCGTTGCAGAAGCCGTCGCAGCCTGTTCGCCGAAATTGGTTGAAGAACCATGATAGTGAATAGTAGAAATTGCAGAATCCAACATTTTGATATTTAGAATAAAATATATGGAAAAACGAAACGGGCTACTGTTATCGAAGATCAGAGAGAAGGTGCGCTACTGTGCGCGCAAGAAAAGTTGAATTGTGGCAAATAAAAAAAAAAAGAAGCCATTGTTATCTACCATTTTGCTTCTTCGATGGCTAACACCGATACATCTTCTGTAATATCTGATCAATGTTCCGATACATTTTTGGATTTTACTCTTTTTTTTTTTTTCGTTTTTTAATCTTAGAAACAAAACCACTGTCAAAGCTACTTCTGGGTTGTGAATATAACGAGCGAAGAACAAACGCAAAATGAAAAAGAAAAAGAAGTAAGATTAAGAACCATACGTGAGGAAGGCGCTGCCCTTTCTTCATTTGCTGTTTTTCAGCTTCTGATCTTTAAAGATGATTGCGAGCTTCAGAAAAATGGAAGATGGGTTTTAATGGGGATAAAAGCAGAAGGGATTTATGTGGGCTTTAATGGCGATGGGGCTTAAATGATGAAGGTGGTTCTTTTGAGTGTCTAAAAGTGGGATCTTTATCATCTTCACTACTGTGACACTTTTCGATGACATTTCAAAATCCCAATTCCTCGACATTTAGATGTGTTCGCAGGAGTGATGATTCAGCTTCACGTAGCTTTAGTCTCTGCCTAATAATGATTAATTAGCTTTGCTTACAGATTAACTTTTTATTCTTTCTTTTTCTTTAAAGTGTCCACCCACACCCACTAAAGGCACTCGTCTTCCTCTTTTATCTGAGATGGGGCCGAGCCCCTGTCCTGTACTTTTGTCGTAGAATCTTTCGTTTCTAGTCGAAGAGCTTTTGGTCTTTTAATGGCGGATTCTTCCCTTTTTAACTTGTTTTCCATTGACTTATTCTTCTTTTTTTTTTTTTTCTATCAGAATCACCATCGATTCATTTGTAGCTCAAAGCCTGAAGCTGTCGAAGCTCCGATAGTCTCCATTTTTGGTAGTTTTTGCTCAACCATGTTGACCCAGACGTCGCCATGGAAGAAGGGTTGGGGAGGAAGGCGAATAAACCTCTACTCCCTGGTCAAAAATGTCGTTTACAGGAACATTTTCCTTCGTCGGCTCATCAACGACATCAATCTATGCCCAGTTATCTTTCTCCCCAGTTGATTCTTGAACATTGAGTAAATCACCAGACCTTTTGGTCGAAATCCTTGTCCGTTCCAAATCAATAAAGATGGACGTGATCTTCGACGAAGTTGCAGAAGCAATTGATGACAAAACAACAAAGATAGAGCGAGACCAATTTAGACGATGAAGAAAGCTTACCAAAGGACGATTTCTATGTTCTTCCTCTGCTCTTTTTTTCATCGTCCGGCGACCCAGAAAGCCAGATTCATAACCCAAATTATTTTAAAGAGAAGAGGGGTATTAAGCTCAGAATTTGATAAAATAGGGTCAAAGAATTTGTCCACAATGGGGAAAAATCATCAAATACTAAGAACTCCAAACATCCAAACTAGAAGTCAAAAAAAAAAAATCAACAGTAACGATCCTAAGTCCTAAACTGATTTTTCTGATTCAGACGTAATAGAAAACGGCAGCTGCGAGTGCGACCAAGCAGAAGACAAGCAAGCGCGGATTAGCAACAGTGGCCGAAGGAGTTCCTGACTCTGGAGAAAATGCCGGAGATTGATTGAAGGAGGATCCGCCGTTTGTATCCGAGGGTGATACCGCTGGAGGCTCAACGACTGGTGCTGCAGGCGGTGGAGGCCAAACGAAATCTGGAGAGGGAGACGGAGCCGGAGCAGTGTTCGGAGACGATTCTGTTGGAGTATCTACAAAAAAAAAAAAAAAAAAAAAACACAGTGAGAATTTTGACTGTTTTTCTTTAAACAAAACTGGTTAAAAGTTTTCAGTTTGAAGCATCTGCAAATCAAAAGGTCGTTTGTTTACTCGTGGACTGACAATGATAATCCTCCATTGAAATCCATTGTTTGCAGGAAAAACGAGAAAAACAGGGAATATAATTGGAAAACGAAATCAAGTGTTTCAAAACACTTCTTTCTAGAAAACTGTTCTGAAAATTGATATCTTATAAAACAACAATAATAAATAAAACTACCTGGTCCAGGGGCAGGAACGGGGACTGTGGCAGGGACCGGGGCCGGTGCTGGGGCTGTGGGTGTGACTGGGACGGGGACTGGGGCCACAGCTGGGGCCGGAGCCGAATCAGGAGCGGCAAAGACTGCAAAAAAAACAATTTAACAAATTTGTCTAGTTTATTTAGCTTGCAAGAAAGGTAAAAAGATGGAATAGGATACTCACCGTCACAGGTAGAGAGGGAAAAAGAAGAAGACGCTCCACAAGCAGAGGGCAAAGCCACTACTCTAGTCATGTTCAAATTAATACCCAGCTGACCGCTACTCTTCAACGCTACACAGACGCAATCGGGGTCTGTTTTTACCACAGTTTTGAAGCCGGAACAACAAGATTCCGACGGCTTTTCATCACTCCCTCCAACGCTGATGAACGAAATACAATCTATCATATCATACACCAGAACAGAGCAGTCTGCACCCGGCGCCGGCGCCGGCACTTCTCCCCTCTTCTCAGCGCCTGCCACCGCGACAAATGCAGCCAAAACGGCGATCACCCACAACAGTTTCGTCATGCTTGAGAACTGCTGCTGCAAAAGGGTTTTTTCTCTTTTTTTCTCAACAGTTAGTTGCGTGGGCTGGTGGGGAAGATCAGATGGGTTTAATCTCATCTATGTTTGCAGTTCAAACGTGAGATAATCTCGATTAAGATCGGATTCCTCCGCTTAAGAAGGTAAGTTGTTAAGCTATTCTTAATCCTAAAAATTATTAATTTGAATACCAATTTTCAGGGTGGGGGGAAGACGAAGAATTCTCTTGAAATCCCTGGGCCGAGTGGAGCTGCCTTGGGCTTCTCTTCTTCTTTCCTTCCTCTTGGGATTCAAATACGAGTCAGAAAAACTTTGAAGAATTTAAATATGATTTTAATGACTTAATTTTCATCAATGTTACTTGGGAGGCCAGATAAACATAAGGTTCATAAAAATAATAAATAATAAGTAAATTTCAGATGTGTTCTAATCCTTATTTTCTGCTAAAACAAGAACCAAAGTCCACCAAGATTGAACTGGATATTTCTTAGAAGACATGGGTCGCCATCTTTTCTTGTCTGAGGAATCGACTGATCATTTTAATTGGGTCTCATCCTCACTTTAAACCTAATCCTCCCAATAAAGAAAAGCCATGGCCCAACCTGCAATAATTTTCAGCATTGACACCAGCAAACTTCCAAGAGCAGAGTGAATTTTCTCGCTCTCTGTTCGTGTATTTGTCCAGAAGCTTTGGCAGCATCAATGATCGACGTTGAAGTGGCAGAAAGACCAGACCACATTGGTCCCAACTTTTAGGGTCAGCCAAATCAATGGACCCCAGTAGCTTTGTCTGATGGTTGGATGGTTGCGATCGGAAAGTCTACGGCGGATACAACGAGGTGTCAAGGAGGTTGTGAAGTGGGGAGTCGGAGAAGAGACTCTTTGGGAAAGGAAAGGTCGTGTTCGAACGAAGTTGCTTTCAAACAGCGACCAAGGAGAGGGAGGGCCCCCTAAGCAATCAAAAAAATTACACGAATGAAAACTTAACAATACCGTCGTCTGTTTATGGTTTGCCTTCTCGTCTTTCTCGACCGAGCTACACAACCTGGATATTCTCTGCCATGGCTGACCAGATACGCCATTTTCGTAGCCATCTCGCGAAGCTGTACTGTTTACGTGGACTCAAAAGAGCAAACAAAAATGGAAAGTGGGTGACTTGCAAAAAAAAAAGTAATGAAAAGTGGGACCTCTGGCTGTGACATGACTCGTGTGGTCTTATGAACCATTTCCAGCTTAATTGCAGCCGAAGGCCTCACGCTTTCCAATCATATTACATACTTAATGTTTCTTACTAATATGATATCTCGTTTTTCTCAAGCTTTAGGTGAACTCAGTGAAGAACATTACTGTTGCGAAGCATTTTAATACAATCTGGTTTAAGATCAGAATAAGTAATTAATGGTGGTTTTTAAGAGGGTTTGATGCGGACGCTGACCCACTTGGCTACAAGTGGGTAGAATTTTAAGACTGATGGAGGGATCTATCGTAATGAGGACGCATTTGGTGACACAGATTAATAGTGAATTAATTGTAGTTAATCTCGTGGATTAATTGTTATCTCTTTTTAGTTCTTCAATGTGTCTTCTACTCAACTCTCATCGTGTATTATACGATAAAGAATATGTAATAGGGTGGGTACTGGCCACTGGGTAGGGAAAGAAATTTCCGTAAGCATTAAGATTGAAAGATAGAAGACGTACAAGAAGGACGCAGGAAGTGCGTTCTTTTGTATCTGTTTATGGAACTGGATTTACATGGCAAGTACAACCCTTTTTCAAAATTTCTATGCCAGTCAATCCTCTTTCTGATCTACCTTCGAAAAGAAGAAGATGAAGATGGAGGTAGAGAGAGAAAGAAACGGGGAGAGAGAAGAGAATAATTATTACAAGGCGGCTACAGTTTCGCCATTGGAGGAGACTTGAGCATCTACAGAAACCGACGAAGATGAAGCTGCTTCTTTCTTTGATACTAACGAACACTTCTCCTTCCTCTCGTCTTGATTCATCTGGTGTTGCCTGCATTCTAGGCTACAAAAAGCTGTGTCTCCCCTGTTACCCACAAATCCAAAAACCATTGATTAAATTATATTCAATTAGTAGTAAGAATAACCCTCTTCTTCTACCTGTACATGTAAATATCTCGACCGCAGACTAGATTACGCTTGCAGAGGGAGCAAGCTTTTAAGAACTGAGCCGTTTCAAACTGGAAATCAGATGAATGTCTGCTTTGGTTTCTGGGTGAGACCATGGATAGTAGTAGCCGTTGATCTGAACCATCAAGGCTCTGTTTCTGGGCTCTACCGTGATAGTTTAAAACCAGGTTTTGAGGATCCGACGGTGGATGTGCACCTTCGCAGCCATTACTGTCCGGATCAAAGATGATCTCCGTCATGCTCGTCGTTCTTTTCATCGGAGGCCGAGGTCTCTTCCCTAACAACATCTTTTCTGAAAGCTTATCGCTTCTTCCTCCTCTGCAACTCCGGTGTTTAGAGAGAGAGAGAGAAAGAGGAGAGAACTGAGAAGTGAAGAAGAGTGGAGGTTGGAAAGATAAAAGAGAGCCAGGAAACGAGGAGCGAATCTGGACCGTTGGCTGCTTTGATGGTGACATATTTTCATTTACCTAATAAATCCACATCAGCCTGTCTATTCCCAATTATTATTTTATTTAATTAATTAATAATCATTTCTTTTTTCTCCAACGCCACCCAATACCCTTTATTCACCTTCAACCCTTCCAAATCATTAAGTATTTATTTTAATTTACTTTTTAATAATAATTTCATTTATTTTTATTACATAAAATAATAAAAATAATATTATTATAAAAAAATGAATTTATGAAATTTGTAGTATAAAAGATAAGATGATTTCATGAAACGTGACGGTCAACCTTGACGTACCAACCACCGCGTTGATTTTCTCGGATTAACTTGAATTCTACTAATTCGCAACACAAATCGTCAACCGTTTGAAATGGTGATTAATTTAGCTAAAGGAAAGGATGGCGTCAATGAAAGCGATAAAACCCAGTGGAATGGTCGCAGGGCCCCTAATGATAATTAGGAATAGGACCCAATAATTGGGTGGTCCATTATTAAGAACATGGGCACCCCCACACGTGAACAGCTCACTTGAAGCTGAGATTTCCAAACCTTAATTAATTAATTATAATCTTCCTAATCACTCCCATTAAAGACTGTGTTTAAGCCTTCATAACTTTGATTCTTATATGTTAGCCTCAATCCATGGGATTGCAAGCACTAAGAGCCAAAAAGATGATGTCTATCTCGTTCCCCGTCTTGTTTTTATTGATAACTCTCGAGAAATGATCACCTCGGACCCACAAACCAGGTCGTGACAAATGACAATTAGTTTTCCTCAACAATCTTATAAAGTCTATGTGGGTTTAACTTGTGAAAATAGAGCCACTTATTGTATGAAATAGAGAGGTAAATTAGAGGGAAATATATCCGTTTCGAATCATCCACTCCAAGCTCCAATGGTTGTTCACATTTTTAAGTGTCCAATAAGCCCACCCGAAACTCGCTCTCCCGTAAACATCCAATTGCGCCTTTGCATATCTTTGGTAATCCTCCTTCGACGCTCCACTCACTTGCCACTCCGCCACCCACTCGCCTACAAAACAGAAAGAAGTCGATTTGATTTTGGGTCGGGTTTGAATTTTACAGTTTCATATGGGCTTAAACCAATGACCCATACTTAAATTTTGGGTCTTACCGACAAAAGTGAGAGGCCCATTTGAAGTAGTGACACGATTCAACTCGGCTGTTCTATTGACGTTAATGTAGTCAATGTTTTGCTGCACTGTCCAGCCGTTGAAGATAGAAGAGAAAAGGTTATAGTAGTGGACATCGACCACCGAACCAGTCATCCCACTGGCCAGGGGAAACAACTCTCTTGCATCTGCCGGTCCAAGCCGGTTCGACAGCACAACATAAGCCGTCGAAGTGTACTTTCGGACCGCATCATAACCGGCTTGGTAGTACTTGGTCAACCGGTCGAGCGAAACTCCCGGAGACAACGGCTCGTTGATCAGCTCGACTGCATATAGGCTCGGGTTCTTTGCATATCTAAAAATCAGAATAGGATCTTGAATTTGTAAAATGTTATGCAATAAAAATTTAGGTTCAAAATGGGATCTTTAAACCTTGCAGTCAAGAAGTCGATGACTCGAACAGTCTGCATAATGTTATCGTCTGTTTTACCCCACTCTTGGGAGCCATCTCTGGAGGAGCTGTGTTCGAACCCATTTTGCGAACCAGGAGCTGCGTGTAGGTCGACGATGACTTGCAGTCTATATTTTCTGCAATTATTTTTCCTCGTGAGCCGCCATTAATGGCGGAATAACAAGAAAAGAAAGTGGAGGAGAAGGGTAGTTAATTACCGAGCCCATAAAAAAGCGTCGTCTAGAGCTTTCAAGGATCCACCGACGTACGGAGGCGGAGGAGATGGATCGCTGGCTATCCACCACCCAACGGGAATTCTCACGGCGTTCAATCCGTTCTCTGATATGAATTTGAAGTCATCTTCCACTATGAATGTCCTCCAATGATCCTATTCACATTTTTAATTAAAATATTTCATCTGTTTCAATAGTTTAATCACAGCATCAATCTACTTTTTCGTTAATTATTTTGTATTTTAAATTATGAAATAGTAAATTCGTGACACGTTATTGGTGAAGAATATTAATCAGATAATAACACCACAATGAGGCATGAAATAATAGATTATATGGAGTAGAGTTTTACCTTCATAACTTGGGGAGCTTTGACTGGTCCATAACCATTAGTGACCTGAAATTCTCCTTCCATTTTTCCGGCAAAGTTCATCACGAAAACTGATGGGTCATCGTCTCCCCACCCGCCACTTCCGGCGTAATCGGCTGTAACCACGGTCTCTGATTTAGCCTGCATATTTGGTAATCATTAATTAACTTTGTTTTTTTATGAAATATAGTCTGCGTAATTCCAGCGAGAAAGCTTAGCAGTACAAAAAAAAAGTCAAGAGATTGATTCATTTTGATTTTTTCGTCATTCTTTACTTCTCTCCTTCCCACATTGGAAATATTCTAAGAACTAAAGAGAAGAAATGGATGATACCGCCGTCGTGCTCTGAAGATTCCGAACCTTTTCTTGATTCATTTCATCAAGGGTTGTTCGCATTCCATTGGAAGAGTTTAGAAAGTAATGATCTTTTTGACTATTAATAAAAACTTCACCTGCAAGAACAACCCGTTAGAAGCTTTGATTTTGACTCGGCCCAAATCGTTGGAGTTTCTCACGATCTGAAATGTCTCTAAATTGCCTGGTGCAGTAGAAACGGCGACCACCTGTCCGCCGTTGCCTGTCATGTCCACCCCAATGAACTGATCGAAAAACACCCTAAAATTGAAAGCTGTCTCGTTCACTCTCCATACCTACCGATCAAAACTCTAATCTTCAGAATTCATTTGAATATTTAAATGAAGAAGGTTAAGATGATATAAGAATATAATCTTACTTTAAACGTTTCCCAGCCTGAAGCCGCTGACCGGTTTGCTACAATTATGGATCCTCCTCCTAACTCAGCACAAAGATATTTCCCAGTGGTCACTGATAGAAACTGAAGCTGAGTTCCATCCTTTTACATAAACACATAGAATCAATCCTCTTTTCTCAGACAACACATATCACGTTACGGATTGAAAAATAAAAGGCCAATAAGATAAAATGAACAAAAACATTGTGAAAAAATGGAGACAAACCAAGAAATCTTTGTTGGGTATTCCGTCAAAGAGGGAAGGTTTAATCCAGCCTTCAGTGACGAGCCACCCTCCAAGGTTTACAGCTCTGATACGAAGGCTTGGACTGATTCTCCCCTGAGAAGAAGATAAAATGCAGAAAATGAGAACGACGAGAAAGAGGAGTGCGCTTGAGTTCTTCGCCATTTTCGATGCTATTTGGCTAAGGGTTTTGTTTATATAGACATTTGAGAATCTACGTAGATGGAGTCAAAATATTAAAAAATTGACCAATAAAAATTTGAATATTTCTTGTGTTGTGTTGGATTAATTAATTAACAGTACCAAAGAAGTTTTTCGCTATCATCGTAATAATGTAAATACAGATCTTAATATTATTCGGTCACCTCAATCACGAACAATTTACGTGACATTTGATACTCTTCTCGTTGGAATAATATTTCATGAGCAAACGTTTAGTCTCTAATCCTACACTCTGACGCGATAAATACTGATTGATGCAATTAATATGTGTTTTCCCAATAGTTAAAAGTAATTGTCACGTGTGTAGAAGTGTGGATAAAATAAAATGTAGGGAAATTATCAATTTGAACCCTCGTACTATACACTGTTTTTCAATTCACCCCCTTGTACTAAAAAACTAGCAAACCGAACCCTGTACTTTGATTTTGTTATCAGTTTTGACCTTCTATAACAATTTCATTAAATCTTCATTTAAAAAACTACCAAACAATCTTGGATTCAGTTGAAATTTTTACCTACATGTTCACTACTTAATGAGAAGGTAATATGGAAATTATCGTGATTTTATAGTATATGTACGATTATTATAATTTTATTTTAGTATTTGATAAAATATTATAATAAATCATATAATTTTAGAAAATCACGGAAAATATTTATATTAACTACCCATGATAGGTTGAACATGTGGGAAAATGTTCAAATAATCAAATATCGTTTGATATTTTTTTAAAAATTAATTTATAAAATAAAGAAGAAATGATATAAAACTGATATTAATTTAAAATAAATATCAAAAGATATTGGATTTATTTGAAACTTTTACCACGTGTTTACCACATTATGGGTAGATAATAGAAAAACTTTCGTAATTTTTTAAAACTTGTATGATTTATTATAATATTTTTATCAAATACTAAAATAAAATTACAATAAATTGTATATATGTTAAAAAATTACAAAAAGTTTCAGATTATCTTATCATTAAGTAGTAAACATGTGGTAAAAATTTTAATTGAATCCAAGATCGTTTGGTAGTTTTTTAAATGAGAGTTTAATGAAATTGTTGATTGAAGGTCTAAACTGATTACAGAATCAAAGTACAGGGTTCAGTTTGACGCTACAGGGGGTGAATTGAAAAACAGTGTATAGTACAGGGTTCAAATCGATAATTACCCTAAAATGTAACTCAAAAGTGGGTTATTTGCAATTGCCACTAAAACCCCTTTTTTGTGATGCCATTTGCCCCAACTCTTTTGGATAAGATTTAATTTTAACTTGCTCTCTTTGCAGTGACAATAAAATAATTAAGTTGAATATATCAATTTGAGATTTTATTCAAATAAAAATTTTATTTTTTTTAATAATTTAAGACTTGTAATATCAAAAGGTGAAGGCATGAAATTTGTCAACGAAAAATGTGTGCATATAATAAAAACAGCCATTAATCATCACCGTCATCTAGAACATAAGTTGGAGATTTGACCATTGACCAAAGTTGTCAAATCATTTATTTATATTATTATTATTATTATTTTCACAAAAAGTACCCGACTGTAACAGAGCAATGAATTTTATAAGTGGGAATTTTGAATTTTATTATTAAAAATAATCTTAAAAGTGAATATAATTTTATGTTCGAGGGATATTTGAATCTAACTCTTTTTAATCTCCGTCACGTTCGTTTAGTTTTAATTGAAGAGGGCGTTGACCGATGGCTTATTATTCCACTTTATGGACTTTGACACGGGAGGTTACTTATGCCCGTGTAACTTCTTTCTTTCGCATTCGTTTTGCATCATTTGTCGTCTTATTATCTTGGGAGAGTTTCCTTACATATGTTTCATTACCATATACTTTCCCAAGCGATGTTGGATTGTGACGACCCCTTTTTTACGACCCGTCACCTTCCAGTTCGCTCCGTGCAGACGTACCGCCATCCGATTTTCGGTTCGTGCAGTCATCGTACACATACTTACACATCTGAGTCATCACAATCACTTCCCTCAGGGGCCCAACGTCCTCATTGGCAACATTTTCAGTTGGGTACAGGCTCTGATATTATTATTATTATTATTATTATTATTATTATTATTATTATTATTATTATTATTATTATTATTATTATTATTATTATTATTATTATTATTATTATTATTATTATTATTATTATTATTATTATTATTATTATTATTATTATTATTATTATTATTATTATTATTATTATTATTATTATTATTATTATTATTATTATTATTATTATTATTATTATTATTATTATTATTATTATTATTATTATTATTATTATTATTATTATTATTATTATTATTATTATTATTATTATTATTATTATTATTATTATTATTATTATTATTATTATTATTATTATTATTATTATTATTATTATTATTATTATTATTATTATTATTATTATTATTATTATTATTATTATTATTATTATTATTATTATTATTATTATTATTATTATTATTATTATTATTATTATTATTATTATTATTATTATTATTATTATTATTATTATTATTATTATTATTATTATTATTATTATTATTATTATTATTATTATTATTATTATTATTATTATTATTATTATTATTATTATTATTATTATTATTATTATTATTATTATTATTATTATTATTATTATTATTATTATTATTATTATTATTATTATTATTATTATTATTATTATTATTATTATTATTATTATTATTATTATTATTATTATTATTATTATTATTATTATTATTATTATTATTATTATTATTATTATTATTATTATTATTATTATTATTATTATTATTATTATTATTATTATTATTATTATTATTATTATTATTATTATTATTATTATTATTATTATTATTATTATTATTATTATTATTATTATTATTATTATTATTATTATTATTATTATTATTATTATTATTATTATTATTATTATTATTATTATTATTATTATTATTATTATTATTATTATTATTATTATTATTATTATTATTATTATTATTATTATTATTATTATTATTATTATTATTTGTGGTCATAGGAGAGAAATCGAGTCGATGTCAACGTGCTTCTAGTTTACGGCCGTTTTACAAGCTATAATTTTAATTGTTTTTTGTAAAAAATTTCACGTAAATATGTTATTTTTTTAATATTGTTTTCAGGGTATGTCTTCCCTTTCAATAAAGTTTTTTTTTTTTAAGATTTTCCAAATAAATATAAAATAATTTATGGTCAAATCAGATGTATTGTTGAAAATAAAATTATAAACTATTTTTGTAAAAAAAAATGTAAAAGGAATAAAAATAGGGCAAAGGCAGTGGGGTAAGATTGGGCCGAGGCCCATGTGAGCACCGACAAAGCCAGTTCCCGCCCGCCTCTCTAATTTCATCGTACACTTCTTTCCCCTACATCTCGTCTCTTTTCTTTTTTCCTGCAACCGCTCTGTTTTGAACCATCTAACGCTAACGTGGCGTGTTTTGATTTGATTTCGAACGTCTAGCCAGTGCTATTGATCACACACAAATATCGCCCCCGCGATTCTTCTTCGCTCAGTCTCACTGGCCTTGTACTGATTATCCTTCTCTATTTCTTCCTCTCAAATCCCGAGTTTGTGAGCACGAATCTAAGTTATGGCGAAGATTGCGCTGCTATTTCTACTCTTTGCGTTACCGTCGCTCGTTTGCGGAAGCAGGCTGATGGAGAACAAGTTCGTAGTTCAGGGCAAAGTGTACTGCGACACTTGCCGCGCCGGTTTCGAGACATACGCCACCACCTATGTCTCCGGTAAATCGTCTTGATTTTCTCGATCAGAAATCTATTGAGCATGATAGGCTTCATTGATAGATCCATGTTTCTCGCATATAATGCACGACTCCGGACCATATTAATTGGTGATTTACTTTCTTTCCGCCGTTAGTTTATTAGATCTATGGCTGTATCATATTTACAACATGGATGAGGATAGGACAATAGAGATCTAGGTATCCACCATCGTGAACTTCTAATTCTAATTGATTTGGTTACTACTGTATTTTTTGTTTTACAAGATTTTGGTTATTATTGTCTTAACTTGGGGATTACATTACGAAAACCAATTTGAGTTACAAAACTTGGATCGGGATCTTCAACTCCAAACCAGCAACTTGTTTGGCATTGTTAACCTCAAATCACATTCCTGATTGTGGCATACTCATTACTGTCTACAGGTGCTAAGGTGAGAGTTGAATGCAGAGTGAGGAGCACAATGAAACTCATCTTCACCCAGGAGGCCACAACTGACTCCTCAGGTTGCTATGAAATGGTTGTAGTCGGAGACCATAACGACCAAGTTTGTGAAGTTGCACTAGTAAGCAGCCCACAGAAGGACTGTGCCACCATATCCCAAGACCGTGACCGAGCCATGGTGATACTCACTGCTAACAACGGGATCGTCTCCGAAAAGCGCAATGTGAACTCCATTGCCTTCGTTAAGGATCAGGCTTTGGCTGGCTGTGATAGTATTCTCATGCAATACCAAGAGTCTGATGAGTAGCTACAAGGGTATTGTTCTACTTATGATTATAACTAGTTTATATGTATTGTGCGGATTTTGATTTTTAAGTTTCAAATCAAAGAGATGATCAATGTCTTCTGTTGACAAATTCCATATTTTGTGGCATTTATGGGAATCTTTCGTTTGTTTATGTTGATTGTCTTAGTTACCTGGAATAGTGCTAGAAAATTTTTATAGTGTTGAAACCTAGGCAAACAAAGCGGACAATTTGTTGTTTGAAACATTAGACTTCAAAACAAATGACACGACAATACCTCAATTATGATTCAATGTTTTGTCGATATCTTTCCTAATTTCGTCGACATTGGCTACAAAGTCATTCTCTTAATTACCATGTTCTGATCTATCATGTGATAGCAACGTAAAACTCAATAAAAAAACATCTTATGACTACAAATGGGAATAAAAAAGAGAACATGAAATAGAATTCAAGAGGTTTTTACTTAATTTCACAAGTCAAAGTTAATAGTACATCCACAAATGCCAACGTAGTTTTGAAGAATATATCAATCAACAACTGCTAAAATTTAAACATCTATAAATAAAGTTCATGGTTCATTACCACATCTGAGAAAGGTTTCTTACCGAGTTGATAATAATTTCTTGGCATTAAGAACCAGTCAGGTGGGGCAACTGCCGCGGCCATTGCCAACGGTGACGGCCATGACTTGGCCGGGGGAGAGACCTTTGGGTGCAATTTCAATTTTACCAGACGGGTGAGAGTCTATTTTCTCATTGTCAGAAGAATCAAGCTAGAGTCTAGATTGAGAGGCTCCACAGGAGTATTAAGCAGGGCTTGCTCTGAGAGTGATAAATGGGGGCTTGATCCTTTCCAGATAGAAGGCGTCTTTTTGTCATCTTTTTTCATCCTCTCCGCAGTATTTATTTATCTCGAAATCTGTATTGTCTTTTCCACCAAATGCAGATTCCAGCTTCTCCATCTCAAAATAATCCTCCATTACCTTCTGAGTGTTGAGGTCATCAGAGTAGACGAATTTAACTTTGTTAACTGTCTTTTGTTCTAGAAAAGGCTTTACCACCTGCAATTGAATAAGTTTTTCTAATTTCAGTATCAAACAAGGATGCATACAAGATTTTGAGGAAAAAATAGAAGTAAAAATCCCACTACATTCCAATCATTTGGCTAGACTGCAGCCATTTGTAGCTCAGTTAGCTTTCAACAATGACATCATTTTCAGACAACTGATGATACTATCCTAGAAATATATATGTATACATTATTTCAAAAGTGGAAGACTTGACAGCATATTTCAACAGTGGAAGCAAAGGTTATACCGTCCAAAATGGTTCGAAGAACTTGGGTGGATTGTATAGTATTGCCAATCCAAGGCGTTCTGGATAATGATCTTGCAAAACATATGCAGTCTCTCGGGTCAACTTCAAAGAAATATGGGACAAATTGAAGCCTTGAAAATCAATAAGCCAGACCATTTGTTCTTGGTCTGAAGGCAGATTCAAAACAGCATTCTCCATGCAATACACCAAATACTTCATCTGGCCCTTAGCACTCTTCGAGTTCTGCAGTCAAGATTCTTATTAGAAATCAGGTTAAAAAGGATTTAACACCATATCAGATCACGCAAACACCAAAGGCTCGAATTTATTCATATAAAATGTTATTTTTTTCATAACTACAAAGTAAATCCTCTGATTCTTCGCTCAGGAAGAACAATAGTCCCAACTCCTAATTTAGCAATCATTAAAATGATGTCCTAAAGTAGAAAGGGCAAAGAATAGTGTCCCCATTAATTCATTTTTTAAGAAAGAAACATTGAGTTTAAAACTGTTTTCCTCGAATACTGCTTGAAAGATTCCCTTCATTGATGGAAATGGCGACTATACAAATAGCAATAAACATTTTAAAAGTTAAGATGGGATAATTGATATAACCTGCCGACTTGGCCTCATCACAAGAACTGTTCTCCCATTTTTGTCAATATAATTCGTCCTGTAAATTTTTCCTGTCTCTGCTTCATGGGCAACATCTTCCTACATCACAGATGAAACAATCTGATGAGAAAGAGCAGAAACAGTCATCCCGAACTACACCTTACAACCTCATTTAACGTTATTAAAGTGTTCTACTTCATGATAAACGTGAAAATGAAAGTAAATGTCATCAATGTACTCGAAAATATAGGAATCAAGTGATTCCCACCCTGATGTGTAAAGATTATTTGAAAAGAATACCTCATTCAAAGTTTAACACCTCATTTATAGTTATTAAAATGTTTATGTCAGGATAAACATGACAATAAAATGAAACTATACGACATCGATGTATTATAAGGTATTTTTTTTATAAAAAATACTTTCACTTACCAAACCAATCACATACAAGAGGTGCAAAGAAAGAAAAAAAAAACAATATACATATAAATGAGAAAAAGGAAAAAAGAGAAAACTAAAACTGGCATGATGATTACAGTTAGGAAAATCGTAGAAACTGCTATGCTACTAGATAGTCTATGCAAAAATAAAAGCTTAAAAAATAAAGATGGTTTGCCTTTTCCAAGCACATTACATAACAAATTTATCACACTTTTCATCTATATACTTAGATACGTGGTTGCAATTATAAAAAAGAATGTTGAATTATGCGGTTGCAATATAAAAAAGAATATTGAATACCCATTTAATCTCTTCTGGTTTGAATTGCGACCGCCATTTTAACGACTCTTTTAGCATTTTCGCTGCTTTCTTAACATTCCAGTTTCTGGCCCTTAGATATCTCACAATGGATGCATCAGAACAATAAACGGACAAGTTACCAGACAAAGGCCCTAACAGCCTTCGCATCTCATAAATCTGCAAAGTCAGAGTCATGGAGAAGGTTTAAAATATCTTTCTTCTAATAAACTAGTGTTTTTTTTCACATTCCAAGGATCTAGATTAAAAGAATATTTAAGTAAACAACTATATAATTGGTCATGATTTAAGGTACCTTCTGTTGTTGTTCTTCAAATGAGACAGGATTTTCACAGCCATTTGAAGGAGATTTCTTTAAACTCTCATTCATTGTCTGTGGACCAAGAACCTGATGGACATAAGTCAAACTTCCAAAGCTAAGGAACAATGTCACCTTTTATCTGGTATCTTCATATTCAATTAGTTAGATGAGTGCTAGAAAATACTAAATCCAACCCTAGATATATATATTTATCCTACATGAAACAAAGATGGGCTACTAAAATTTTGTGTAATTTTACCGTAATGGAACAAAAAGATCTTTTTGAAGACGTCTCTCTAGATTGAGAAAAAAAGGTACAAATAAAGATGTTTTTTATGTTATTAGCTTTTATTATTATAGTTCTGACTTGAAAATATAATTCCAAGGAGAGTACGATGATGAGACACAAATTTGATCGTCTGGTTTGATATTTACTTCTTTTAAGGCACTTAATGGTCTATTTTTTGTAACTAGGAAACTACATAAAATAAGAAATCATTTTATCAGTAAAACCTTTCAACACCCAATCTATTTCACATGAATTCTCATCAAGTACTAAATAAATAGCTTGTCCATTTTGATGCCCGGAAATTCAGAAACTGGAATGGTGAAGCTTTGTTCCACTCTTTGAAATCGTAACAAATCTTAACCATCAAAAGCTCAATTTTGTGATCCAGACTACGGGGGGATTGATTGCATGTACATTTTTCTATAAATAAACCATATTGAAGACGGTTTTGAACAAAGACATTTTCATCATGACTAAAATTATTCCATATGTTCTTCCTACCGCTGGAAAAGATTGAATCTCCCATTGGATAATAGATGCAAGATGCTTGATAAAATGAAAGTTCAATGTTGAAAAATAAGAAATCAAGGCCAGATCCAATTATTTGTGTCCATTTTTCATAGCTTTCATATTCTTCTTCGTTAAGGAGTACAAATTGAAGTTCGGTTCTCAAAAACAGGTTGAGCTTAGAAATCCTTACACCAGCACTTCCAGATCATTAAGAATTTGGAGGGGAAAGATAAATAAAAGAAAAAAGCTGATCTAAGTTTCCAGATCGAAGTTTCCTTAATCCTCACTATAAAATATGGATCATTAGTGACAAGGTTGGAAAGTAAAGACATCAACAACGGAGTATACGAATAAAAGGTCAGAATTTGATACTAATTCAACAAATTTGCCTAAAAGAAAACTAACACTAAAAGACAGGGAGAGATAACAGAAATACTATACGCATAAAATTAGAGAAACCCAATTTAATGACGAACTTCATTGAACGAAAATATTGGTAAAAAAAAAAAAGAAATCGAACCTCAGAGAAGACGAATAAGAGCTCTAGAAGAGAAAAGACGGGCGAATCTTACGGGAGCCTCAACTGCCAAAAAGCATGGAAGAGGTGGTCAACCGCCAAAATGGTATCCGGGAAAACGGCGAGCAGAGATGAGCTTTGATTAATTTAAAAGCAAAAGAGTTGGATCCACTGATAATGCAGGAAGAACAGAGGATACCGGCTAGTCTTCGTGACCGTGGAGCCAGCCAACTTTTCAAATCAGATAATTTTTTCAAATTTTTTATTACTATTTTGTCCCGCTTTGACGTGAAATACCGAAAGCACCCCTCGAAATTTCTACAACAAGACAAAAATTGAAATGGAACCAATCTGTAAATATTCAAAGACACGATGCTATTTCAGTAATTAAGAAAACAGAATAAACGTAAGTAATAGTCAAAGTATTTCAGTAATTACTTACACGTCAAAATAATTACAAATTAAATAAATTAAAAAAAAACAATTACCCATCCAAATCAAATGCTTTGATTGCTTTTACACTCCACCTAAACGTTTTAAAGATGTCTCTTTGATGTTTTCAGTTGAAGATCATACTTCCTTTGTGGCGAATAGATGGGAATTACAGGCTGCTTCCATTCCAAGAAGAGACTCCATCAATGGCTGCATCTGCATAGAAAGTTTCTTACACATAAATACTAGTTATTTCTACTGGCAACTTATAAAAAATGAGATTTGAGATTCAAAGCTACTCAGCATGATTGAAGTTGTACAGAAATTGCAATGAAAGAATCTAAATGAATTGATCTACAGAACTTACATATGTACAGATCAGTTGAAACAAGAATTGTATTGAATTTCTTTTACTTCACATATAAAATTACACATTCCTGCCCTTTCTTTTTTGGGTATCTGTACAGGGTGATTTAGTATATCCAGCAGCTGCACCAAACAGAATTTTACCTCCCACTCAGAATGATCTAGAGATGAGAGAGATATCTCGGTCAGATGAAGATGATTTCAGTATCTCGACAGTTCCATACAGAATCTTCTAATTCCCAACTCCTGCTTCCTCCAGCCCTCTAAATCAATGTGAATGAACTAACCGGAATGGAAGCCAGCACGAGTCTTTACACCCACACAAGTCATTGGAGTCACATATCGAAAAATGTCATTTACTTTTCAAGACCCACAAGAGGGCGTAAGGATGTGACCTCCAATGTTCTTGCCAACAGCATCCATCCATCTGGTAGCAAGACAAATTTGATTCAACCAAATGAATCAGCCCATATTTGATGCAAAACTAGTTTCCATGTTCCCGAATGAAAGGACAAGCATTTGTATTTGACTTGATATATTTTCTGTTCTGTTGTCGGCAAGATCTTGCCTCAAATAAAGGTGTTCTGTTTTCTGATCACCTTAATATGATCATGGCACAAGTTGTGGCTGCAGTACTCACCGAATATTTCCACCATTTCCAGAACTTTGCTTCTTTTGTGTGCCAGATTGCCAGGCATCTTTTGTTCTATCACCTGATTGATCAAAGTCATCTGAGGAATTCTCAATAGGTGGCTTCAAGGGCCGGTAGATTCCATTCCTAGAGTATGAATTGGACTTCTCATCATCTTCTGATGGAGTTCCAGACCCAGACTCTACGTGCATGTCTAAAGACCTGTGTCTTGACCCAGTTAACCTCAAACCCCTCATATTTGAGGAGATCTTTGGCAATCCAGCGTAAACAGGACCTTTGGATACCATAAAGTCTTTTGGAAGGGATTCCATATTCATATAACAGTTTCTTCCTTTGGCATCAGTGATCAATGCAGCCCAGTCATCAGATTGCACCAAAGCACTAGCATTGCCCATAACCTGTGTAATATTAAATCATAAATCATATCTTTTATCAGGAAGGGGTTGCGTGGGTGGCAGTTATACACTTCAGACTATTGATTAACCAACACTACAAAAATTAAGAAATATGAAAAACTTAAAACTCTTACCCAAAGAGACCTTCTTGCACGTGTAAGTGCAACATTCATGCGACGAATATCTGCAACAAAGCCAACACCGTGAACGGAGGCTCGTACACAGGACATGATGATCACATCTCGCTCTTGGCCCTGAAATGCGTCAACAGTGTTTATGTACAGGTCTTTCCCTTCTTCTGTACTCAGAACATCCTCAAACTCACGTTGAAGACATTTTAGTTGTAGCTTGTATGGTGTGATGATACCAACAGAAATTTTTCCCATCCCCAATGATTTCAGAGTTTTCTGGAGATGCTCGTACAATCGAAGGCAAAATTGTGCTTCATGAATGTTTTGATACGACACAGACCCTCCTCTATGAGATTCCCGTCCATGGGTAATATCATAGAAGACATAAGGTTTAAGTAGAAGGTCCGTGTAGTAAGCTTCATCTGGTAAATTAGCAACACTTTCACTGTCAGTAAGGCGTCCTTGATAGAAGTACCTTGAAGGGAAATCCCGGATCTGCGGATGCATCCTATACTGTACAGATAACAACATTGTTGGACATCCTGCTTGCTGGAACCTCTCAAAAAGGCTCCTACTGTAAAGCAAGGTTCCAGCAGCCTTGCTGATAACAGTAGCTGGAAGCTGCTGAGGATCTCCCACAAGCACACATCGTGCTGCACCAAGAGAGAGCGGAGGAAGAATAGCCACTTCACTGGCTTGAGCTGCTTCGTCTATAACCACCATATCAAAACCATGAGTAAGGCGAGAGAACAATTTACGACCACTGCTTGAGACAGTAGTAAAAACAATCTCAGCCTCATTGGCAAAGCTTGCCTCAAGATTAGCACGTGCTTCTTCCAAATTAAAGTTGCTCCCAGCTCGGAACTTGCTTTCCAGAATGAGGAGGCGAGACATTCGACTAAGATTTTATCCCTTCCTTCAACAACAGCAGCAAGGTTCTGCAATAATGAGTCTCGATTTTGGTCTCGAGCCACCAGCATGTCAGGATCAACACCAACAGATCCTTGAGTACGAATAGCAGCGGCAGTAGCATTTAGTTCTCTTTGAAGAATTGATATCTGCTGAGATAATTGAGCTTCACGAGCTTTGAGCTGGTGCATCCATCCTAAAATTTCCTCTCTACTTTTCATTAAAAGTTGTTCTGTTCTCCTCTCCACAGAAACTGCTTGAGCAGCACGAGTTTGAGAGTCGACACCAACTCGAGCTACATCAGGTCGATAAACTTTCATCTCGCCATCAATGAATCCACGATTAAGAACACGTGCAAGCAACTCATCAGTTGCAGCATTAGAAGGTGCACAAACTAACATTCTAGGTTTTGGACATAGCTTAGGGAAGAGTGCGGAAAAGATTCTGATCCATGTTTTGAAGTACCTCATCTATTGATCCAATCATAACATTGTCTAAACTGCTTTCATTAGCTTGCTTATAGCTTTCGGGAGCTAATTTTTTTAGCAAAGAAGTGTAATAGTGCTGATACTGTACCAGATGGATGACATTTAACATTCCCCAGACTGTGTGTGTCTTACCTGTTCCTGGAGGACCTTGTACAAGGGTAAACGGCCATGGATCTTGCCTTTTTGCTGTTCCACTACTCGTACCAGCAGCTGTATGCATAGCAGCCCATTGGATAGCTGCTAGCTGAGGCCCATTAAAGGTCCTATGTAAATGATCAACAAAGTTCTGAGTGAAACATTCTGGCATCGCAGGAGGCTGCTGTTCATACTTTGGAAACTTGCTCTGGACTGGGTTGAAGGATTGAAGCTTGCATCTACAACAGAGAAAACAATTTTAAATTAGTGTTACCAAAAAGAAAAAAAATAATTTAAACAAAATAGTAAAGCCACTTCCCAGACAATAAAATCCAACTTGTCACCTGTGAATTCAAACGACGAAATGCGTGCAGGGCAATGTACTCCCGTTGGGTAGTTGCAATGGAACCAAGCACTGTCAGATGCCACACACCTTTGGTATGAAGTTTCCTTAATAAATGATCATCATCAACTCTGCCAAAAAATTAAAACAATAAACTTAATTCCATCTATTACACAAGGCTAATCCAATAAAAATTACCTATAAATGAACTGCAGATTGGATATAATAACTTAACTTGACTTGACTAAAAAAAATGTTATGATTATGTAAAAACGAAACTTCTACTCACTTAATAGAATCATAAGAGTCACCAACATAAAAATGAAGGATTGCACCAGGAGGATCGCGAGTGTCAATAGGAATGTGCCGTCGAACTGTTCCAGCAACCCGTTCACTACATTCAAGCTCATCATTTTCTTCCATTGAGGATGTATTATTTCGCTTTGACTTTACTGCATAGCACATCAAACACAAGAATAAAGAAGGATTTACTCAAATAGATCATTTTTTTTGTTCTATATATTAAAAGGGTTCAAAATTATTCTTTTTATCCAACCTGGTCCAGTCCTGGGAGATGAAAGAATCGCAACATCACCCTCCTTGAAAGACCACTTGCACTCATTTACAGGAAGGACTATCACATCATACCACCCTATTAAAAAAGTACTTTAGCAATAAAATTGTATAAATAAATGTTCTCTCAGTGAATATAAGGTCTCTTGTATGCTGATATAAAAAGGTGCAGGGGTCTGCACGTAGAAATCAACAAGCAAAAATGAGTTGCAAATTCTATGATTGGTGTTCGAAGAACCGAAAAGATCAATCTTTCTCCTGATGGTGACAAAAATAAAGAGCACCTAAAAGTCTATTCAACATGAAACCATTTTTTAGCAAGAACGAAATTATTCTTCAGCAAGCATTAACTGCAATTATATAGGTGTTTAAACTTGTAAAAGATGAACCAAAGCTTACAAAAAGATGGCCAAAGCAATCCAAGAAATTCAAATAATACATTCCCACTTGGCTGTTTAAATCCCATTCAAATCAGTAAGACAATTATTTTATTTCAAATTAACACATGACAAAAAAAACAATAGGCCTATTGCGTAACAGAAATGCACACCTCTTTCTCTTCTTTCAATGTTCTTTATGCGAACCACCACGTGTGTGTCCCTTGATACTGTTTCAGTTAATTCCTCCCACGTACTGTAAAGCTGAGCACGGCATTCTTCAAATAATAAAGGTTCGAACACTCTGACATATTCTTCTACAGATTCAAATCGACCAGGAACACATTGAAGTTCGGTCTCCCCTGTTGCACAGAAGTTCTAATTGGTTAACCCACCAAAAAAATAGAGAAAGAGGCCAAATCAATATTTGAAAATGAGAACCAACAGGTAACGAAGCAAAAGCTACCCAACAAATTAATAGTTTTATAACAATAAGTAACCTGGTAGCTGCCTACTACAAACACTTGAATCACGGTCTCATGGTAACAAGAGAAGTTGAAAAAGTAGCGTTAGTTATAGTAATATCAATAACAACTCCGTTAACTTTCTACCATAAAAACAAAGGTCCATCAACAACTACAATAGATAAAAAAATTATCAAGTACAACAAAATGGCATTTACCATCTTAATAAAAGGAACACAAACAATTGTAAATACCAATAGTAAATTCATTTATTCACTTAACATGGACAATTTCATCGAATAAAACATGAAGAAAATAAAAAGGTAAAAAAAAAAAAAAAGAACCAATAGAGGACTACGGTTCAATCGCTTCAAATTCCATTCTTCTCTGATAAATAATATTCTTCCATCCTGTAGCTCTCTAGACAGAGGAATGCCAACCACATGTAGCCATATGAATCTCCTCCACTATATGAGAGCCTGAGTAAGATAAAATGAGCTTATACTGGGTTCGCTTAAAGATGAATCTTCCTTCAAGCACAATTCCACATGAATAGGAAATGCACCACCAAAGACAATATCTAAATACCATGACAACTGCTTTGAGTGGAATTAAACCTCGCACTATTTTTTCTACGGCCATTGATCATATGGACATCAGAAAAAATAACAAAAAACTGACATAGTGTATAATAAGCAGATTATTAGCTCTAACTTCCTATTTCATAGGAATGCATAATCTTCCGGCAATAATACATGGTAATACATCCTAGTTATCAGCAAATTTTTCATAGGTCATAACTCCTAAGATGAAAATAAAACAAATGTGAACCAACAAAAAAGAAAATCGATCAGCAAGCAGTCCAACTTTACTAATTAAAATAATTTCATTGACAAAAAATTAGATCAGGGCATATACATGAGCACCATAAACAGCCAGCAAAAGTTGGTTATGACTTGCAATCATCTATACCTGGATTACGCCAAAACTTCTCATTGGTCACCTCCCGTATGAGTCTTTCAACTGATGTGTCCTGATATTGTGTATTAATAGCACTTTGCTTTTTAGCAGGAAGATGTTTCTTGGTTACTACTTTTGTTTCCATTGAATTTTGACTTGTTTGAGCTGGTTTCCTATTACTAACCTGTATATTCTTTAACTGTCTTGAATCTGTTGGTTGTTTCCACGTACCCTGTCTAGAAATAGGTGGCAGGGAAATGTCTACAGAAAAATCTCCATTCCCATTTAGCCTACTTGGCTTAGCTACGTGACCTAAATTGCCATCGCCATTGGAATCAGATCTGAATTCTCCCGTTTCCAATGGATTACCACCTTCATCACATGATATATCACCCAGTTTTAGATCCTTGTTAGGAAGTTGCTGTCTTTCACCAGCTCGTTCAGTGAGTGGAGCAGCAGTACGAATTTCTTTCACTGTACGAGTCATAATTGGTGGCAGAATGGCCTGCCTCCTTGGGGTTGAGGATTTCATAGGGCCAGCCTGCTTTACATCCTCTAAATTAAGAAACATGGTCTGTCTACTTCTTTTCTTTCCAAGCTTAGCTTCCTGTTGCTGATCTACTTTTCTTTTACCAGAATTATTAGCACATTTCAGTGCATGAGTAGCTTCAATACCTTTAACTTCTCTTTGTTTTTTAGCAGATACTAGCTCTGCCTGGTCATCCATTGGGATATCACCTTTAGCATTCCATTCCACAGTCCTGCTTCCATTGCTTTTTTGGTCAACGAGATCTATCTCTGATTCTAACGAAACAGGAATAGCACTTTCATCTCTTATAAAATCAGAGTTTTGGGGATTTAAAGAACTGGTATCAACAGTTGCACTGGATATAGACAGTAGTTCTCGCTGTTTCACACCTTTAGACTGAGTCTGCAAACTAGTTCCTGCAGATGCATCAGCCTCGCCCTCGGCATCAGACCATTCTCCTTCTTCCCTGTCCTCACATTGAGCCTCTCTAGAACCTGATGCAAATGATGCGGCCATCCTTTCATCCTTACTTGAATTGGATGACGATGCAATCTTAGAGTAATGACGCTCGACTTTCTCAAGATCTTCAACCACAACAGGGTGATGAGCAGATTTTGTTAGAACAAAAGGCTGAAATCCAGAGACTGAAGAAGCATGTGAAAAAGCAAAATTATTTACTATTTTATGATTACCATCTACCTCTGAAAACAAATCCGATGAGTGGGGATTTGAAGAAGGAATAGCCTTCTGTGGCAGGTAGACAACACTGTCACTAACTTCATTATCCTCAGCTGGAGGTTCATTGAGATCAAATAAAACTCGTCCTCGAGAATCCATATCATACGTAAATGCATATAATCTAAATGCTAATAACTAAATAAATACGAGTCCCGCACTTTTCCAAATGATATAGTTAGAAGATCAAATCTAACTAACAGTAGTCAATGGCTTTCACTTAAATCACGAAAAGAACATGGCAATGGGAATATTACTGAAGTTAATCCTCAACTCAGTGATAAAGGGAATTTAGATCCTGCAAGTCAAAATGAGAAAAGTAACTCAAACAGTTCTTAGGAGAAGGAAATTAAAATCATAATTGCAGTAATACAACGAAATTCACCAACATACAAAAGGCAATCCCATTGCACATTCATAACAAGGCAAGCAATTGTGTTTAACCATAGGAAAAAAATTGCTCGTTAATAGGTAAAGCACATCCTGAATAAAAAAATATATATTATAATAACTCAATAGCAAAAATCTATGGATATTAGCCGAAGATATTATAGAACTATCAATCACAGGTAGATGGAAAAAAATTATGGCCCTCATTTTATAAAAACTACACTCCTTAATATGCGCACATCAAATCACAAATAACATTAAGAACAAGTAAGAGAGAAGTAACCCGATAGAATCAACTAGTGCATATCTCGTCCTATACCTAACATCTAAACAGAGGCAGCACATAGCAGACTTTGTTTATACATCCACTAGAAAAAACCCTAACTCAGACACGAGCAAACCATATAATGCAACTAACGGATGCAATAAATATTATGCAAAAACAGAACAACATCGAATTGACATCTATGATTTTCTTTAAAACAGTATATCAGGTACAAGAATTGAATCACACAGTTCACAGAATGGGGGAAAAAGAATCGATGCAAATCCCGTATTCAAAATCCGATTTGAGAAGAATCATACAATGGTGAGTCAAACTCAATTCGTAAGGGGATCAGAAGGATGAACTAGACTGAAAAGAAAAGGGATAAAATACAAAAACCGAAAAACAAAATCATTCACCTGAGTTGGCTTGGGCAATTTATAAGGAGATTGGTGAGAGGTCTGAGGAAGCCACCAAGAGGAGAGTCTTTGAGAGAGGCTCTTATTGATGGGTCAGAGGAGCACGCGAGAAAGAGAGAGAGGAAATCTGATACAAAATATGCTGTGGCGAAGGGGTTTATATAGGAAATTTTGAGCCCCACCTTCGCCGGTCGTCTTTTTCTCCGGTAATCGTTAAATTTTAAATTAAATAATAAAATTACTTAAATTTAAAATTATTAAATGTCTACGCAGTAGGTTGGGATCAAAACTTAATAGACTTCTTCAATACAACTAGTTGGTGAAATGAATTACAGGCTCAATAACTTTTCGATACGAGAATTAGTAATACCACTTCCCCGTATTCTCGTACTTTAAATTACTCGATGCGTGACGTCTCCGAGTTCGATCTTGGCGTGACGGAAATTAGTTGCACGAAATATAATATGAAACTTATTTTTAATAGAACATGTAACATGGAATGTATGCATTTTCAAAGCCCATAGAAGTCCTCTATTTAGGATCCTAAGCAAAAGATTCCAAGAAGCAATTGACGAAAATAACCCCTCGCTTGGGTGCTGCAATGAAGTGAATAAATTAGATTAGATCAGTTTAAAATGGTCATTAAGAGTGTAATGTTCACCGTTTGATTGGTCGCCGGAGTGGGACCCACGAAGTCAAGTCGAGTGGAGTAAGATCATGAGATCACGTGGGCGATGACGAGGTTATGAGAATTATTAAAATGGTAGGGCTAAATTAGGCATTTGCCAGTGGAGAAAGTACTACTGTGTGGGCCCCATTACACTGATGCGGTTTTTGATCAGACGGATCCTAATTATTCGGTTTCGTTGTTGATCAAACTGATTCCAGGGTGTGATGCACGCTCCTCCGTTGGATGGCTGTATCATTTTAATTTAATTAATTAATTAACAATTATTAATTTTTAGTCAATTACATTTTTGACTTTCAAAATATTAAAAAAATAGTTTTTAAATATTTAAAGATTTTTCTTGCCACGAAATAAACAACGATATTGTTGCTTCAAAATAGAACATTAATAAAAGCAAATTAATCAAACTATAATAACTTATTTTAAAATAATATTTTTAATATTAAAAGAAATAATTAATTAGATTACCAAGAACGGGCCTTAACTACTCAGCGGGTCCGGAGAAAAACTGACCCATCTCGTAAGCTACCCAACTTAGTCGACTTGGGCTTTTGTTAGGTATAAACAGCAAGAATGCCCACTACATCCTTTCAAGATGGACAAGTTTACTTCATAGAAAGATTGAATCTTTGAGGAGCTCAAGGCAATCTTCCAAAGAGAATTCTTTGTGGAACCTGCAAATTCCTCAATGGGTCAGCTCAATTTCCCAGCATTCCCTGTTTTTGGAGTAAGAAACGTCTGGAACAAGATCAGAAATAGGAATAGAAACCTGCGGAGCAGAGCCCACAAGCAGAACTGCTTTACAAGCTCTTGACGAGAGAGAGAGAGAGAGAGAGCCGACCTTTCGTCTCCTTTGGCCGGCTCTCTGTCCATTTCCTCTAAACCCAGTTGCCTTAAAACTCTAGGCTCGGAAGATAATTTCTATTTTTCGACCACAAAACTTCTGTTTAGGAATAAGAAGAATGAATAGAAGAAGAATTTCGAGGAAGAAAGAAGAACGAATCGAAGGTTTAAACTTGGCTCCTATCCCGGAGAGAGATCGCTGTAAGCCCCTCAAACTCTGAGGAGTTGATTTGCAAAGGCTGCACGAACCTTTGGATCTCTGTCATCAAACTTTTCTTTCGTTTTTCCATTCGGTGTCTTCGGCTCGGCCTCTCAGATGAGTGTCTCCTTCCCGATCGTCTTCTTTCGTTTTCATCGCCTTCCCTCTTACATTCTGCAGGGCCTGTATCTGAAGCTCTTTCCTTCTCTTTGTACCAATGGGCCGATTTCAACGTGACTATATATTGCATGCGCTGTTAACAATTTAGACGAGTAACTGGTTTTGACGAAGTCGACCCTTCTAGTTGGGTCGGGTCGAGTTGAAACAAAATTTATTTTTTATTCATTTGATTACAGTGTATTTTTTTATGCCGACAAGTTTCTTTGCCTGTGTTAAAGTGGGTAGATTTTTTTGTCAATATACGGCGATGGTGGAACTAATGGTCGTGCACTTCAAAATGAGTGATGATCAATGAGAAAGAAGCTGTCACCCTCTTAGGTTACCAAATGAAGAATGGACCTATAATTTCCGCGTATAATAGAGACCAATAATAGAGTAATATTATGTTTATTTTTTAATTTTATATTTGAATATTATTTATTAAATTATCGATGAATTTAATACATTCTTTTAATTATTATATTAATTAATAAATTATACGTAAATGGAGAAAAGATTAATCGTTATCTCGTCAATTTGAAATAAAGTTTCATCCACTCAGCTGAGCTCCTACTTTCATTCAATTGGCGGTAATGACTCGTCCATCATCTCCCATGTGAAATTTAATTGGCAGATGGTACTTCTACAAGTCAAAAAGTCAAGAGACTAGGGTAGACCGTTTCCTCCATACATTGCCACGTGGCATCTACAATTATTTATGCTTGAAAAATGTACACTTTACAACCATGTTGGTTTAGAACAAGTTGAGATACCTCCGAGCTCTTGCTACACAAATCTTAGACTTAGACGAGCACTTGAATCGAGCTACCAACTTGCTTTGGCTCGACTGGTTTGGCTAGGACCAGTCAGCTTGACACGAACCACCAATGAGTCAACCAAATTCGATTCAATTCGGTTCGATGGGTCTACCTAATATTGTTTGAGCCGATTTGATTCCACCTGTATTGCTTAATGGGATGAATTGGTTATTTGTTCAGCAACCAACTACAATATTCATAATTTGCCAAAAAATAGATCAATAATGTTGTGGTCCTAGCATTGGACATAGTCAAAATATCATTGATTACTATCTAGTCACGTACACAACTAAGCCTTATACATTAAAATGGGGTCCACTTTTAATTAAAGTTCATTTTTATATTCTTCTCAAACAATATTATTATTATAATTTAAACCTATGATACATCATAAGCACACTCTAATTTAACATCGTGACGTGATGATTCTTTGTTATGTCATAATACCACATACAATAATGTAGAACGAGACGTAATTGTCACGCTAAAATTAAAGCTTAAATATAATATTATCTCTCTCTTATGCAGCCGCCATAAAAGAAGAACGAGGAAATCTTATTTTTTTCGAAAAAATTTAGAGTGACAGTATGTATATTTGTTTTATAACATATGGTATTATAAAATATAATTTAAGAGTATTAAAAATCAAGAGCAGCAGCTCAAAACTCAATTATTTCATAACATATTGTAATTTTGATTATTATAATCTACCAAAATTCGAATTATTTCATCTGGGATTGAATGAAATGTAAGATTTAAGCTATTCATATTCCAAATTATTATATTATTTCCCCAGCCGTCCATCATCTTCTGTTAATTAGTGTTCCACCGCATCTTGTGGATAGGTTTCATATCATGATCATGTAATTATTCTACTAATTAAAATAATTAGTAGTGTTAATCTCCTTGTCTTTTGTTATTTTCAACTTTAATGATACGTTGTTACACTTAATTAGAAAAATATTATATTAGCTTCATAATTTAAACCTTGTAAAAGCACACATCAATTGCATCTAAGTCGAATTTAATCGGTGGGTGCACATAATAACGATGTGTGAACATTGTTTGAATGTCGATAAATTGTTATCCAATCATTTTTCGACCCATATTAGGGACGGATACAGTTCAATTCAATCTACTTTTAGACTTGTGTATCGAGATTGAGTCATATTTTGACTGAATTGAACGAGATTTGGGCTGTTGTTTTAATATTAATTTTTGCATCAAAAACTAAAAATTGAAATTTTCTTCTTACGAATACTAAACTTCATTCCGGTTTTTTTTTTCCTATCATTTTGATCCGGTTATGCCCACTAGTAAGATTGGTAGATCTATTGAGAGATCTTTAGTGTCACATAAAATGAACAGAACTTCTGAGAAAATAATAATGTTTTTAGTAAAAAATTATGTTAGTCATCTGTCATCGTGACTAAAAAGAGAAAAGCAAATGTGAACAAAAATATTGGCAAAGCGACAAAAGATGTTAACTGACATCTGACGGTTACGAGGACAGGTGTCAGTATTTTCTAAAAGTTCTACACGTGACATGCTATGATTGGACACAAGATTGACTGACCAATGAGGAGAAGGTCTTACTTTATGAACGCGGCTGACCCAGGGTGGGTGAGAAGCAGAGCTGCAGAGCAGTCATTGATATTAACGATTTGCTTTATTTCATTTTTAAAATGACGAAAAGGATGAAATTAAGGAGCATAATTCGGGTTTAATTTGCTGTGCATCGGGTCGTGATTCGTCGTCAGCTTCGTATATAAAAGACGCAGAGTGGAAGAAGGAAATTCACAGAAAGTAAAGCAAAGTGAAAGATAACGAGTGTGTTGAGCGATTGAAATTTCCCTTGCTTTTGATCTTCTTCATCGTCTTCCTCTTCCCCCCCCCACTCTGATTTCCCCCGATTCTCTGTATCCCTTTCTGTCAATCATCTGTCTTTCTTGTTTTGATTTTTGGGTTTGTTTTCAAATGCACATAAAGCAAACTTAAAAGGATTTCTCAAAGCCAGGTGTTTTCAGAATCGAGATCCAGATTTTTTTTTGTTTTGAACACTAGTTAATTTTTAGTTTTTCTCTGGTTGATTTTTCTTATATTTCTCTGATTTGGCTGGGATTATTATTAACAGTCACTCAGATTGTTTGGAATTGAAGAGGTTGTCTTTTATAAACCTGTTTGATCTCCGCTATTCGGTTATTTCTGAGTTTTTTTTTTTAACAGTCTCTAGCTTTGAATCTCGAAGAAATGGCAGGTGCTATGGATTTGCACAGTTTTACTTCTTGTTTATCAGATCCCTATGGAGGTGAGCTAATGGAAGCACTTGGACCTTATATCAAAAGTGCACCTTCTCCTCCATCTACCTCTTATACTTCTCTTTCTCAAGACTTTTTCTCTTTCTCACCTTCTCTACCACCAATGGCCAATTTCGACCCACATGGTTGCTCTGGTTCGATGAACACTATGGTTTTTGACGAGTTCTCGACCCAAGATTTCCCTAATGTGGAGCAGCCATGGCCGATTAGACTAAACCACCTTACCCCATCTCAGATCCACCAGATCCAAGCTCAGATCCAGCTGAATTACAGTCCAGATGTGGATTTCGAACCGAAGTACCAACAGATCCACCGCAGTCATGATAAGCTTAGCTTCCTTGGTCCGAAACCCGTTCAAATGAAGCAAGTGGGTCAGCCATTAAAGCCGACGAAGCTTTACAGAGGTGTTAGGCAGAGGCACTGGGGCAAATGGGTAGCCGAGATTCGACTCCCTAAGAATCGAACTCGGCTATGGCTCGGTACCTTCGATACAGCTGAGGAAGCCGCGCTAGCTTACGACCAAGCCGCCTACAAGCTTAGAGGCGATTTTGCGAGGCTTAATTTTCCGAATTTGAAGCACCAAGATGGTTTTGGGGATTATAAGTATCTCCACTCCTCCATTGATGCGAAGCTCCAAGCAATTTGTCAAAACTTGGCTGAGTCGCAGAAACAGGGGAAAGCAGAGAAACCTCGCACCACCAAGAAAACGCAGAAGATCCAAGCTCAGCCCTTCCTAGACGAAGTTGAGCCAAAAGAATCGGAGATTTGTAATCCGATGGAAAATTTCCCGTCGCCGGTGACAACCGACAGCGACGGGTCATCCGGCTCTTCACCTTTATCAGATCTGACGTTCCAGGATTTGACGGAGTCACCATGGGAGCAATTTTCGGAGAGTTACGCGTTGCAGAAATACCCTTCAGAGATTGATTGGGCAGCCATTTTATCATCTTAAAAGCTTTTATTTTTATCTGCATAATAACGTTGTAATTTAGTTTATGAGTAGAGAGACCTAAGTCGAACATGGGGCATCTGCAATCAAGTTTTTGGCAATTGCAGAGCATCCTTCTAGGAAGAGTCCGTCTGTTTAGGGTTCATGTTGATAATATTTAGTCAGAACGCCATGGTTAGCCTGTTTTTTCCTCGCTACACCATGGCTGGATTAGTCCTACTTGTATTATCATGTAAAGTCTTTATTGAAGTAATTGCATTTCCTTTTGTAATCGAAGTCTTATCAGTGTAGTCAACAATGGCTGTTGATTATTCCAGCTAGCCGATTTAATGAGGCGAAAGTCCACGATCACCCTAGACGGAACAGGGGAAGTAGGATCGGAATCTGGTCCCACATGCGAGGCTTTTGGAGATAGTGGAGTGGAGTATCGGGTATGGCTGCAATGAATAAATGGTCGACGGTGGTCCACTAACCACTTCCATGGATGATAGTTTTCAACTCTGCAATTACGTGGGTCTTTACTATTGTTTTAAGCCCTGACATGTTTTGTCGAAGTGTAATAATAAGACCTTATTCAAAGAACGAAAAGAATACGAATTGAAAGAAAAACCTAATGAATACAGGGATAGAAATGAGGAAAATCAATTCAAATCAAAAGAGAAATTAAAAAAAAAAGAAAAAAAAAAAAAAAGACTTTCCTCTCATCACTCTGTTTCCTCTCTTCTATAATCATGAACCGTAGAGGAAAACAATGCTTCTGCGTTTTTTGTTTGGTCACTTTTCCTTCTCCGTTGTACACTTCTGCGATAGAATTCGAGTACCTTTGGCCAATGAATCCACCATGAAATTGCAGGTAACTTCCAGGTTTTGACTCCCTTTTTTGAAGACCCAAATTCTGGTTTCGACCGAAACGTTAATTTTTAGAGTAAAAGAAAGATGAACTTTTCCTTTCAAGCTTTTCTGCATCTCCTTAGGAAGAACAACGTTGGACCCACGAAGAAAAACTTCAAATTTTGTCGAATTCTTCTGGCTTTGATCAAATGTTGGATATTTTCCTTCAGCTACTTTCTTGCTCTTGAATTGAAGCGAAACTGACCCGCCTGCCTTGTACGAAATTCCCACTTTTGCATTTGAATTCTTCGCCTGCAAATCTACATCATAATTCAGGCGGGAATTTTTCTGTTTTTCGACGATGACTCGCCGAACACTGATATCGGGATTTTCAGGATAAAAAAACCCAGATAAGAAGCCAGCTGCTACAACACCGGAGGCAATAACAACGACGACGACGACGATCAGAAAGATGGCGACACAGAAGCAACGAGAGCAACGCGGGGACCTCGTATTGGTTTGACCAGTGTTGCGATGGCGATCAGCAATCACGGCATTTTCAGGCGGTGGGACGCGGTAGATTTGATCTTTGGGTACCTGGACAATGTATGTTCCGGAGCTTAACAGAAGATGATCGGACGGGGTTTTTCCGGGGAAGATGGGTTGGTCCTGGGTGTGGCGGGTGGCAGATGGATCATCGTCGACCGGCAAATCAGGGACGGTGGGAGGGGTTGGGACCCGCTCCGCCATTGGAGATGGGGAGGGGCGGGAATGAAGGCTGGTTTGGATGTTTGTCGTTATGGGCAATGGAGGGTTTGCATGGGAAAATGGCATTTGCAGAGACGAGAGGTTGGGGGAGAGAGATGGAGATTTTTCCCTGGCAAAAGAAGCTATTTTTAGTTTCAAAAAATGGTCCAAAACAACTTCCACTTTGATCAATCAACTTGCCAAATTAAGCATATACTGGTCGGGCCTAACCACCATTGTTAACTCTCCTAAGGTCAAGTCGTCGTCGTTTTATTACAGTGCCATTGCCTCCAATGCCAAGTGTAGTTTTTTAATAAATTACAGACTGAACCCACAAGCACAGCACAAAAAACAAGAACCTTTCAATAATCAACCGAAAAAACCAACCCAATCCAATCTCTGTTCGAGTTATAACTTTAAATGGTCTTGAATTATCAGCCTATTCTCCTGCTCGAATTCCACCCATTAACGGAGGCAATATGGTCAACTGCTAAACAATATGACGGCGCTTTCTAACGATTCTGGGCCGGCGGCAGAAAATTCTCGGACGCTTGATCCATTCTTGTATATTTTGAAGGCTGGAATTGAACTCACTCCCTCTGATTTTGCTAGGAAGGGATGGTCTTCTATCTCTACCTGCAACGATCAGGTTTTGAGCTTGAAACAAAAAACTTTTTAGATTAGTTTTTGATTAAATTGTTTGGAACTGACCTGGAGGAAGTTTACCGATGGGAATCTACGGCAGACTTTCTCCATGACCTGCAACTCTTTTTTATGGGTTCTTTTTTGGCAGAAAAGAACCACCGTCATCCCTATAATTCGAGTTCTTCAGTCAAAAAGATCAAATTTTTAACCAGAAAAAAACAGTTTTTGATGTCTCTGAAGTTACCAGGAGATGTGATGAAGTGCCTGAAACGATCATTGCTAGAAATAGACACCACATTGGAGCCAAATTTCATGTCTCTAACATCTTCCCCTCTCTGTTTCTTGAGCTGCAGTTTTACTTCAAACAAACCCCTTCCCACCTCCTCATTGGCAGGCATCTCTCTTATCAGCACTTCATAGTCCTGAATCGAAGCCTCCCACCTCTCCAACTGCACGACAACACAGCATTTTCAACACGTTGAAGCCAAAAACAATTGATGTTTGAAGTGAATTTTTTTAAAGTCTTTCGACTCACTTTCGCATTACAATTGGCCCTGCGAAGCCTGGCTTTTCTGTACGAAGGTTGAACGCTAAGAGCCACGGAGCAGTCTTCGATAGCTTTCTCGAATTGACCAAGCTTTGACCGACATGTCCCTCTGTTGCACAGTAAAACCGAGTTGTATGGATCTAGCTCTAGTCCTTCGCTGTATGCAACACATGCTTCGGAGAATCTCGAAGCTTTGAACAGTAGATTGCCGCTCAATCGCGCCGACGAAATGGTTCGGACCCTCTTCGCCACCGCGCTAATCTCCACATTGGTCGGATCGATTTCCGCCGCTTGTTGGGCTGCTAACAGAGCCTCCTCAAATCTGTCACGCGGCGAAAGTTCTTACATGATAATGATTCTTGACATTCTTCAGAGTTCTTTTACTACGATGTATTTACCTTCCTATTGTCAAGTAAATCTGAGCTTGGATCATTAAAGGGTAAGCTCTGTCGGCAATGTCGATCACCTTGGCGAACTCATTTCTCAGATTTCGACCCCTCTCGCAGGCTGCGTAAGCCTGTTGATGCCTTCGAAGCCTTAGTAACGCCTCCGATTGCAGGACATACACCTTGCCAACGGTAAAATGATAGATAAATCAATCCCAGATTTCGTCGAAACCAGGAGAAAAAACAAAATATGCTCATCCGTTGAATTACCTTATGAGATGATTTGGCTCCCATGGAGATTGCTAGCTGCGTCTCTTTCAGCAGAATTTTCCATGATTGTGATTGTCTAGCTTCAGAGCAACTGGACAGGCAATTCTGAAGAGCGTACGTTTTGTTAATGTCTTTATCTTCACCACAATTGCCTGTTTCTCCGAAGTGATATAATGCTTTCTCTGTTTCTCCCAGTCTGTTAACCCAGTTCCGGTTAAAACAAGACACCATTTTCCATAATAAATGCTCGGTAATTAATGATATGGATACCTGAGGTACAACGTTGCTAATCGGTGATGAGCTCTGCAATGAGAAGGTTGAATCCGAATGGCCAGCCGGCACTCGTCAACGGCCTCAGCTAGCCGGTCTAAGCTCATTAGAGCGGCGCTTTTGTTACAGTGATAGACGGCGTTGTCAGGATCCAAAGCTGTAGCTCGGTCATACAAATTCAAAGCCTCCTCGAATCTACCCATATTGTAAGCCTCGTTTCCCATGGATTTTAAAGTGTCTGGGTCAATTTTACTTCGAAGACCATGAAATTGTCCAAAAATGTTGCCCATGTTTCCACTCTCGCTAATTTTAGAGAGAGAGGTAATTATTTCTTTTTTTGAGGCTTTGGGAGTATTGCCTGCGGATAGATTGCCATTTCCGGCCATTCGCAAGTTACCTATGTGACCAAGAACAGGAGATTTGGGATGACTCACCTTAGCTTGGCTGGAAATAGTGGAGGATGATGATGTTGAGCTTCTAGCTGGGGCATCGGAAAGCCGTCGAATTTGATAGTTTTGTTGAGAGGGCGGTGGTTTTGGCTGATCGGCGGCAGGGTTATCAACGACCAGTTTGGTCTCTGTTTCTACTGCTGAAACTTTAGCAGTTTTGGGCGACTTGTTTGTCGGAAGTGAGTACGCTGACGATTTATTTGGGCATCGACGGCGGAAAATCCGCGATAAGCATAAGCAGGCCGAGTCATTTCTCTCGGCGTAGTTCACCATTTTCACAGTGAATAGTCGAGAAGAAGGAGAAACTTGCAGAAAACAGAGTGACAAAGAATAAGAAAACAACTCAAGGCTTGGCTTCAACGTGAAGATTTTAATGCAAGAGCCAAATTTTCTCCACTTCAAAAGTTAGGAGTAGGACTCTCTCTCTCTCTCTCTCTCTCTCTCTCTCTCTCTACAAGTCAATATATAAGCTAATGAAGTCCTTGAGTGGCTTCCAAGAAACCAGGCACAGAAGAAATGACCGTAGCTTCTTGAGGACAGTAGGAGAAGACATCTCTGCAACTGCAACACGTATCATCATCGAACTAGATAAACGACGTAGCTTTAGGTCAACTCAAATCATTAGTTCTGGTGGCTGCTTTGAAACTTCAAGGAAGGAATGGAACAAGAGAAATAATTTGAAAAATTAGTATAATACTTCGGAGCTTCACTTAACTACAGGCATATTTTTTCTTCTTTGTCCTCTTCAACTTTAGCTTATACGCTTGTTATGCGTGATTAAGACCACTATCTTTATTATTAATCATTGATTAGACATCTCAACTTAATCAAATTATTGAGTTAAATTCACCCATTTTAATTGAAACAAAATGAAAAAACCTCATTTCCGACGACTCCTCAGTCTAGTAATATCAGTTTAGTTCAGAGTTTGATTTACAATTAAGTTTTACGACTCAAGTAACAATGTACAAAGTAGCGCGTAAAGTTTTAACCCAATCAACTAAAATTCAAGTCACTCTAACTCAATTGGAACCAAACAAACAAAAGAACGTTCTTGCTATTTTACTCCTCTATGGTTTCCTATTATGATGGCGTATGATGGGTAGCAACAGTAGTTGAGTTAGGTTGACAATGATGGCGGTGACTTGATTTTGAAGAATAACCCATAAAATTTATATTTGACTTTAAACAATGTCAAAATTAGAGCTTATAACCACTAATTAACTGCAGTAATTAACCAAGGCTTTTTAGAAGAAAGCGAAAGGCTTTAATAAAGTTGTAGAGGGTGGGCAGTAGCTGTTCACCGTCCTTTCCCGCCGGCTTTTCCACCTCCGAAGAACTATTCAACGACGAGGAGAGGATCTTCAAGTATATCTTAGACAACTGCGCTCTGTCTTCTCCCCCTTTAGTCGGTGCCGGCTTTTTAACTCCGGAAACAGACAAACTTCCAAATGATAAACTCGTCTCTCTCCATTTGCACTGACATATATACTTTAGCTATGTGACTATAAATCTCCTATGTTAACCGACCATTAATATCAGTCCCAACGAAGTGCCAAGAGAACCCGACTTAGATTTTTTGAACTTTACAACTTGTAAATATACTTAATTGAAAGTAGCGTATAAAATTAGAGTGTCAGCGTAGTTTGGAGAAAAAATTGACCATGTTACTATCATGGGACGACATGCGTATTCAATACGTAGAATTACGTTTCGATTGCAAAAAAAATTGACCATGTTATTATAATTGGACGACATGTGTATTCAGTACGTAGAATTACGTTTCGATTGCAATTTATTTTATTACGCGACGTTGAGTTAAATAGACTTGGTCATTTTAATTTTTACTAGGTAAAAGAAAAGACCAAATAAATAAACGGGTGTGATTAACATGGAACCTATTTTATTTAATTAAAACAAAGAAGGAATAAGGTTGGAGATACGTCCAAACATCCACATCCGTGTGCAGGTCCATGTAGTTGCCCAGTCCAATAATACGTGCCTTATTTGACCCGCAATCTTAATTAAAATTGTACACGTGTTAATTGTTTCACCAATGGAATTTGCTCAATTGCTAATCTTACTAGTCATAAATAATGGATCATATTATTAATATAATAAATTATAAATAATTAAAATAAATTATTAATTACACTAAATAATATTTTCAAATTAAAATGTAAAATTAAATATTATTATTTTTGTTTATACTTTGACAGTAATTGTCTATGTTATTCTATTAAGAAATATGACATGTTTAATTGTTAGATTAATATTGATAAATTATTATATTAGCTGGAGATTGCTTTTAGCCATTATGCAAATATGGTTTGGGGTTAGCTACCCTCTTTAATGTTGATAATCGAGTGTGACAACTTGGGGGACTCTTTCAACGAAACAATATCTTGTGCATTAAATTAATTTTCTTAAACTAAATGGTTTTTATTATAAATTTCATTTCCCTCAATATTAATTTTAATTCATTAATTGTTTGGAGATGAGAGTAATAGCCCAAAGTTGTCATCATTTCTACTTTATAATGACTGTTGGGCCTAAAAATATATGAGCAAGGCCCAAACTCCAATGATTCCTAAAAACATAAAAAGTAATAGAGTAATTATCGATTTAAACCCTGTACTATACAGTTTTTTTCAATTCGGTTCACTGTACTAAAAAAATCGACAAATCGAACCCTGTACTTTGATTCTGTTATCAGTTTTGAGTTTCTATCAACAATTTAATTAAACACTCATTTAAAAAATTACTAAACGATCTTAGATTCAGTTAAAATTTTTACCATATTTTCACTACTTAATGAGAAGATAATCTGAAAATTTTTAGTGAATTTTTAATACATGTACGATTTATTATAATATTATTTTATTATTTTATAAAAATATTATAATAAATCATACAAATTTTAGAAAATCACGAAACATTTTTATTATCTACCCATGATAGGTTGAACATGTGAAATTTTTTTCAAATAAATCAAATATCGTTTGATATTTTTTTAAAAATTAATTTATAAAGTAAAGAAGAAAATCAGATTAATTTAAACAAATAACTGTTATGTTTATATTCTATTAGACTATTTATGTTTTTTATACTTATTTTCTGACGTGACAAACATTAATTGATGTAATTAATGACTTATTTTAAATATTATAATTTATTATATAACTGCACCTATCAATATGTGTCACAGTTAAAAAATAAGAATTATAAAGTAAAAATAAAAGAGTAAACGATGATGGATGAAGAGTTGAGGCTAAATTGGTTGATTAGTGTATTATTAAATAAAAATTTATAATTATTTTCATTTAATTAGTAATGATATATTGGGTTACTAGTAGAAATTTAAAAAAACTTTGTACATTTAAAGAATAAACAAAGATATACTAAATTGTCACGTCCAATATATGTGCACCAAACAATACGTCGCTTTCGTTTTAGGGTTTTGTCTGTAGTTACCAGAGAAGAAAGAAGACGAAGTTGGAAATAGTGTACGACTTGTGATTCACAATAAGCGCACTCACTAAGTGGCCAACTAGATCTCTTTTCCCAGCAACGCAAGACATCAATGTCTCTGTAATAACAAGCATAAAAGCGAAAAAGAGACCATGAGTAGGGTTTTGGATAAATCGCATAAATCTTTGACATTTTTTTACCATCTTTTTCTTTTTTTTTTTTTAATATATTTACAGCACTGACAGAGAGAGAGAGGAGGAATGTAAGAGCAGCATCTGTGTCTGAGTCTGTAAAACTGAGAAATGAAGGAGATGAAAGATTCTGCGATGAATAATTTTGGTATTGTTTCAGAGCTTTGACTCAGTCAAAGGCTGGTGTGAAGCAGAGGGTTTTAGCTTCTTATTCTGTCTTTTGGTTGAGTTAATTTGGGTGTTTATGGCTTACTATACTTCTAATCAAGCAATTAAGTGTACTTAATCCACTGAGATTGTAACTAATTGTGTCGGTCTAAAATTAGGGTGGCTCAAAGGATGGACGAAGGGGAAGGAGAGAGAGAGTAGAAAATAATGGCAAAATGTATTGAAATTGGGAGAGAAAAAGGTGACCCATTTCTTCATTTGAGATGGATGATGAAAGCTTACATCCTTTTCACATTTTAAGAATAATTTTTACCAGTGTTGTTTTGGCCGACACCTCTCTCTCTCTCTCTCATTTTGTGCTTTGATGAGTTTGACCCGTCACCAGCCCCTCCCTCTTGTAACTTTCTGAGCTCCAATGGCTGCCCCACTCTCTCACTTTGCATTCTGAAAAGGAACTTGAGTGGCTGAGCCGAGCCCTCTTTATCTGTGTTGTTTCAGAAAGATTAGAAAAGCCTTCTCCGTTTTCGTCCTCTCGAAACCCTATTTTTGGAATTTGAATACACGCAGCAGGTAGAATTCAAGAGAATCCCATAAACAAAAGAAAAACCTCTCTCTCTCTCTCTCTCTCTCTCTCTCTCTCTCTCTCTCTCTCTTCCTACACTGATTAATCTTCTCTTCTTTTAAAAGGATCCAACTTTTTTGCTCCGATACAAAAAGAGTCGCAAAAGATTTTTTCTCCAAAGCCATAGATTCCATTTTAAAACTTCTCTCCCTCTATCCGTTGTTTTGGGTTTGAAGATCTATCTATTTTCGTTGTTGTTGATAGTTGACAGGCTTCTCTTTACCATATCTGGGATTTCCATTCAATTTTCAACTGCTTCTTCTGCCTCTTTGTTTCGACTAATTCTGTGTAAGATGGATTCGGGTAACAGCGGAAGCTTTCAATCTTCCAGTAATGGCGAAGAAGAATACGATTCTCAACCCGAAAAAACGCCACTAAATTTCTCAAACAATCAACTCCATTTCTCCTCTCCTTCAAACCCTCAGCTTCATTTATTTTCTCGCCAGTCAAACAATATCTTCCATCTCTCATCCAACTATTCTCAAGAAATGTCAATCCCCAATCCTTCAAATCTACACTTTTCTGATCTAAGATCTGAACCCAAGTCCATGCCTGCTCAAGAAATCGCCGGCCATAGCAGAACAAGTACTACGTCTTTGCAACCTAGAACCTCAAAGAAGAGAACCAGAGCGTCTAGGCGAGCTCCAACGACAGTTCTCACCACTGATACCTCCAATTTCCGAGCAATGGTGCAAGAATTTACTGGAATTCCATCGTCTCCATTTTCTTCTTCAACTTCCTATTCTCGCCGGTTTGATCTCTTCGGGGCCAGCCCATTTTTGCCTATTCGCCCTTCGCCTCAAAGGTTTCAGCTACCGCCGTTTCTATATTCCTCTTCTCCGTCTGCTTCTTTGCCATTGTTGAACACTAATATGATTACAATGGATGATTCAAATGTTGAAATCAGTAACTCTTCCAACAATTTCAATCCTTCTACAATTTTCTATCCACTCCCATCTGACAATACGGTAAACATGCAAAGATCAGTTCTCTCCTTCCAGCCTTTTACTCACACGTCCAAGTCCGAGGGAAGTAATTTCGGCAGAATTCCAGCTCTTGATGAGCTGGGTTTGTCACATTACGGTGTTTCTGATCATTCACCACTGACGGACGGCCAAAGCTTGAGAAAAGAACCAGGGTTAAGCGGTGAAACACAATACGATAGCTTAAGGTTTTTGGAAGGAGGTAACGCTGGAAGTTCATCGTCCAGTCTGCAGATGATCACGAATAACTGTAAGTTAAAATTTTCTCCTTCCTCTTCCGAATTTCACCATGAAAAGGGTTTGGTCCGTTTGGAGAATATTGTTGTTTCTTCTCGTGATGAAGCCACAATAGATTCGTGGATTTGTCCTTCCGATTAATTATGTACTCAGTGAAAAATTTTACTATTATAGTTAAACAAATATAAATGATCATAATGACAATGGCTCTGATAATTATGGTTGTTGGTCGCAGTAATTATTCAGCTGATCCCATATGCATCGTACTCTTTATCTTTTTTTAGCATAATCACTGTCATGCGAGTACTTATTAGCTGGTTAAACGATAGATCATGACTAAAATCTACCATAATCACGATGATATTCAAGCATTTGACGCTGGTATCCACCGTCCAATTAGTAAAAACACCTTAAAATCATACTACCAGTTCTTTAATACTCATAGATAACGAAGAGCAGAAAACAAAATAAAATCTTTTTGTGCGTAAAAGATTTATCGGATTAATGAAAATAGAGGGTCGGTGCTGAATCTAAAAGAGGTATTACAACCCAGCATTGTTAACTGAAGTTGATATGTGTAAAATCTGAGACTCCTTATCTATCTTAGTAAACGTCTCGATTGCTTCTGAGTTGAGTTTTCCATATCAGCATCACTATTCACTATCAATTGGTCCCCTCTCTAGGTTATAGAGGAAAAACCTACCACGAAAACTATCGAGCACACGAGCTTTTAATGGCTATTATTATATAACCATCTATGTCTTTCCCTTTCGTCATGAATTGAAATAAAAGATAAAAAATAAACTACCCAAATGAAAACTGTGGTCCGGTTTTAATCTAAAGTCTCTGAGCGGAAAAAACGGTCCACCAGACCCAGAGAATAGAAGAAAGGTGTAAACAAAAGATAGTGGTGAGCAATAGATAGATGGGGGTTGCTTTTGTGCCTCCTCTGAAACCCTAGGAAGACATATTTCTGGTATTTTGTTTTGTCTGATGCATGATAGTCTCCTGTATTATTTTGGGACCAACAGAATATGATGTAATGGGGAAGATACAGTTGCTTTGGGACTCTGTCAAATGTATCTCTACCTGCCCTAAACATGGGTTTTCTCCATCTATCCGCAGCAAACTTCTCCGTACCTGTAAGGCTGTAACCCTTTTTTTATCTGAACTTCTTTCTGTCAACAAAGTTTAAACCGAGGATTACCCTAATTAACTTGATTAATTCTTCTTAGTGAAAACGCCACGACCTTGACAACGATCTATTTATATAATAATATACGTCACGCCCGGCGAGAGAATCGTTACAAAACGCATACCCTGAGCTTATCGACCAATTGCCGACCCTGACCTTCGAGCGTTCACCGCGTCGGAAAACGTTCGTGGAATTTTTGAAAAACTCAGTCCTTCTTCCAATAATCCGACTTAAATCGATCCAATAACATACCAAACTATAACTCAATTCATTTTCATGCATGAATCTTAGAGCTATATTCATAATAAAATTCCAATTTTTCTTTCATGAAACGATCACCCTCAATTCATTTTCATGCATGAATCTTAAAGCTTTATTCATAATAAAAATCCAATTTTTCTTACATGAAACGATCACTCTCAAGATGGGTTTCCTCTCTCTTTCTCCTTGACGGCCTAGCCTATTATCTCAACTCTAACGAGATTAGAGTTAATTTCTCCTCTAATTATAGCCTCCTTACAACACCTTCTTGCCCACAATAAAACCCATTAATATCAATCCCTTATAAAAATTGCCAAAAACTAATGAAATAAATTAATTTATTTACATTCCAAAGCAACGCAACTTCTATTAAAAACTCAATCTTTGAAAAAAGCCCCAAAGTCTATGCCTCTTTTCAACATAAATTTTGACAAAGTCCCGATGTTGTAAGCGGGTGTAAATTTTATTAGTCATAGCATGTGTTGAGCTGAGATAGATGTTCTCTAACATCTCTAAATTTTATCATTTGCAATGTCAAAATTGATCACGTGTTTTGACCATGACAAAAGAAGGTCACGGCCACGATGTGAGTCGTGTCTCTTAAACAAAAATACAGAAAATTTAAAATAAATATATAGTGAGAGATAAAGATAGAAAATGAAGAGGTAAGCAACGTAGATGTTCATCATGGTGGCCGGTGGCCCCATTGACAGAGGAATAATCTGGTTTTAGTAATGATGATTGTGTTCTTCTGTCTTTTCTATCATCAACCTCTGACTCACTTGTCGTCTTCTCCCCAGTCCTACTCAATTAATCTAATTAAATACTAATTAACTGGTTTAATCACAGTATTAATCTCCATTTTTTTATTTATCAACCGAATCTATGTTTCATTGTTATAAACAGAACAATATACCTTAATGCAGTTGCAATTCTCTCACTTCTTCCTCTGTCTATCCGACATAACTATGTTGAAAAACATGATAAATTGAATTATTTTTAATAAATGCAATTAAAAGTCAAATTTTGTGTGAGAATTTGTCAATATGTAGGTGCTGTAGACTAACAAAATTTACCCTAACTAATATTATAAAAAAAGAGAAAGATGCATGCACTGTCTAAGTATGTAAATTATTGATATAATTAATGTAATAAATTATAATATATTACATTAATTACATAAATTATTTTTTGATATGTCAGTAAATATTTTAAGAGAGTAGAATAAAAAAATAAACGTAATATTATTTAATTTTAAATAATATTCGAGTGATGAAGTTGAATGGACAAATCTTTTTAATGAATAATTAACCTAATTTAAGCGTAATTATTGCCATCTATTTTTGACAAATTTGATTGCCGCACTTTCCCCTCACTCCATTATTATTATTTTTATAAACATTTGCAGACGTTATCAGTGATGAAATGAAAAAGGAATGCTGCGAAAGCTGTAGTTTTAAATAGTCTTATTTGAATTCTATGAGTTAGGCGTCATTAGTCCTATAGATTCTAGGCCGTGTACTGTTTTTGACTTTTTCAACGAAAATGAATTCCAAATTATGTGATAAATAATAAGAATAATCTAATTTTATACTCCAAAATATCTATGCAAAATTTTATTTTAATTCATACATCAATTAATATGACACATTGAACCTCGCGTTACAATATAATCTAACTGATATATTATTTTTGGTGGGATACCACCATATTGACTTTGGTATTTTTACTGGCACGAGCATTTTGCATTATTGAGGTATATATACTTTTTGACTGATTCATATTGACTAGTGAATTTTGATGTCATGTTTTACTCGCCTTAGTTGACAGGCGTGATTTGACATTGTTCATGAGATTTATCATATTAGCATGGAGATAAGTTTTATTCATGCATTGTTTTTGTGCTGTCCCATTTGGAGTGATACTAGAGATAACCGTCTGACACTCTTAGCTGGGCCCATACGCTGAGAGTATTAGAGAATTTTGTCCAATTGCAACCATGTTTGAGGGTTGTTGTGTGTCACACCCCTAAATCCGTACCCATATTTCCGTAATAAAATTTTTCATTTTAACTTTAAGCTTATACTTGAGCGGAAACTAAATCAGAATTTAAAACAGAATCGAAATCGGACCTCCAAAACATTTAAAACAAGACGTTTAATAATTAAATAAAACTTAAAACATTTATTTAAACATTTAAAATCGTTCAGAAAAGTGGGAGGGCAGAATTGGGATTCTGCCCCCAAAATTTCAAGCAGCGATCAGGCGCTGTGCATAGCAGCGACTGATCGCTGCCATGCATTGATCAAGCAGCGATCGGTCTCTGCTGAAGGCAGAGACCGATCGCTGATGGTGATGATCGCTGCCAAAGGCAGAGATCGATCGCCGCATATGGCTGCCAACGCAGCAAGCAGAGCAGCGATCGCCCAAGCGATCAGACTTCTCCCTTGTTTCTTCCTTCTGTTTTCGTTCAGTTTTCGTTCAATACTTAGCTCTCTGGAATTCCAGAGAGCAGAACACAATCTCAGCTCTCTGGAATCCGATTCCAGAGAGCAATACACTTCACTTTTCCTTCAACATTTTCACATTTCATTCATTACATTCATCAACATTATCAACCAACTCATAGCTTCAATCCCACTCAAACGTATTCTAAACTCAATCGTATTACGGCGGACTTGGCGAAGTCCAACTGCGTGGATAGCTCCAAAAACCGAGCATACCCGTAACCATTTAAAATCATTCAAAACACTTCGATAACACTAATTAAACTTTAACAAACGTTTTAAATACATTTACCAAACAGTTATAAACCAGGTTTCAAATCGTCCAAACATAAACCTATTAACCAACCAGACCAAACATCCTAATATATTCAATTTACACAATTCATATCACGTCCCCAAAACATATACCTACGTCCCCAGGGGTCAAAACGCGCCTCGACTACTCAGCACACTCCCGCGGGCCATCTTTCTTCAACCGATCATGCCTCGGGTGGAGGGATCTCATCCTCACCTGTGTAGAGGTCACCTACACCATAAACATAAGTCGTGAGCTTAAGGCTCAGTAAGTCTACGTGAATGCAATGCATGCCATGCGTGCAGATCATAAAACATGTTTCCTACCTTTTCGCTAATCATTTCATTCCATTCCATTACTTTTACTTCACCGTGGCCACACTCTCGCTAGATAGGAACGGCACATCCTGCGATTGGATAGCCCCTCGTATCTAACCGGGGGGAAGACATGCTCCCCAAGCAGCCATGTCTGAACCACCACCACCGTCGACAACAGATTACATTCATTCATACTTTTCGTTATCATTTTCCTTTTAATGAAAACATGCATAGAAATCCTTTTTCGTGCTTTTCAGAAACATGATGCGTGACATGTGCGATACTATAAACATAATCAGAGCATAAACAAACAATTAACAACCTAATCAAAACTAAACTAACTACCCATTCAAATTACCCGAAACACACAAACATCTCCAATTTCCTCGATCAATACAAATCTTATGGTGTAGGCCAATCGGCCAAACAAGTCACAGAAACTTACCTGAAGTCCTTAGCAAATCGAGAGCCGTCAGGGAGCTTTGTTCACCTAAGCCAATTTACAACAGTTTTCGTTAAAATTAGTTTAAACTCCTAAACGTCCAATTTAACAAAACCTTAACTAAAGAATTTTCCTAAAATCTTAACTTAACTAATCGAAGCATTTAAACCAACAATTAATGCTCGATAGTCCGTAATCCAAATTAACGAGTTTTGCCCTAAAACCCGAAAATTAACCAATTTATAACATTTTCACAAATTGATTTAACTTCGTCCCATAACGTCCAATACGTTCAATATATACCTAATCACGGCTAACCTATTAATTACGAGCCCTAATTCGCATTTTTAACGGATTTAAATCGAAACCCTAACTTTCTAAAACATCGTAAAACTTGAAATAAAGGCTCTAAGATTATAGACACATACCTAGGGTAGCAAGAGAAGGAAGAAACGCGAAGGAAACGGAACGAACGGGAGGCGAAACGGAGCTCGGATCGACGGAACGTCGTCGGCCAGAGGAGAGAGCTTGCTCTCTGGTCTTCGCGCGGGCAGGGAGAAATGAAGAAGCAGGGAGAAAGAAAATATTAGGTTAGGTTTATATTTTTGATTTTGTAAATTACTATATTGCCCTTCTCACTTAAATCTTCTTGTTTCATCCTTCGTTTCGTTAATTGGCTGACCGTTCGGATTCTCCAAATTTCCTTATTTCACCAATAAATCCAACTTATGATTTGGGTTCTAACAAAACTGTCCGTTCGCAAAACGGACCTCGTTTACTATTTTTACGAAAACGTTCATTATATTACGAGAAACGTAATTCTCGTAAATTTAGTGTTTGAACTCCTAAAAATCCCATAATATTCCTAAAATCCATATAAATTATTAGGATTCTAATGACGCTTTCCTTTCGTAAAACGGAATTAATCTGACATATTTACGAAAATGCTATTTTATATTAAAATAATAATATCCCATAAAACGGGATATTACACTGTGGTACTCTTCACACTTGTTTGGATAGGGTCTTTCCCCTTATAATTTGGAGCTGCGATACTCCCCGCGAATGGAGTGGTGTGGTACTCCTCGCGAATGGAGGAATTACCCGACCTGGCCAGTGTCTGTTCGTTGATACCTCTGGTATGATAAGTCCACTGCGTGGTCCCCTTGAGCCCAGGGTTGAGTGGTTGTTGAGTCCCTCATGATGTGCTCTAGCGCGTGTATCCCAATGACCCAAGGTTGAGTAGTTGTTAGTCTCTCCTAGTGGTTGACATTTTCTCTTCTCCCTATGAGGCCTTGCCTGGTGTTATGGCGGCCTTTTTGTGTTGGTGTGGTTCAGAGGATCATTGAGTGACCTCTCTTTTCACTGTACACTTGACTATGTACATTAGTATGATTGATGCAAGCATATTTTTACTATATAGCTATTTTATTTTATAAAGCTAGTCCATCAATCGATTTAAAATGAAAAGAGAATTTAATAATATTGAAATCGGTTTTGGATTTTTGAAACGTGCAATGATTTTAAGCGGATATGCATATTTTGAGAGTGGTAGATCTAACATCTCAACTGAGTTTGTCACTCACCCCAACGACTCTCCCTCTACAGGTAAAGGAAGGCAGAGTAGGAGGTGAATCGGATCTGCGCCGATTTCTTTTGAGTCACTATTCTTTTATTTCTTCTAAATTTGAATATGTAATGTACATATTTTAGATTGTACTGTACATTGTGCATTTAATTATTTTTCATTTTCCTGTATTCCTACTATTGCTTGTATTCACACATTTGTTTTTGCTCAGAGGTCATGAATCGATCACAAAACTTCGCACAAATCCTAAGTATTATAAAAGGGAGGTTAGATTTGAAATCTCTCCCTCTAAAATTCGCCGAAGATATTAATTTAATGATTTTCGATTGGGTCTTATAAAAATCTCATGTTTCCCACTACATTTCCTGAGTAACAGATCGAATTATGTTATAATTTTTTATTTTTAATTTTTCGAAAAGACAAAATAGTAAATTTGCTGTTCAAATGCTCTCATTAAGTGAAATCAATGGCCCTGAGTTTATTAAAATAATGTCTGCATTATAGTTTGTTAATTTGGACAATACAAAAATAGAAAACACGTGTGGTTAACAACTAAATAAAGTACATGTACAGCCCAAATAAATTTTGGGACAACAAGTGACCCATAAATTTTGATTCAGTTCAAATCCAGCCCACCCATCTTATAATAAAGTTTTAATTAATTAATTAATTATAATATAATGTTTTATTTATTAATATTATAATTTAAGTAAGTCTTTATTTGGATGTGCTGGAGTGGAGTTGGTATCAAAATATAATATTCTTTCCATCAATCGTCGTCTATCTACGCCCTCCATCTCTGACTACCTGGCCACCGCCTTCGGGTTCGTCTTCATCGGAGACGACCGCATAAATCAGAAAACATGTTGGGTGGGTAGCGACGAGAGAAGGGCAGAGATGAAGGCGGAAACTTTGACTCTTGTTCTGGTTAATCTTGCTGCGATCATGGAGAGGGCAGACGAATCTTTGTTACCTGGTGTTTACAAAGAGGTGGGTGCGGCCTTGCATACCGATCCGACGGGGCTCGGCTCACTCACTCTCTTCCGCTCCCTCGTGCAAGCCTCCTGTTATCCTGTCGCTGCTTATCTTGCTGCTCGCCACAATCGGGCCCATATCATTGCTCTCGGTGCCTTCCTGTGGGCTGCCGCTACTTTCCTCGTCGCCTTCTCTTCTACCTTCTTTCAGGTTCTCTCTACACACTTGCCCATTTCATTTCTAATTTCAAATCCTCTAAATGTAGCTGATTAAACATTGCTGTGTTAAATATAATTAGCATAGTCACCCTTTCTGGTTTTTTGGGTACGGTCGTTGAAACGATATAATCACAACTCTAGTTTCCTGGATTTTGCATCCAAGTCCGTATAATTCACCTTTAATGTTTGATCGTAGTAATATTTGAAGTGATTTCAGATTTATTTTTGTCATGGTTACGATGTTTTTAGGTGGGTAACGGGTATAACTAACATCACCACCTTGTTCCATCCCTTAGTTGCTTATCATATTTTGTGCTGTCTTCAAACTGCTGAACCTGACTGCAAACCAAACCTTAAACTGTCTTAGAAGGCCAAATGGAATAAGCCTCATTTCATTTCATCTGTTTCTGGCGTCAGATCTTCTCAATCTTTAGTTAATATTTTGGAATATGGTAAAAACAATAGGTAATTCACATTTTCTTAGAAGATGAACTCTTTTCCTTAAATGTACAGTACAGTCGAATGATTTTGGTTCTGTATTCAAGGAGCAAAAATGATGTTTGTTTGCGTTGGATGATTATGTGCCAATCAGAATGCTTATATCATGACTTGGTTAAGGATTCGATAGATGAAAAGACACTTCTAAGGATTTGCAAAACAGAACTTACCAAGAACCTTTTCATATTAGATGGATTTTATTCTACTTTAATCAAACAGGTCAATATGATGCTTAGGCTCATAAAACTTGACTCGGGTGTAGTTGCACATAACAGCTTGTCACATATGTCAAAATATACTGCAAAACAACTTTGTTTTCTGTCTAATTCCTGAATTATAGTATGGTCTAGCATGAAATCATCTTGCTTCTGTGATCAGTTTATTATCACCTGGGAACTTCAACATGTCAGTTTAATATATAAAATCACTTATAACATGCAAATTATGGTAAATTTTCAAATCATACTCTTATATTAGTTACCAAAGCTAGAAATGATATGTGATCTTATCTTATTCCTTGCAAAAACAATTGATAATACTCACTTCGTGTTTTACATACAACAGGTAGCTATTTCAAGAGGTTTAAACGGGATTGGTCTTGCATTAGTCACACCTGCTATACAATCACTTGTGGCTGACTCTACTGATGATAACAACCGTGGTGTGGCATTTGGATGGCTTCAGCTCACTGGAAACTTAGGCTCGATAATGGGTGGACTCCTTGCGGTACTCATAGCTCCCTCGACAATTTTGGGAGTCCCCGGTTGGAGAATTTCCTTTCATCTTGTTGGACTAATCAGCGTTATGGTTGGTGTTTTGGTTCGTTTGTTTGCCCACGATCCACACTTTTCGGATAATGGCATAAAAAATGGAAATCAAGTTGATACAAAATCGTTTTGGTTAGGACTGAAGGATTTGGTTTGTGAAGCCAAGTCTGTCATGAAGATTCCATCTTTTCAGATCATCGTGGCACAAGGCGTGTCTGGTTCATTTCCTTGGTCAGCTTTGTCCTTTTCAGCAATGTGGTTGGAGCTTAAGGGATTTTCTCATGATAAAACTGCAGTCTTGATAGCCATGTTTGTGATTGGCAACTCACTTGGAGGTCTTTTTGGAGGTATGATGGGAGATATTCTCTCCGTTCGTCTCCCAAATTCTGGAAGGATAATTCTCTCACAGATAAGCTCAGCTTCGGCTATCCCCCTTGCCGCCATACTTCTGTTGGCACTCCCTGATGACCCCACCTCGGCATTTTCCCATGGGTTAGTTTTACTTATCGTCGGATTTTCCATATCTTGGAATGGCCCGGCTACAAACAAGTAAGTCTAGATTGTATCAAATGAAGCTTAATTTTGAAAAAGTACGAGCTCTTTATTGATCTTCAATAACACCATGACATTGCTGTCTTTGCAGTCCAATTTTTGCAGAGATTGTTCCTGAGAAATCTCGAACTAGTGTCTACGCACTGGACAGATCGTTCGAGTCTATCTTATCATCCTTCGCCCCGCCAATAGTTGGAATACTGGCTCAACATGTTTATGGTTACAAACCCATTACAGACGGATTAAGCAAATCCGAAGAGATTTCCGCCGATAGAGTAAATGCTACGTCATTAGCCAGAGCATTATACACGTCAATCGGAATTCCAATGGCCCTGTGTTGTTTTATCTATTCATTCCTCTACTGCACCTATCCAAGAGACAGAGAACGGGCTCGAATGGATGCTTTAATTGAATCCGAGTTACAAGAAATAGAATCCGAAAACCGACCCACAGACCGTGATTATTCTCAATCTCAGTCGCTGGTTTCAGAAGAACAACATTCCAGAGATAGAGCCGTCGTCATCGTCGATTATGGAGAAGAGAACGGTCTTGAATTTGAAGATGATAGCGATAAAACACTGCTTTACCGCCAGTTGACACTCTCCGACTTTGTCAAAAAATAGTTACAAAGTAGAAGCTCATTAAAACTAGACAGTTTATACGTTATGTGAAATCAAGAAGAGATATACTTCAATTGGCCGTACAATACGGTAGAGACTATCGAGGCAAAAGGCTGATCTTTTCAGGTGTATAATGAATTCCTTTGTAATTGACTTCTCTGGGACTTCACTTGTCAGCCCACCGTCCCACGGTTTGGCCATTTTCTGTTGCAAAAGCTTAATCAAGTTAATTAATTGATTAATATGATAATCCATTTTAACGTTGTAATATGAATTATGTGAAAAAACAAGGCAACCTATGTTACCCAACGTGTCTACCTAATCCCTATCAAATCCATAGATTAGGTTGTTGATTATTTTGAACTCATCAATTGCATGGTGTGTCGGTGAGGACAAATCGGTAAGCGATGGAGTAATTGTCAAATTAAAATTATTTTAAATATTTATTGAACATTATATAATTAGATAAACATAAAAGGTGCTACCAAAATTTGAAAAAATGGACCCCCGAAATGAGTGCCTGCAACAAGTGTAACAGTACGCCAAGCCAACGGATAGCTTTTTCGTTACGTTGGGTACTATATCAATATGACGAAAATACCCTTCATCATCTTATCACTAGTTTTATAGACTATAATGTATGAATGACTTGGTGCTCTATTTTTGTTGCCCATGCTTTAATTTTCTGGAAAGCGAAGAAATGTCAGAATGCACGTAACCTCTCTCATCATCAAAGTTTCCTCCACTTTATTCTCCAACATACGGATAAAAATAATACTACGTGTACTCTTTTATTTTATTTTTTTTATAAATTTAATGATTTGTCAAATAATTATAATTATATTAATAATTATTTGACACGTTAATAATTTTTTTAGAAGAGTACACGTAGTATTACTCAACAAATAAAAAAATTTTCAATGATGAAAGTCTAGTTGACTACACGTGAAGCTTCGCCCCACAATTGAAGCGTATATTAGTTTACAACTCATGTGCCCTCCTTACATTTTAGGCCATGTGCATAGAATATAAAATAGCGTGCCCTCTGATCAATTTAAAAACGAAAAGTATATGGAAGAAACTCAAAAAGTTAATATTAGCCTTAGAAGGGCAATTTCGGAATGGTCAGGGATAAATAATAGGAGTAACCGGTTGGTAACCGACATATGGCTGTTACATAGGTGCATAGGCGGTACGATATTCAAATTTCTGAGAGGAATAATTAAATCATTTAAATAAAATAAAAATAATAAAACGGCTATAAAAAGCATTATCTCCAATCCATATCCCACTTTTTCCTTGCTTTTGTTTCGGAGCAGAAGCAAGACTTGCCCAGAAAGACTGTCTTCGCTTAGATCACTCCCTCTCAGCTTCGGAAAACCAGGTTTCAGTTCGAGATCGCGAGAGATTATTTTCGTCGATTTCTCTCTCTCTCTCTCTCTCTCTCTCTCTCTCTGCGTGCGAAGAGAGTAAAGGTTGGGAAAACCAGTCTCGGTTCACTTCTGTGAAGAAGGTTTTGAGGAATTTGCAGTATTTCTGCCTTTTGTCGCTGGACAAACAGGAAGAGACTTCACTTGCTTATTGTAGATCGAAAGAGAAATGGAGAGGAGCACTCCGGTGAGAAAGCCTCATACATCCACTGCAGATCTGCTTACTTGGCCTGAAGCTCCACCGGCCGATCCTGCCGTCTTTGGATCCGGTGCTTCTCGCTCTGCTGTTCGCTCTCATCAGGTAATGTTCCGTTTAGCAATTGCATTTGTGATTTTTGAACTATTTTTCATAATTTTTCTCTTCATTTTTTGTTTTAATTTATCTTAGCCGTCTGATGGGATCAGTAAAGTGGTTTTCGGAGGTCAGGTCACTGATGAGGAAGTAGAGAGCTTAAACAAACCGTAAGATCTGTTCTTCGCCTTACAAAATTTTGCAATATTTTTAAAAGTCTATTCAATGTTTAGTCTAGATTAAATTTTGCAACATTTTTTTTTTATTTTACTGAGAAGAGCTTTGCTTCCTGTCTTTTTTTTGGTTTTTTTTTGTAAGCGTCATTGAGTATATCTATCTGCTTCACTTAAATTAACTTGACTGATCTGTGATTGACAAAATTGTCAGCTAACACCTGTGATTCCTGTTCTGTCATTTGTTGGAACAATTCAGATTTGAATCTTCTATTTTTTCTCTAACCGGTGTATTATTGTGAATATCCTGCGATAAATCTTAAATCTGAGGAATTTGGATTCATATAACTGCAACTTGCTGTTCATTTTACATTTGTCTGACAAATTTGGATTCTATAAATTATCATAGACGTCTTAAAATTTTTGGCCAGGAAACCTTGCTCTGGGTATAAAATGAAGGAGATGACTGGTAGTGGGATTTTCGTTGGCGATAGTGAAAGCAATGAATTAGAATCTGGCAGCGCAAACATCAGTTCTAAGACTGGATTGCGGATGTATCAGGTATCTATCAGGTTCTTTCTGTCCCTTGAGTTCTAGTAGGCAACTATAATAGCATAATTAACTTTTTTTAATTACAATTTGGAATTGCCAGCAAGCCATAGCTAGTATCAGTAATATTTCATTTGGTGAAGAAGATGGCGTTACTCCAAAAAAACCGAGCACCATTCCTGAGGTTGCAAAACAACGCGAGCTAAGTGGAAACCTTGATAGTGAAACTGAAGCAATGCTGAAGAAGCAGCTCTCTGATGCCAAGTACCAGGAGCTTAATGGACATGACATATTTGCACCTCCTCCTGAAATTGTAGTAGGGCCTATAACTGCACGCACATTGGATTTGAAAGGTAGTATAGCGATTGGAGAACCACTGAATGTAAGTACTATTTTCCCAACAGCTGTCTTGTATGATTAAATGCTCTTCTCTTTGACTTTATAGTAATAAAATTCATCAATTTTATAAATTAATATGCATACTGCTGAATGTCAGGGTACTGTAAATCCCAGTGATGAAGCTGCGATGAAGACAGCAAAGAAAATTTATGGAAAGAAATTTTCTGACTTATCTGGAAATAACGTCTTTAAAGGCGATGTACCTCTCTCAACTGCTGACAGATCATTGAGTGTAGCAAAACTACGAGAAATGAGTGGAAACGACATCTTTGCTGACGGGAAGGTAGAGTCTCGAGACTACCTTGGCGGCGTACGCAAGCCTCCTGGAGGTGAAAGTAGCATTGCCCTGGTTTAACATGTTAGTCTTCTTATAACACGTTATTCTATCGTCTGGTGTTGGTTTTCTAGTTTAGATGGAAATGTGCTATTTTATATCAATTTGACTTCTATTATTATGAGTTTTGTGAGGCTTCACGTTTTCCTTTTGACGAGTCAATCAATAGGCAGGAGGACAGCGTATTATCTTTTACTAATTGGGTTCTAAGGTGTCAAAATCTTGTTTTGACGAGTGTTTGTGTTGTTGCAGTGGGTTGGGCTGTTTACCTGGTTTAATTTAATCACTGAGATTATTAACTGTTAATTTAATCTCTGCTTACCAGTTTAAGGTTTGTTGTCCGGACATTATCTATGTTAAGGTTGTCTTCCATCAGGCTTTATAATGATGCTACGTGAAAAACGTTGGGGAGGGGCATGTTAACTTGATTTGACGTTTAACCTGACAAAAGGTAATAAGGTATGGATGTAATAATGTCTTGTCTTCCATCCGGCCTTCTCATCTTCATTTCTGTGTCTAACTCATTCAAACATCATAATTTAGACTAATTATTAATCACACTAGTTAAATCCAGTCTCTTTATTAAAAACGTATGAAAGACCATCCGTGCAAATTACAAAGAAAGGAGATAAAAGTAGCATTAAGCTGTTTCTTATTTCACTCGTTTCCCACGAGAGCAAGAAGCAACTTTTCATAGTCTCCATTGGTATCCTTTGCAATGGCTCGGATCAAGAGGGACAATTTATCGTCACCATGTCAACGTTGGCCCTTGTCGCAACAACCCTAGCAAGAGCTCCTTTGTCAGTTCCTCGCCTGTTTATCACAAGCCAAAGGACCTTCTCGAAGTAATTCTCGGGTCGAGTACTGTGCCCCTCAAAATCGAGAGGAACTCATTCTTAGGGTCAGCTTTCAAGTCCTGCTCATTGAAAAAATAGATCATGTTACTTCGACAACGTTTGCAAAATGAAGAACTCAAAAAGGGTGTTGCTTCAAAGATTACTTTGAGAGTGAAAAATCACAGAAAGACTGAATCAAGTTACCTTGTTGATATATTTTCCATATTCATTTTTGTAGTGATTCAGAGTAGCATTAATCTGTACTTTACTCCTCGTAGCCAGAATTCGGATCAAGTCCTCATGACTGTAAGCTTTCTCCGAAATCCTCTCATGGAGTATCTTAGCCTCTTATTTAGCCACACTCATATTCACTTCATCCCCCTCATATCTATAAGAGCTCACAAGAGGAACCAAAAGCTGGCCAGACGAAATAACTCCAGTTTAGCCAAAATATAAATTTTGCGACCAAGAAAAAAAAAAGGAAAATGAAGGATACCTTACGAAAATCACCTGTTGTATGGTAAGCATCGTCCTCTTCGAGTGATTTTTTGTAACGAGCATGATAAGCCTTTCTCGCGAGAAGAAGGTCACGAGGAGATCTCGAGAACGCTATTTCCATGGGAACTTGATTGCTCGAAGTTCATCTCTTTGTTGCTTCGTTGGCCAAAAGCGCATCACGCTCGGCAGGATCAAGAGTCCAAAGTAGAACCAACCTCTAGTGAGATCAAAAACATATTTTATTTATTACAGTTGAATTATTAATCTCTCTATGATTACAATTAGGATTAATTGACTTCATGAATCCTAATTCATCCTGCGCCGACTTCTAGTCTGCACCACTGCAGTCTTTCCAATGCCTATGCCATAAATGGATGCATGAAAATGGTAATGCAAGAATTTTTCTTAGAATAGTAGAAATTATAAGGGTTCTACAATAAGCTGACCTCAAAGTCGCGAGAGAGTTCTTTATCCAGTGCCTTGAGGAGATTTTCTCCATATCGTTCGGCATAGGCTTGTCGAATCGACTTTCTCTTAGCAGCATCTCTATGTCCCAAGATGGATATGATCAGTTCTTCATTTGTTCCCCATCCTGCAACTATTTACAGTTAATTTAAATTGTTAAACAGAGTCAATCACAAATAAAACTCTCCGCCATGATTCAGTATCAACACACTTTGAAGTTCTTCACAAGTAAAGAAAAAGGCATAACAATAATAGTATACAGATGTTTCGATTAAGTAATCTTACGAGAAAATTGTAGGTTATTGAACTTAAATAACTTTTACATATAATCTGGGAATATTATTTGTCTAATACTTGATGTAAACATTGTTGTCCCACGTGCTTTCAATCAAAAAGAACTTAAATCTTAGAAAATTCGAAGAGTTTAAGATAGAAAGTGCAGATCAAGGAAGACATATCCAAAAGAAAATCGAGCACTAAATGAGTTGAAAACACATTCAGATCGCAGATCAGAACTCGATTAGCAAATCCGATTCCAGAAAGTATACTAGAAATATAAAGCATATAGAGAGCGACGATCTGATTAGAAATAACACGAGAGATAGAGAGAGAAGGTGACCGGAGAATGCCTTCCTAAGTTGCTTAGCAGTCTTCTTCAAGGGAGGGGACTTGTGCAGGGACTCTGAGCGTCGACATTGCAGTTCGGTTGGGAATGCTGGGATCAAAATGGAAGGGAGAGAACAAGAAAGGAACGAAGATGAAGACAGCTGAAAGGAGCAATTGCCTTTTCAAGCGAAAAAAAAGCCAAACCTACTCGCACTTTCTGTTTCGTAAAATGCATACGACTCGTACGCAACGGAGCTGTCCGATCAACTGACTAACTAAACGCGGCAATGGCAACACACACCCTAAACAGTCATCAACTATTATTACGTGGCTGTGTGTCATTGGAACTCGCGGCATGAAATGCATAAATATTTCAATTTTGAGGGCCAATATGTACACGTGGGAAAAGTTGTAGAAATATATAATAAAATAATATTTCTTATATCATTAAACAACCGTTTAAAACTGCGAACACTAATTCAATAAAAATACAAAAAATTCTCCAATATACATCGTTTAGTGCGTTCTCAAAAAAATATAGATTTATTCAACAAATTAGTACATGAAAAGTTGTTTGAATAAAGACATTGAATAAAGACATTACTGTTTGCAATCAAAGAGCAAGTCCAAGAACCATGATCTATTCAAAGGACAAATAAACTACGCAAGAAGCACGAGTATTAAAACATACTCGTAAAAATCCAAAAATTCATTCAATATAATGGAGCTGAAATTCACAGAAATAAGCTTGTCTTCGCAAGCGATTGTCCCAAAACAAAACGCTCAATTGTCAAACAAAACAAAACGCTCAATTGTCATGTCAAGATCTCATCAGCTGTGTCCAAAACTCTTAACGCAAATAACAAGAAACATTGGTAAGTTACTCAATAACAACCGCAAAGATACTATTGATATTACCAACTTCTGTAACAATCACAATCAAAATAACAACATGCCCATAAAAACTGCCAATCACAATCCAGTTGATTCGTCCCGAAAAGGAGCCATCTTTTACTACCAAACAGAGTTCAAGAGGGCACTAAGATTTAGAGACAACTGCACAGCAGAATGAGAATTTGTATAATCAAATAACTACTATGCATGAACCAAAATGGGCAAGGTTACCACAGTAAATATTTGAGTACCCCTATTTTATGTAGAACAGTTTTTAACAAAGCACCAAAATCGGCAAGGTTATGAGACTTCCCTGTTATACCACAACCACTCATCTGCACCAGAACTGCGGTCTTCTCCAATCCAAGTTTTATGTTATGTGCGTTGCAGAGATATATTGCAGTTAAATCAGAGTCCATCAAGAATCTAAGTATCGAGGGACTGTAAATTTCAACTCTAACCAACCAGCCTATCATCAAAGACAAAATTTAGAGTTTGACTGCAACCAGCATGAACATGACATCTGCCAGCCATGAAGGTAAAGCAGCACCAACAGCAATTATGCCTTGCCACTCAGCTACATCGATATCCCTCGATCGACTAAATAATGCCAATATATAGTCCATCATAAGTTAGAAATTCCAATTAAAAGAACAAATAACAATCAAATTGCACATCAAGCAATAAAAATTGAACAGAACAAAGGACAGAAACGAGCAGGATAATAATGAGCAAAGAGAAAACAAGAAACCCACCCACAAACGGGATCTGTTACAGTCTTGAGATATAAAGAGTACAGAAGGTTTTATCCAAACTAGACAGGTACATGAAGATAATCCACTAAAGAGGCCTCCAGACACCAATAAACATGTCATGATTCCAAAATCAACATCTTAGCAAGACGCTCCATGATAAGATCTAATCACGTACAGAGCAATCGAGGTAGTTTAATCATTCCTACAAAAAAATACCAATGAACGTTAAGCTGCAATTAACATGATTTGGCTAGCTATAACTTCCTTAAAAGTTAAGGCAGTAGCCAAGCTTACATCAGCATCAAACGTCCGGGGCGATGGGCTTCGAGAATCAACAGGACGCCGCCGCTCAGAAGCATTTTCAGGAGATGGTGTCAAACCATTGCGTCTATCAGGACTTCTACTCTTTGATGGTGACCTAGGAGGAGATGACCTTCTCCGTGCATTAGGACTACGTGGGGCAGGGGAGACACTTTCACATGAACACAATCAGAGTCAAATGATACATGAAGGAAGAAATGATAAAATAGCTTACCTTCCATAAGATCGGCTCCGGCTACGGCTCCTGCTTCGACTACAGCTTCGCTTCTCATCATCATACTTATCTCTCTTATAGGCTTTTTCATTATCAAGATTGGGACTACGACTCCTACTCCGGCGACGGTGTTCTCTGTCACGTCTATGATACATGTCACGATCATATCTTTCCCTGCTTCTACTACGACTCCTTCTCCTAGAGTCTCTGTCTCTATATTCATCCCTATATCTGCTTTAAATCATTTTAATCCTCATTAAGTAAAGATAGGATTCAAAACTTGCAATTTAGATAAGAAGTTGATGTATCCACAAACATATAATATATGATTTTTATTTCAATTCTGTCTAAGAACTTCAACAATTGATCAAGGGATCAAAATTAGAACACTATTGTGAGAATTTAATAACTAAGATGTTTAATACCAGGCAGCACCCTTTTTCATCATTGCCTAATAGTAAGGATATGTAGTACTATTGAAAGACGGAAATGTTGTATGTTCAAGGAGGATACATTTATTCACTGAGTTCTAGTTCAGCTGTTTAACTATATTTCTAATTAATTCGTCAGTATACAGCAATGTTTTATGGAAAGGGTTACATTGTATTGTAAATGTGATGAATTCGGATATGAAACAAGATAAGAACACTTCATTGCAAAGCACTAGATATTCATGATGCAGATCAAGAAAAGAGTTCGAGTTAAAAATAAAATCAAGGCGTTCAATCACCTGGGACGAGGACTGCGGCTCCGGGACCTGCCCCTGACCTTAGAAGAAGATTCAACTATTCTCCCCTTGTGACTGCAAGGAAGATAAATAAGAATTCATGTCTAACAAAATAGCCAAACTATACCATACGTAGTTTTAGACAAATCAATCGACATCCTAATAAAAGAAAAACACTTATCCATACTTAGTGAAGTAAATATGACAATCACCCCCCTCTAAAATAACTTACATTTTCTCAGCATTTGGACCGTACTTGGCAAATTGAACCATAATCTCTCTGCCATCAATTACTTTTCCTGAGTACAAAATAATTGAAAACAACACGTGAGCCAAAATTTTAGGTATTCAATGTCCGAAAGAATACAATAATCGATAATGAAATTATAAAAGCCTACTATCAAGCCTGTCGACAGCCTTCTGTGCCTCATCCGCATACTTGTACCGAACAAATGCGAAGCCTTTTGAATCACCAGTCCTAAAGTCAAATTCTCATTAGAAACAGCACTTCAACCACCACAAGAACAAAAAAGGAAATCCAAAACAAAAAAAAAATAGAAAACCAGAAACAGAAGCAGGAAGACCTTCGATTCCTCGGGATGAAAACGTCAACAACCTCACCGTATTTGTTGAACAGGGGATAAAGATCGTCCGCAGTAGTTCCTACACAAAACAAACAGAAATAAGAGTCGAATCGAAAAAAAAAAAAAGGAAAAAAGAGAAAATGAAAGGAAAGAAAGGAAAGTACGGAAAGTAATATTAAGGACGAGAAGAGAATAAGTGTCTCTGATATCCGGAGGACCGGTTCTCCCAAAGTGCGACATTGCTTCACTCCAGTTATCGAGCGCGAGAACAGATAAACCAACTATTCGAGAACGATAACTCCTGCAGCTAGGGTTTCGAATAAATATCAAGGCTCACCTGGTTTTCAAGACTCCTATACCCTTGCCAGTGTTAGCATTATTACAAGGTTGCCATTGGCCCATTGTCAACTAAAAAAAGGCCCAAAAGCTTCCAGCCCAAATCATCTCAATGTTAAATACCATGTCACATTAAAGGTAGCACGACGACATCAAATGTCATTAATGTTACATACCATGTTACATGTTACGTTATGGTTCTTGATTTTGAGAAATGACGACATTAAATGTGATTTGATTATAGATAATCATCGTTTTGTAGAAATAATGTCATGAAATTAGGACATTGGCTAGGTTCTAAAGACATTGTGATGAATTTTTATATTTCTCTCGAGCCAATATTAATCAGAAATTATATTATCGAATAATACTATGTTTACTCTTTTATTTTATTATCTTAAAATACTTACTTACGTATGATTGAGACAATTTTGTAATAAATTAATTAATTATTATTTATTTTATTAATTACATTAATTATTATTTGACAGGTCAATAAATATTATAAGAAATTAAAATAAACGTAACATCATTTCATATTATCACTTTGTCACGTTACATTATTATATTGAAAATTAATTAGTATAAAGTTTCATATTTTGGTTGCACTATTATCCATGTAACATAGCATACACACGTGGCAGTCCAACCTATGTATTGTTTAAGCTTGAAGATTTTTCAAAGAAAGAACATTGTAGATAAAATGGAAGAAGGGAAATACGACTATGTAATCCCATACAAACGTGGCTCATTAGTTTTCTAGGTAACTGAAAGTGACAACACTGTAGCCTCATTATGATAACCAACGTCTTCTCCTAAAACACCCATGAACACTTGATCATCCAACCAAATATAAATTTACTTTTTAGTCCATCTAAAAATTCATAAACAATTCGTTCGACAATATTCAATCCAGATGTCACAAAATATACAGATTCCGAAATCAATACCGAATACGAGCTCACGATCTCCCGATTAGCTTCGGATGAGACCTATAAGACATGAAAAGAGCACATAATTCACAAGGAATATATTTTCAAATTCAAAAATTTTCTTTTTGCTACCAAACGAGAGGGTTATGGTAATAGCAAGAGGCTTCTGTCAGTTGTGCTCATATACAGGAAGTCATTGAAACATTGATGCAATAAATGAAAAGGAAGAGAAGAGAGAGGAGGGCCTCAACAGCAACATAAATGAAAGGAGTAAAGACTTGGATTGGATGAGAGAGAGAGAGAGAGAGAGAGGTTTTCTTTCATTAATGGAGGGAGTGGAGAAACAGTTGAAGAAAGGGGGTTGAAAGACAATGGATCTTAAATATTGGTAATAACTCCAACTTCCACAAATGGTTCACTCAAAGAACTAAATTCTATTAAAGCTCTCAACACCTTCCCCTTCACACATTAAAACTACAACTACATCACATGTACCTATGAAATGACATCCCTCCCTTGCCCTCTCCTCAGCTCCTCCAAATTATCTATGAAAAAGAGAACCCTAGATTTTAGGAGACACCTAAAGCTAAACTCACCCTTAATTTCTGCTCCTCTGCATGCCAAAATAATACCCGCCCTTGTGTTATAATTCAATAAGCTTTTTAGCCTTGTAGAATAATCAATCCTAGTCATTAAGAAGAAGTAAGAAAATAAAAGTAGATGGATCAACTGTGGAGATTGCTAGGAAAGGATCTAGCGTATGCATGGGGGGTAAAAGTATAAAGGGTGTCATGTAGTCAAATTTGAGAAACAATATTTAAGAATAAAAATAAGAGGAGCCCTAAAGGGACTGCACAGCTAATGACATAAATACCAACCCTCTTAATATTGCTTGAAGGTCAAAATATAGTTAGAACTCTAAAATCTAATTTCCAGAAATAAGAGCGTGCAGATATAATGGATTTAAAAAAAAATAAAAATCAAAGGAGAAAACAGGGACCCAAACCATTAAATAGTTTGAGAGAGAGGGTTCATTTCAAGTAAGTCTTACCTGCCTTCATTTAATCATCTTGAATTCACTTAAATGCAGAGTTTCATGGATGACCATTGAAACAACAATAATCCAAGTTCCAGTTATTGGCTTCGGCTCTCGCTTTTTGGTTTGGCTTGGGACCTTAAATACTGATTATTAATCAAGAAAATTCCTTGATAATCTGCAAAAACATGATTAGAAATATAAGCAGTTAGTATGTCAGCTGCCATTCATTGATTTTCATTGATTATTCTTTCTTTCACTTATTTCTCTCTCTTCAAAGAAGTCAAGGTGGGTGAGGCTTGAAGTACGAGGCTTTGGAGCCAGCCAAGTAAATTGAAGAATGCAGCATGCAGAGCATGACGTCATGCATTGGTAGGGAAAAAGCTTGTAGTTATTTTCCACCTTCAAAGTTTTCCCCCATTAGATTCTATTCTCCTTCCTTTATACTTTCTAGTTGAAATCTCCCTATATAACATAACCACCAAACCTTTTTCCACACCTTATAACTTACAACACTCTCTACGCATGTCTCTCTCTGTTTTTGTATGATCAAGAGAGATTATTTTTCAATTGAAGCTTCTAGCTATGGTGTCCTTTCAATCACCCATTTCTCCAAATCAAAGAAGAATGATTCCAGAGATTGAGAATTTACCAAGGAAGAGGAAGTGGGAAGACCCACAAACGGTAGAGCTTTTCCAGCTGAAGCCAATATCAAAGCCAGAAAGCACAACCTCCATCATAGATATCGAGGTTCATCTTGAAACTCCATTACCTTTGGAGTGGCAACAGTGCCTAGATATTCAGGTAAACCTCATGATCGCGTAATCGAAATCAACGTCTTTCTTTTTGTCTCCGTGTACGATTAAAAAGGCAAACTATATCAGAATATCTGATCAGCTTCGTTTCTTTTGTCATACAGTCGGGAAAGTTACACTTTTACAACACAAGAACCCACAAGAGGACATCTAGAGATCCACGAAGAAGCCCCGAAAGGCCAAGTAGCCCTAATCCTCCAACAAGCTTAGATCTTGAACTCAATCTTACCTGCGAATCGCAGAGAAAAAACAACGACCATGATGAGAACCATTCAAAAACGAAAACTCCAGGCGGATCCCCTCATAGTTCAAAGAAGAGAATTTTCACAATTCCAAGCAAGAATAGAGAGAGTTCAGAAGCCATACCCCGCAGCCCTTCTTGGTTAGCTTTTGAAGGAGACCAAAAAGAGATGATCGCCACTGTCTGCATCAAGTGTCACTTATTGGTCATGGTTTGTAAATCCTCTCCTGCATGTCCTAATTGCAAATTCATGAACCCTTAAAGCCTGAATCAAAGGCTGTGGCCAATCATGTCAGTAAGGATCTAGATCACTTGTCATTTATCTTATTATCGCAAGCTTTAATATATATCTATATATATATATAATATCTACTTCACTGCCAAGAAATATACAGGGACTAACCTATGTACAGTGTAAATATTCTAATATATTATACAATATTTGATCTTTGCCACCGATCAATCAGTAATTTTCATTTCTCGAACTTAAAGTCATCGGTCAAGCAAAAAGATGGTGCTCATGTCAGAGTTCTCTGGTTGCTTCCCTCAATTTTTCTAATTTGCTTCTCCTTCTGCTTCCCTTTTTTTTAATTAAAGAATTCGACTTTAGTTCCTATGGTGTATTGGTGGATTGTGTCATCGACACCGGAAGTTGATTGGGCACAACAGCCCAGCTCATTGGCTAGAAAGGGCAAGAAACAAGAGGATTGGGTGTCTCTTTTAAGATGAAAGGGTTACTGTCGATATGTCTTGTGTAAATTGCTTGACAGGTCAAAGGTTTATTGATCAAAGAAAGCAGCATAGAGTATGAAAATCTGTAAACCTCCTCACTTAAACTCAACTTTGTGTTTTAAACTAATCTCTGAGTTAGTCATTTCATGCATTATCTCTAAGAAAAAGCACTCCAGACACTCAAATCAAAAGATATAATACAAATTTCAGACATAAATGTTAAGAACAGAATCCAGTTGAGTATTTATTGTTCTCTGGCCTAACTTTATATTAAACCTAATCGAGAGCCGAAAAAGTTATAAGCATTCAAGTACATGAAAATTATGACATTGATTCCAAATGTCTCTTCGCATTGTGGGTCCAAAAGACTAGTTGTCGAGAAGTGATGGGTCGCGGCATACCATCATGTAGGTGATTCTTTTGGAGACCAAATGAAACCAAATTCCAACATTCAAGACATGGAGAGGCCAAGCAACTTAGCTAACATGGGGATATCACTAGGCCACTCGAAGCTAAAGGAAAGAGTTATCCCTCGGCCACCCCGAGCTAGACTCAAAAATTGTGACTTCTTCCCTAACCAATTGAAGATGAGGATTGACACTCAAAGCATGAAGGAGCCAAGCCACCTTGCGAGCAAAGAAGAATCCTCGTGGCCTTCCTCAAGTTGAAGAAGGAATTTGTCTCCCTTAAGACAAATTATGTAACCGAGCACTCTTTTATTTTCCTTTCAAACCTTAACTTGTTTTCTAGTTGCATGCATGGCTTAATACACTTAGAGGGATAGTGAGATGACCGAATACTTTGGAAGAAAGGAGAGGCACATTTGGAGGACACTAGATCATGGGAGAGAGAAAGGCCAGATGTACAATTGTACTTGGTCACCCTTGGCCTTCTATGTGGTCGAATGGGATCCTAGTTCTAGGACTTTATTCCCCTCTTTGCATGACATGCATGACTGAAAATTTAGGATGGAAATGGACTGCAATTTGAAGGAAAGAAGCTCATGAAATCGTGGGAGAGAGAAGGGCCAAGAGTACATTGTTCTCGGCTAATCTCGGCCACCCACATGGCCGAATAGGAGGCCACCTTCTAACTTTCTCTTACACCCTTCAGCTGAAGCAAAACCCTAGTTTTTCAGGAGAGGTATTTAAGCATCTTTTTCACACTGTAACCTCAGTTTTGTTGAATGAAAATCTGAATTTTTCTGCTGCAAATTCGTTGCTCTTGGAGCTTCAAAACAGCACCCCTTGGTGAGTCACATCCGAGCCCGGAGTTGTCTTCATTGTCACCAAGTTTAATAGGTTACTTGGGGGCTCTTATTGACACATTTCTCTCCACTGCCTTCTAAGGGCTGGAAAGTAGAAGAACGATGGAAAATCTTGTATTTGTTTGCTAGAGCTTCAATACATTTCGAAGGTCTCATAAACCGAGGGTGATCCTCGTGCAGCCTTCGGACTAGCGGCGACTCCACCGGCCATAACTTGGTCATTTATGGGAATTTCGTTCTAAAATTTTCAAAGTCCTCCATCCCCTTATCAAGTAAGATTGTCTTAAAATTTCATTGTATTTGGTTCAGCCAATTAAAAGATATGCATTTTACAAGTTGGACAATATTCTACCCAGAAACTGCTTACCAAGAAGCAGAATTTCTATTTTGTTTGTTGCATAACTTTTTAGCCTCAACGTTTTTGAAGCTGATATTTTAGGAGCATTTCATATATAATTTTGGCAAGATTCTGTGAAAGTTTCAGCTTGATTGGATTAAAACTGAAGAAGATATTCTGTTTCCATTGGAGTCTCCTTCGGCCAAATTGTTGGTTTAAATCCGAGGAGCATTTGTGTTTTTGGATGTGCTTATTGTAGGTGCTTTCCACACCGGCCCCCTAAGCGCGTCATTTAACTTTATATTAAACCTGATCGAGAGCCAAAAAAGTTATAAGCATTCAAGTACATAAAAATTATGACATTGATTCCAAATGTCTCTTCACATAGTGGGTCCAAGAGACTAGCTGTCGAGAAGGCTGCAGGAAATTTTAACAAGATAAATGGTATTCTGAAAAATGAATTGTACTTTCAAAGAGAAGAAATATGAGCAAACACAGTGATAGAAACAGAGAAATTTTAAAGGTCATGGGAACTAAACAACATACATGCGTAACAAATGAAGTAAAAACTAATCTTTTACTTTTCAGGAGAAGCTTAAGCGACTATGTTTACATCTTCCAAGTGATAGAAACAAAGAATTTTATAAGCTAATTCCAAGTGATAGAAACAAAGAATTTTATAAGCTAACAGGAATTAAACACAAAATGTGTTGCAACAAATGAACTAAAAGCTATCCTTTACTTTTCAGTAGAAGTAATCTTTGGTGAATATGTAATGTTTGAATCTTCCAAGGTTGGGAAGACAAGGTAGACTGCGAGGCATTGTGGACCACGGATAATATGGACTGATGAATGGAGAGAGGATGAAAGACTGATATCCACAATTCCATAGTCAAAAAGCTCTAATACAGCTTTGACCCAAACCCGAGGAAGTTAGGACGAAAGAGGAATAAGAAGTGTTCTAAAAGCTCATATTTTCCTTCTTTTGGCCACCAAAAGACTGAAAGAGCAAAATGATATGAAATCAAGACACATACTAGCTGAGGTCTACGCATTATGGTCGACCTTCCACTAATGAACAAAGATGAAACAAAGGATCACACTTGTGAAAGAGAAGGAAAAAATAACAGAATTAAGTGCACGTAATAAAACAAGTAAAATAAGAAGAAAAATAGAAGCCAATGACTAGCCACCTCAATTTCATACAATTTAAATTAACAATTTAGTAGCATTACATAGACCAAGCGATCAGAAAGCTCCCTCTGTTGTCATAAGGTTACTTTTTCCCTCAGACTTGATTGTGACGTTTCAACAAATGCACTAGCACTTTAACAAACGCGAGCTACAAAAAGCAAGCTATAACCATTTGAACAAATTAAAGCTAATTCCCCTTGTATTTAGTAATTCTTCATGGTAAAACGTCACAATCCATCAAAAGTTATTAAGAATCTCATATAGCACAAAATATGTGAAGCTATCTTGAAGGCACACTATGGATTTGATCTTTGGAACATAAGTTCTTGAAGAACCGATATTCAACCATAAGTTCTTGTATTTAGTAATTCTTCATGGTAAAACGTCACAATCCATCAAATATATACTGTTGATTAGCATACAGTTTCTGCAAACATAAACTTAGTAATTTTGAAAACAACAGACTTGATAGAAACTCATTAATTTTACATCCTCCTTATAAAAATCTTATATCCACCATATTTTATTTCATGAAAAGTTATTAAGAATCTCATACAGCACAAAATATGTGAAGCTATCTTGAAGGCACACTATGGATTCATGGTAAAACGTCACAATCCATCAAAAGTTATTAAGAATCTCATACAGCACAAAATATGTGAAGCTATCTTGAAGGCACACTATGGATTTGATCTTTGGAACATAAGTTCTTGTATTTAGTAATTCTTCATGGTAAAACGTCACAATCCATCAAAAGTTATTAAGAATCTCATACAGCACAAAATATGTGAAGCTATCTTGAAGGCACACTATGGATTTGATCTTTGGAACATAAGTTCTTGTATTTAGTAATTCTTCATGGTAAAACGTCACAATCCATCAAAAGTTATTAAGAATCTCATACAGCACAAAATATGTGAAGCTATCTTGAAGGCACACTATGGATTTGATCTTTGGAACATAAGTTCTTGTATTTAGTAATTCTTCATGGTAAAACGTCACAATCCATCAAAAGTTATTAAGAATCTCATACAGCACAAAATATGTGAAGCTATCTTGAAGGCACACTATGGATTTGATCTTTGGAACATAAGTTCTTGTATTTAGTAATTCTTCATGGTAAAACGTCACAATCCATCAAAAGTTATTAAGAATCTCATACAGCACAAAATATGTGAAGCTATCTTGAAGGCACACTATGGATTTGATCTTTGGAACATAAGTTCTTGTATTTAGTAATTCTTCATGGTAAAACGTCACAATCCATCAAAAGTTATTAAGAATCTCATACAGCACAAAATATGTGAAGCTATCTTGAAGGCACACTATGGATTTGATCTTTGGAACATAAGTTCTTGTATTTAGTAATTCTTCATGGTAAAACGTCACAATCCATCAAAAGTTATTAAGAATCTCATACAGCACAAAATATGTGAAGCTATCTTGAAGGCACACTATGGATTTGATCTTTGGAACATAAGTTCTTGTATTTAGTAATTCTTCATGGTAAAACGTCACAATCCATCAAAAGTTATTAAGAATCTCATACAGCACAAAATATGTGAAGCTATCTTGAAGGCACACTATGGATTTGATCTTAACCAATTTGAGATCATCAAATAGAAAATCACTAACCAAAAAAGGCCAAGGGTGAAAATCAACCAACACAATTGATGCGTGATGAACCGAAATACAGCCTTCTTTAAGTAAACCTCCAACCCCAAGCTAGAGCAAACCTCCCATTCTTGGACCCTACTCAAATTAGAAAACCTTTATCAACACCATTATCATCCCAAGTGCCTCTCCCTTCCTCCTTACAATTTATATTCCATGATCTCCTCTCCACAACACTTTCCACTAACCTAATCTGCTGCATAACTAACTTGCCATCAGCGAGTTACAAAATACCTAAACTACCCTGTTTGTTGATTAGCTAAAGCATGCCTCCTGCTACAAGTCCTTCCAAACAGCTTCTTCTCTGTCTCCTTTACTCATAACACTTTTTCACAAGTCCTTCCAAACAGCTTCTTCTCTGTCTCCTTTACTCATAACACTTTTTCATGGCTTTATACTGACACAACAAGTGTTTTTGGCGGTGCTCCTATGTCCTTCCCCATTGCAGGATTACATTGGGTATTATGGAAAATATCGACAAAGAGGAAAGAGGGAAAAGTCCTTATGGATTTGATATACAAGCCTTTATAAGAGAGGAAATTTATGTGGATTATAAAGATTAAAATTAATAAGAAAGAGTCCTATTTTATCCTAGTATTGCCCATTAAGACAAGTGTAGAATCAAAATTCAAACTCCATGTTAAGTCAACGAGAAGTTAATTCCGATGAGGAAAATGTATCCACTTTTCAATAGTTATAACTTCAACCTCATCATGCCGAATCGAAGGTCAATTTGTCAACAGGCACTAGGTAAAGCCACAGTGTTCAAACAAGCACTTTTTTTGTCAATCAAGCTTATATAAATGTGATAAGCACGTATCAGTATAATCAGCTGCTGAAATAAAGAAAGAAAACTAACCAACTAAATTTCAGGGGTGGGAAGAGAATCCAAACGTTTTTCCCCTTCCGACCCGAACATACGGATCCATTGCTTAGCCGATAATCGAACTGTTATCGGGAAAACTATCTCCCGAGATTTAGCATTTTATTTTCGATGCATAATCTTTAAGAACAATTTTCACGCCAAAGTCCAAGAGCAGCATTTACCGGTTGACAGAAGTAATCGTTTGACAAATAATGGCCGGGCAATTTTAGCGCTCCAAGAAGGACAGACGGCTCTCGCAGAGAATTCATTAGATTTTGCTGCCGCCATTTCCTTGCAGCTCTGTTCTTATTTAGCGCCGAGTTTTATATTTTTAACTAATAATAAAAAATTAAAAATTAAAAATAATTATATATACATATATAGTTAATGTAACTAAATAAATAAGCTAAGTAAACGGCTACTCAATACCTCCCAGCGCCCCCCCCCTCCATAAATAAGAAAAGAAAACTTTCCTCGCTTTTTCACTTCTCTCGAAGCGGAGCTCCTAGATGGAAATGGAGAGAGCAGAGATCACATCCAAAGACGAAGCATCAAGATTGCGAGTTGCGATACGCTGTGCAAAGGCGGCAATGTTGCTTTCTACGCTCAAATCTTTTCAGAATCGCCGCTCGGAAATTCCCGTTGAGGGCCAAGATAAGGTTTCTAGAGCGATCGCTGTTCAAGTGTTTGAGCGTTTCTCTCTGCGTGGATCCTGAATACTTTTGTGGAATTGATTGTCAGGAATTAGAGACATTGAGAAGCGCGATTCGAGTTTTAAAAGTTGAACTGGCGAAGGAGCGTGTGAAGAATAAGAGGATCAAGCTATGCGCGATGGGCGAGTTCATTCTTCAGATACTGGCAGTGATTTTTCTCTCCACCTTCTTCGTCGTAATCCTCTTTCAAACTCTCTGATGTACGAACGTAAACGACGATATGTCTGTGGATGCACGATAACGATTCGATTCCAGGCACGACTTGCTGAGGGTGATTGCAAAGATTTTGAGGCATACCAATGATGTTCAACGGATTTCGATTTTCACAATGAACGAGTTTCCTTTCAATTTAGCATTTCGTTGCAATCTCCTTCGTTGTTAAGAAATTTAAATTGAGGTAGTTATCATGGAGCTATACATACTTTCTTCGTGGAGTAAAGACCATCCATATCTTTAACGTACTAATTTCTCCACGGAACCTTTAATCCAAAGTAGTAGATTTAGCACCTTTTTCATCAGGCTGGCTCTAGATTTTTCTGCACTGATTTTGACAGGGTTATCAATCCCTGGACACTTTTCTTTAATAATTGCAATTATCTGACGCCTGTGGTAAGACAGATTTTCCAGTTGTTTGTTCATTGATTATGTGTTTCGTGTGTGATCCCATCCGCCGGGTGCAAAAAGGGTCGTAATTTTATTCCCAACAAGATCCAATGTACTTACTATAAGTACACAATTTATTATCCATGAGTTTTTTTTTTGTTTTGTACAGTGATTAGGTTACTTAAGTGACAGACCATTAAGGCAAAACATGAATATATTTTCAAGTTGAAAACATTGATACTTGTAAAATTTTCAGTTACTGTTTCCCACACCACCATATGAATGCAACAGGTTACTCTCCAACTCTACAATCAATATAGTTTTTTTTACATCCTATATCCAAAGTTTTAGACATCATTGTTCGGAAACTACCCCGTTTACAGCAATCAAACAGTAGTGTGAATTAGAAAACTCCAGCAAGTCTAAGAGGTACCATCTTACAAGATCAGAGGATCGTGAGACACTGCAAGTTCATAGTCATTGGCCAATTTCTGCCACTGTCAAGTGCTCATTTCGGAGGAAGATGGCAATTTTTTGAGCTGGGAAAAAGGTGAGATTCCAATTTTTACAATTGGTACCCCATTTGTTCGTCCTCTCTAGGCCAAAATTCAGTACTATGAAATATCACCTTAAAGAAATAGAGAAATGAAAGCCGTAATATAAAAGAGAGTTTCGGATTCATGTAGCCAGATGACATAATATAGAAAATAAAAGCAAGAATAAGAAATCTTGTATCCAGAATTTATAACACACTAATTTCTTCCGATGTTTTGGTTTTTAGTTATTGAATCCTTCCAGGATGCAGAGCTTAGGTAAGCTCTCAACAATTACCGAAAATAACGATATTTATGACACTAGATTCCCCTAAAGAAAAGAAACAAAAAAAATTATCAGCGACTAATGAACAAGCATGTTCTAGAGAGAAAATGTGTATGGACATATACTTTGCACTGTTTGCTTTATTTTGTTTGGGACCCGTGAAAATTAAGGAGAAGCTGTTAAGAAGTAAAGATCGGACTTCCTACTTATGACCTTGACGACAAAATAGGAAGAAAGAAGAATCTATTCAGGAAGACTTTTAGATGAAAGGGGGCAGCCAAGGAATGTGTATTGCTGAGCTTGCAGAGTTAGTTAGACGTGATGGTAGGAGCGAATGTTGTGGAGGTGGGTATAAGAGAAAGGCAGGGGGACGAGGGCATTATCATATTGTTGCATTGCATCGCCTATGGTTAAGAGATAGGATAGAGGGATGGTTGTTGAGCCTATAGTTTTTCCAGGCTTATTGTTAAAATATCAAGATAAGGGGGCTCTCTATAATCAATCCACCACGCATTAGTTGCAAGGATTTGCATTTTGACCAAAAAGATAACAGCCATAATGAAAACAAAAAAGTTGATATGTTTTTTCACACTAGTAATGATGCATTAAAGAAAAGAAGTCAGTGTCATAGACTGAAAAAACACCTTTAGTCAAATGCATAAGGATCATCTGTATATGGATTCAGTGAGCCTTCTGTGAACAAGTCACCTATGTTTGATGGATGCTGAGGACGTACTTTCTGACATAAAATTTTAAAATTAGTTAGTAAAATCACAATCTAACCAATTATGTGAGGAACACTATTTTTAATATAATGAATGGCTGGAATTTCATTTACTCAGAAAATAGTATAATGTAGTTAAATTGATTGCTTGATGCTGTGGAACCATATAGAAATGCATGCAGTACCAAGCAGCACAAATTCCAACCTATATTACTAAAAGCGTGACCAGTCATATTGCACAAATCCAGAAATTAAGACCTGTTTTATTTTTACCTCACCGACAACTCTTGGGGTCCTGGCTTTAGGCATTTTCTTCTGTTTTCTTGGGTCCTGGTAAGACAAAAACTAATCTCTTGTTAAAATGTAAATAAATATATGTTTAAGTATACGTGTATGTTGTGTAAGACAAGTTTTCAGTTTCATCCAAATAAATGCATCTTATCTACAAGTATGAGGACCTTGATCTACTGACACTTGTAAGTTATATTATGTACAACCTCAAACAACACCGTGCTTCTTGTTTTTCTTCTTTTCGTGATCGTTCTTCCATCAGAAGTCTCCACTTCATATTCATGGTGTGTTACCTGTTCAGCCATCAAGTTTAGTGATTCCTTTACATTGAACTGTAAAGCTATTATGCTTACATATCAGATCATAATGATTCAAATAGTCCTATTTATTCAGACATTCATTCAATGAGCTGACCGAAAGAGGCGGAGGAGTTGGGAGGGGGAACTCTCATGCAAAAGCAATTTACCTTCTTGTGATGCTTGGGAATGCCTATGGCATTTTCTTTGTTTACTTTCTTAACTGTTTTCAACAATTGTGACACTGGCGTTTGAGTTGTATGCAGGAAAGGTGAATCCTGAGGACCAAATAAAGGTAAGCTACAGATACAGTGGTATTCCCATTCATTGACAAAGTTTATTTACTGAAAAGGATGCTAAAAATCAGCTATTTGTATTTTTCACCTTCTTTTCTTTCTCCTGTCTAGCCCGGATATGTTGACTTCTTCTCAAACCATCAGAACCTTTGTACTTGATTGACGAGATAGAGTAATCCTGCAACGTGATAAAGTTAATAGAACCTGATTCTTCATCCAATGAAAATACCACACTAATAATGGTATGCGGTGATGACTCTTTTCCAGATCTTATAATAATAGTTCTTCCTGAATAGGGCACCAGATCCTAGCCATTTTGGAACTTCAGGAAGAAGTTTTCAACTTTTTATGTCTCAAAATCAGAACATCTTGGGATTTTGCCAAAAGGCAAACCACTCCTTGAGAAGAACATGAATATTATAGGCTTATATCTTCTCAACGTATCATCAGTGTTTGGAACAACACATTTTTTCCACTAATTAGAAGCGTTATCACAAATAAGACTTTCCATCAAAGAAAGGACAAGTGTAATCCAGAGAAAACCAGATTAGAAGTTTAAAGAAATTAAAACTAAATGTCTAAAAACGATTTAATTCATGCCAAAAAACAAAAGCCCAATAGGAAAAAGTCCTAACCAACAAGCCAACCCAAAGTGAAAAATGATAACTTGTTAGAAGACTTTCAGAAAAGGAAAGGATGAGTATAATCCAGACGAAATCCAATATTGCTAGTTTAAGGAAAGCGAGAATAATACTCATGACTTATAGAAAAGCTCTGAGGAAAAAAAATCAAATCCACAAGAGAGTCCAAGTGAAACAGAACAACTTGAAGATGTGTATACATGTAGAATGGGGGAAGAAATACTTGAACAACATGGATGCTTTTAGTAGATTGTTCTGTAGTCAATGACATAAAGAACTATCACTAAAAAGCCATGTAGCATAATGAATGAAGTAAATATTCAAAAAGTAAAGAACTCTTTTTATGTTACTCTTGAATATGAAAATAAGCGTGACACAACTTGCCAAGGAGCACTATCTTTGCATATCCATACAAGAGAGAGAGAGAGAGAGAGAGAGAGACGAAACCACCTTTGAGTTTACTTCTTGTTCGTCATGTGTTTTGTCACCCATCACTTTCCACTGCAATTGCAATAAAGCCCTCTGCCTGTCCTCCTGTTGTTTTAATAATATAAAGTAAAGGTGAGAAAAGTTTTAATGCTAAATTTAAGGAGCTTTGCCCATAACAGATACTTTAGACTTTTGTAGATCGAGTTCCTCCTCAAGCTTCTTATACTCGTCTTCATGCTGACAGCTTAAAGCTTTAACCTGAGCTTCGTGTTCATTCCTGAGCATCATTGTTTTCTACACAGTTTCAAATAGAAGAAAATTATAAAATTATAACAGAAGCGTACACCACATCCTAGATCTGAAACTTAATGCACCTCTCTGATTTCATTTTCAGCTTCCATTTTTATTCGTTTCAGCTCTTCACTTTGAACAGCTTTAAGACTTAACTCCTTACTGTCATACTCCTGTCGAATATGGCTCACCTATAGTATTGAAAAGACGGGGGTAAAAATAAAAGATTCCTTTGAATTTCCTATATGGCTTTAAAAGTACAGAATCTACAAAAAACTGTAGTTGGGTTCACCTAAGACGCTTACAGGGCAGAGGAAAACAAATTTTCAACTTTACTCAACTATCAAATCACATGTTGCAAGATGGTTGATCCATAATAATAAAATATAGCAATATATTTATCTGCTTAACTGAAACTTTAATTATTTGTTCAATCAAGGTGGTCCTTACAAGAATCTAACTCCCTATATTCGCTTCATAGATCTCAAAGAAAATAACTAAATATCTCCTATCTGGAAGTAAAATCCAAGGATATTTAACTAACATATTTGAAAAAACAAAAAAAAAAAAAGGCAAAGTGGACATAAAAGCATTACTAAAAGCTGTGAAATAAATTTTATTTTGAATAATAATGCATACCAGAGCAGTGTGTTCTTCTTGAATGTGGATCAAGTGCTGCCTAGATTCTTCTTTGCATTCTGCAAGCTTTTGTCCACAATTTCTTTCCATTTCCTCAATTGCTTTGTCTGACTGAAGGATTAAGTGGGTAGGGTTGAATCTCTGAAGCGTATGGCATACCATGATAATTACAAGCGTACCTTTTCTTTTTCCTTGTTAACAATCTCCATCTTCTCCATTTCGTACTTACTACGGATGTCATTGATTGCCTAGAGGCATTCAAGTTGGTTTTGACAAAAAGGTACTTCTACTGCCAAAGGAGACTCTTAAATGGCAAACAATAACAAATACCTGATCATTTCTTTGAGATATTTCTTTCAAATGTTTAGATAGCTCACTTTGTTTACTCTCCAGCATCATATCATACTGCCTTTTAGCTTCAGAAAGTCTACTTTCGGCTGAATTCAGCAGATCATGACACTGTAATTGCAGAAGAATAAATGCTTACGTACGCTAGAAAATCTGAGAAGTTTCTAAAATTGCGCAAGTTCATAACTACAACAAAAGAAACCAAAAGATGCAATATTAACTATTACAACACCTCTCTTTTCTGTTCTTCCAACTTCTTCTCTTGTTCTTTATGCTGTTGCAAAAGCTTCTCTTTTTCCTCCAAAATTTTGTGTAGCTGACAAGCTTCATTCTTCAGTGAATCTTCAATCTTCTTGTGTTTCTCATTCTCATTCTGTAAAGTGTCAATTTGTTCTACTTTCTTCTGCGTTTCTATCTGAAATTTCTCTTTGTTATGCTCATTCTCAGATTCTAATTCTAATACTTTTAGCTGCAAATCTTGCTGTTGAGAATATAAACCAAGTTAGTATGTAATTGCCAAAGGGACAAATCGAAATATAGAGTGAATGAACATATCAACTTGCATACCACTTTAAATTCATCCTGTCTTGAAATATCTGACATAGCATTGATTTTCTCCTCTAATTTTACAACTAACATCTCGGTTTCCGTCTTCTTTGAGTCAAGAAATTTTACTTCAGACTCCAACTTCATGATATGCTCTTTTGATGAACGGCATTGCTCTAAAAGCTGGGCCATAAGTGACTCCTGAACTTTCTGAAGTTCGGCAAGTTTATTGTTTAACTCCTTGTTCACCAATTGCAATGCCTCTATCTCAGAAAGTAAACACAAGATCTTATCATGAAGTTGATTGTACTGATTTTGTGCATGCTTATCAGCAAGGTTTCTTTCTTGCTCGGTCAACTTAAAGCAAGAGACATGTAGAGAGTTTAGCTGATCAAACTTGTCCAAAAAGGTTAGACTTTGACTGTCTAATTCAACCAAATGTTCAGCTAACACCTGAACCAGAGTCTCAAGATTTTTAGTCTCTAAGAGTGACAGATTCAATTTCTTTTCAATCTCATCGTTATGCTTTTGAATATCACTCTTTTCTTTCTTTAAATGCTCTTGAGTGGTAAACAACCTCTCAATTTCATCTTCTTTTGATTTCAATACAAAACAAGCCTGTTTGAGTTCAGAATTTAAGCTATCTGTAAGCAGCTTGCTAGCTGCAACACTTTCCTCGAATTCCTTTATCAAGGATTCTGCAAGAAAAAACAGATTGTCGCCCCGGTAAAATAACCCAAGTAATTCAAGATCACAACAATGTTCCAAGATGCAAAATCATTTATAATATTTTTCAACACATGACATAAAGCGAGTATTATAATCTCTATTTTATAAAAAAAAAAATCCTCTTTGAAGTTGGTAAAAATAAGAATATTGTAGCCTTTTGTTTTCTTATCAAGGCATCCACTTTATGTGATGAACAATGCAGATATTCAGTCTCATTTCTTTTGTGCCAAATAACAGTTGGTCTTCGTCTCATTTTTTATATACCATGTCGGAGAAATTAAAACGAAATTAAGTCAGACCCTAAAAAATGATATCTGTCCACCTCCTAATGTCTCTTCCTTAAGAAGAGGGGGAATAATCAAATAAAAAAGAATTGATGTAGCTGTACAGCTCAAGACAGACAATATATAGTTGGTCATCGTCTAATTTTTCTATACCACTTCTGACAGATTAAAATAAAATAAAAAACCCTAAACAACGATAGTTGTTTGCCTCCTATTCTTTCTTCATCAAAAACAGTCAATTGAAGGTCGTAACTAAATCTGTGAAGAAAAAAACATCAAATGGAAAAATTTTATGCCATTGCGCAGCTCAAGGAAAGCCTTCAACTTTTTTTTTTTTTTTGAAAAAAGTATGCTCGATGAATTAATCTCATATGAAAGTTCATCAAAGAGCAAATAACAGTTTACAAAAGGCAACATGCAACTTCTCATTCAATAATTAACAAATCGGAGACCAAATTAGATGGCTTCAATACTTTTTTTGAAAAATTTATCATTTAGTAAAGAGTCTAAACACATCAATGTATGTTACTGGTCACAACATGTGAATCTAATTGTCACGGATCTTCTAATCCCACACTAGCATTAAGCTGTATCTTTCGTGCATTATAACTAAAATGGCCGATTGAAAAAAGGGAAGATGTTTACCTCTGCTCTCAATAAGCTTGGCATTTTTAGATTGTTCATCTCTATAAAAGGCTTCCTGCTTCTCTTTCTCAAGTTTCAGCTCACCCAGCTCGATTTCAGCCTAGAACATTGCCAAAACAGAAAAAATAAAACATTTAACGAAGTGAATTGTAATTTCTCCAGAGACAAAAAATGGTAAACTTAATTTAATAATACCAGCCAAACAACACGTGAAAATAAATAGTTAATCGAAGAAGACAAAGAAGAAGCAACTTACGGTTTGCGATAGTCTCCTCAGCAGACTCCATTTTTAAAGCTAGATTATTCAGTTGTTGGCTTAACCCATCAAGAGTTATTGAAGTTGAAGATAGTTTACCTTCAAAAAACTCCTTATCTTTCTCAGCTGTTGAAAAGAAATGAACATAAACTATATTCTGAAACAAGCAAAGCTACAAATGATGGTCTGAAAAAGCGATGGAATCTACCATCTTGAACTTGGAATGGCTAATAACTGTAGAGTTTCATTGAGTTGATCACACAGTGTCTTCGTGGAAGAGAACTTAGATTCCAATCCTTTCCAAAGCTTTTCGTCCTCTTTCTGCTTGACCTTGAGCTTAGAGTTTTCATTAAAAGCATTCTGCAACTTTTCCTCTAAAGCGCGTACACGTTCCATTGATTTCTTGAGCTTTGTGTTCTGTAGTTTCCCTCAAATTACAAATCGTGTTGGCAAACATCAACAAAGATTAATCGTAGAGACTTCGGCATCTTACTAAGAAAAATATATGCGGAAGGATATATAAGTACTAAGAATTCGGAAGCAGAACCATAAGCGCAAACAAAGAAGATAAGAAACAGACAAATGGAGAGTTCTCACCGCCATTTCTAGATCTGTTTTTACCGATGCTTGTTCCTTCACCAACCTCTCTTAAAATATCAACAGCCGCAAACATCAGGAACAGTTCAAATGTGAACAAAAAAAAAAGGAATAACACTAATTTTCGATCAAAACCTGCAGCAATTTTTAAATTGGCAAAACTTCCACATGAGATGGAATCAGCAGCCGGACGCGAAGAAAATGAGAGCGTTTTTGAAGCTCCCATGGCTGAACCTGAAAGCGACTTCAACTGGTCCAAGCTCTTCAAGGATGGAAATCCTACTTTCTGCATTTTGAAATCAATTCTCGATTACAAAATACAAACCCTAGCTATTAGAATCTATAGGCTTCTCCCCCTTCCCCCGTCTCTATCCTCTCCCGCGCTCCATCGCTGTCGGTCTTCCTCTCTGGTAGTGAATTGAAATAAGATTAGGCGCGAGGAGATTTTCTGTTTATAAACTTAGCGACGGTTGGAATTGGAGCGTTGGTGGGTTATTATCTCCTGTGCCCGACACTAGTAGAAGACGTGAGAGTGGACCAATGAATTAATTAGTCAACTTAATCCCTTTCTAATTTTGGTTCCAGTTATATTAACGTGGTTAAAAAAAAAAAAAAAAAAAAAAAAAAAATTTACAACTTTGAAAAATAAGTCTTGGTAATTTCAATTTTTAAGAATTATATTTGACTAAAAATAAATAGTATTGCACATCATGATCAGAGTCAAATTCGCCATCCGATCCAAGTTAAGCGGTCGATCCAGGCCCAACCTAATCCTAGCCCATCTTAAATTATCCATAAACTCGAAATGTAAGTAAGACTATACTATTGGTGTCACGAGTCGTGTAGTTACACCGCACCACCAATATAACTGTCTTGTTTTTCTTTAACAAATATAGTTGGAGTTGCGGCTCTAGACATGGGATCGTGGCTCGAGATATTGGAATAGCGACCTATACGTTTGGCGACTGGCGTCGAAATGCCAATGCATCTACCAAACAGAACGTTTATTCAAGGTCACGGTTCTGACGTCTCAAACTGCGACACAAGTTGGAAATTTGCTAAAGGCAGCTGACCAGACATCTAAAGTTGGCGGATCAGACATTAGACCATTATTTTTTGTCCCAACCTGCCGTGCCTGAACTGAACAGAAGTCCAAATCAAGTTCCGTCCGTAGAGGCCTAGACCAAACCTAACCCGTTAAACTGCCAGGGTGATTTTAAACTTAAAGCATTACAGGCCAGTGAATAAATGAAAGTGCAAGATCACCTGCCACTGTCACGCATCTAAATTATGTGAATTCAGCATTTTATATTGAGTGGAAGCCACTAATGGGGAGGAAGAGGAAGCCATTAACGCCGGCCTCTGATACCATGTAAAGTTCGTCTTCATTTTAAAAAAATGAGAATTATAAGAAAAGGTTGGACGAAAACTCAATGATTATGTATTCATAGATTTCAATTTCATTGCAAAAATACCTTCTTAAAGACTGTCTTCTTCAACCATAACATTCATACTAGCACAACTGGCGTTCTTAGCAAACGACTTGAACAGTTTGAAACTACAAAAAGAGGGAAGAACTAACCCTTATAAACAACAACGAAATTCAGGCAAACTTCGGAATGTTGGAATTGGTGGACTAGTAGTTATTCTGCCATTAGCTTCGTCCACCACTTGTACAGGACAAAACCATAAACTGTAGTGTAGATAGCCAGCCTCATGGGGTAGATCCTAAACCTGAAAAGATTTAAGGCTACATATTTTACGAAATCAATCTTTCCTCGAGTTCAATGGTTAGGATTGATTGGACTAGAGTTTTATGAGTTGGATGAAAAAAGAACAAAACTGATCAAATCTTCAAATGAGGTAAAAGAACGCAACAATAAAACGATGCGATGCATACTTTCGTCAAAATGATGTTAGTTGAATAGAAAATCGAGAGAGGGAAGAAAGAACCCTAAAACCTTTTTAATCCACGCCTCTGCACAGACTCATCGGAGGCTCTTTCCTCAGCAGAGACCGGAGACGACCACCTAGAGAAATCACGATCGAAGAAACACCAATCAGGCACAAGGATTCCGGCAATTCCTAACAAACCTACGAGGTAAGTCCAAAGCATCTTCTTGACAGAATTTGTGTATAGTCCTACGATCACTATAACGGCTGCTAAACAAACCAAGGATGATCTCAGAGCAAATTGCTCAACCATTGATAAAGAAAACCGAGAAAAGAACGGGGCAGAGAGGAGATCAAGGAAAGAAGATGGGGGCAATAAGTGTAATAAGTGAGTAGGTGGTGGGAGAAGAGGACATTGGAACTCAACGGAGTGCAGATTTTTCAGAGAGAGTTAAACAACACGGTGGTTGATCGTTGCTTTAAATGTGATTTCGAGGCGCGTGTAAATAGTTCCGGGTGCAGCGCGTCACTGCTAGTATGAAACGATTTTTCAAGCGATTGGGCCTTGGCCCATTTATAAGATCAGTGGACTGGGCTGATAAGCATTATTAGACTTTCGCGTAATAATTAAAAAAAATATATAAAATATAAAATAAATCATAAACTAGTAACACAATTATAATATTTATATATATCTTTTAATTTTAATTTTTACAAAAAATTGAACAAAAGCTACGAAAACCAGCCAAAACCTAGCCTAAACCATCTAAAACCGACTCAAACCGTGGCATTTTTAAAAGCCTACATGTCTCTGCGGAACAACAAAAGACTCGTCTTCCGAAAGCACGAACAAAACCTAGTTGGACCAACCAAAGATGTCTGAATCCTATAACATGATCTCATTTTAATTAATCAATAACTAAAGTAGTGAACAATGCCAAGCATAGATGATATTAATGACGAAAATTATTGGACGCTTCATGTTGTATGATTTGTTACAATTAGACGTCTCTTTTGGAGAGTGACATGTTGCTTTACAATTTTAGATACATATGCTCGGCCACAACTTGCTTGTCTATCGAAACGATCTACTTAGAATGCAATAAGCTAATTAGTTTTGAAATGTTGGAATAATCATGGCAAAAGCTCCTAAATTTATTAAATAAATAAAAAAATTAAAATTCTAGTATTTTTTTTTTATATGTAAAAAGGTTCATAAATAACTGGCAACAAATAATTAATTAATTAGGATGTCACGTAAAGCGAAGAATCGGTAGTTATATTGATTTCGAGGTTATCGTCATCACTAAATGATACACAGGATTGAGATTATTTAATTCTTTGAACTATTTTTTATAATAATAAATTCTCATTGATTAAGGCCCACGTGTGAGCTATCTTACCCATGCTGGCTGTCTCCTCTAAAAAAAAGAGAACTTTGCTTGATTGAAGTCTGAAGACGGATGTTTAACAATAGCCCTCGAGTATTTAGGTGATTTCATTGCTTATAATCTTCATCTTATGGTTTTGCAGAAGTCAAATCGGATGAGAATGGAAGATTTGTTATGATTTGGGAGAGATCAATTTCCAGAAGAAAGAACTGATGTGTTGAAAAGTCCTGCATTTCCACCCCGGCAGCGAGACAATTAAAGAAGAAACAAAAATGGGTGGTGGCATTTTTTGTTTTTTTGGCAGAGGATAAGAGAAAATAAAGAAGAAAATATCTTAGAGAGAGAAAAGTTGTGGCTACAATTTGCTTATCAATTTGCTCTATGCCCACCTTCGAACCAATCCTCTTCACCCATACCTCTCTCTCTCTACAGACCGCTGGCCTCGCAATTGATTAAAAAAAAAGATTCGATTTCGTGGAAAAGAATTTCACCCAGAAAGTTGGAAATTTTCAGTTGTAGGAAGAATAAATTATAGAGAAGGTAAAATCTTTGCCTGAAAAAACACTTTTTTATTAATTATGGGCGAGAATCACCTGCTTGGAGTACCAAAAGGTACAGAGAATAGTAGAAGATAAGTTTAATCAGAAATCCGAGAAAGAGAATAGGGTTGCCGTTTATAGGCGAAAGGGAGGATTCTCAGGTGGCAGTTGTTTGGGTGTTAGCGTTTTTCTCTGTTCATTTTGTTTGGAGATGTCAGGTGGTGGGTGTAGCATAGTTTGGTTCAGAAGAGATCTCAGGGTAGAAGATAACCCAGCTTTGGCTGCCGGAGTTCGAGCCGGCGCTGTAGTCGCAGTCTTCATCTGGGCGCCGGAAGAAGAAGGCCACTATTATCCCGGCCGGGTGTCGCGGTGGTGGCTTAAACAGAGCTTAGGTCAGCTCGATTTCTCTCTGAGAAGTCTCGGTTGCAATCTCGTCACTAAAAGATCGTCTGATAGCGTTTCTGGTTTGCTTGAGGTCATCAAATCTACCGGCGCAACTCAGCTATTTTTCAACCATTTATACGGTCTGTCTGTTTCTTTTATTCTTCCTGCATAAAATGGTATTTTCTTTTCGCCGGATTTCCAATTTCTTCGGCAGATTTCATAGATTTTCTTAAGATTCTTTGAAATTTTCTTCTCTTTTAAAATTTCTCAGCTCTCTTAATCGAATGTATGAGAAATTCATCAGTTTTTCTTGCTATTTTTATATTATCAGTATGTTTTGTAGCTACCCACTTTGCTTTTAGGCTCTACTTTTTATATTGTTCATCATTTTCACTGCACAATTATGAGTTTAGCTGCAGAAAAAATATGGGTTTCACTAAAAAAACTCAAGGGGGATCTAACGGAATATATCAATTTGATGGTTATTCAGATCCCTTATCACTGATTCGGGATCACAGAGCGAAGGGGCTGTTAACAGCTAAAGGCATAGTCCGTTAGATCATTCAATGCAGATTTACTGTATGAGCCATGGGATGTGAATGACGCCAATGGCCATCCTTTCTCTACCTTCGCATCCTTCTGGGAAAGATGCCTCAGCATGCCTTACGATCCCGAGGCGCCACTTCTCCCACCCAAACGCATAATTCCAGGTTAATTCCTTTTCCCCATAACAACCATAGATTGAACATAATTTTATTTCATTTTTTATATAATTTTTTGTTCATTTTTTCCCTTTTCAGGTGATGTATCGAGATGCCCTTCTGATAGATTGGTGTTCGAAGATGAATTAGAGAAGGGCAGCAATGCCCTTCTTGCTCGAGCGTGGTCACCCGGTTGGAGCAACGCCGATAAGGCTCTAACCATGTTTATCAATGGGGCGCTAATCGAGTATTCTAAAAATCGACGAAAAGCCGACAGTGCCACAACCTCATTTCTTTCTCCTCACTTGCATTTTGGGGAGGTGAGCGTGAGAAAAGTCTTCCATCTGGTTCGGATCAAGCAGGTTCTTTGGGCAAATGAAGGAAACAAGGCCGGGGAAGAGAGTGTTAACTTGTTTCTCAAGTCTATAGGATTAAGGGAGTATTCTAGATACATGAGTTTCAACCATCCATGCAGCCATGAAAGACCTCTTCTTGGGCACCTTAAATTTTTCCCATGGGTTGTGAATGAAGGATACTTCAAGGCATGGAGACAAGGTAGAACTGGTTATCCGCTGGTGGATGCCGGAATGAGAGAATTGTGGGCTACTGGCTGGTTGCATGATAGGATACGAGTCGTCGTCTCTAGCTTCTTCGTGAAGGTTTTGCAGCTTCCATGGCGATGGGGGATGAAGTATTTTTGGGATACTCTTTTGGATGCTGACCTAGAGAGTGATGCTCTTGGTTGGCAGTACATTTCCGGCACTCTCCCTGACGGCCGGGAATTGGACCGCATAGACAATCCACAGGTCATTACCCTCAAATTTTTTGCTGTTTTCCAAAAGTAGTTTTATTTTAACTATTCTTCAATTTCAGAATTTTGGTTGTTAATTTTGTACTGATACTCAATTTGCATACAGTTTGAAGGGTATAAGTTCGATCCAAACGGAGAGTATGTTCGAAGGTGGCTTCCGGAGCTTTCTAGATTACCGACTGAATGGATCCACCACCCATGGAATGCGCCTGGGTCGGTCCTTCAAGCGGCTGGGATTGAACTTGGAACAAATTACCCTCTACCCATTATTGGGATCGATGCAGCAAAAGCCAGGCTGCAGGAAGCTTTATCAGAGATGTGGCAGCAAGAAGCAGCTTCGAGGGCTGCCATCGATAACGGCACTGAAGAGGGGCTTGGAGATTCTTCTGAATCGATCCCCCTTGCATTTCCCGAAGACACCCAAATGGAGGAAAATCTCGAACCTATTCGAAACAATGGTCATGTAATTCGGTGCTATGAAGATCAAATGGTCCCAAGCTGGACGTCTCTTGTCAGAGTGGAAGAAGAATCTTCTGTAGATATTCAGAATCCAGCTGAAGAAAGTAGAGCAGAAGTACCCATCAATAGAAACGTAAATCCAGAGCCTAGACAAGATGGCTTAAACCCACATTACTCATTAGCAATTGGACTGCGAAATACTGTCGAAGATTCGGCAGATTCGTCTACGAGTAATAGTCGGAGGGAGAGGGATGGGGGTCTAGTTCCGGTTTGGTCTCCAACATCGAGCTACTCAGACCAGTATGTCGTCGACGAAAGTGGGATTGCGACAAGTTCATCTTATTTGCAGAGGCATCCTCAGACTCATCAGATCATAACTTGGAGGAGGCTATCTCAAACTGGGTAAGAAATTCTGAAATCATTCAATAAATCCTCGATATCTATTATCAAAAACCCAAAAGCTTGGCTAAGTCTAAGCTTCATTAACAGGTAATCCATTCGTTCATGGCAAGAGCAGCAGATGGAAGATGGAGGAAACTGAAAGCAACAAACACCTAATGCAAAAGAGTAACGATCTGGTGAACTCAAGTCCACAAACATCTTCCAAGTTCTGCCACCAGATTCAACCTTCTGACCTCATCACCCGGCTGATTAATCTGTGTCAAAAATCTAATTGGCAGGGGCAGTTCATCTTCTTCTTCTTTCTTTTTGTTGTATAATAGAAGTCTACCTGTGCTGGCTGTATAGTGGAAAGTTGTAATGTAAGGTAACTGAGAGATCTAAGATAGGGGATGTCTAGTTTTACAATTATACTCCGGTTTGTGATTTTTCAACTTATTTAACTTGAATTATGCCAAACCCATGATTGAGTTGTCCATTATTCTCTCTCTTTATGTTCATAGTAGAGCTGAGAAACAGAGCAGGAGTAGACCCTCTGCGTAATACAATCTGTAAAGTGCTTTTCTTCGCTCCTTTTTCCATTGAAGCATCTGGTTCTCACTCTTATCTTCAATTACATTTTTTTAAAGTTTTTCTTCTTGGTGCTGGAATTTGCGGTGGGTGGGCTGTCATTTCCTAGTTTTCACACGTTGATTGAGGGCAACAGTTTGTCTGTTGCTAACAGGATGAGACGGGTAACATTTATTCTAAAAGCTAACTCAAGAATTGAGAGAATCTTCTCCTATTATATACAAGATCAATAATTTTTTTGTTAGAATTTGGTGTGACTCAAATTCTAGTTGGACCGGGTCAGGCCCGTATATCAATTTTAGGGTTTTACGTTTTCTCTATATATTGATGTTTGAATCGCAAAACTCATTGTACCGAATTTGATATTAGTGATTCTCTTCTCTGCCCGTAGTTTTTTTCTTTCTAGGGTTTCCACGAAAAATTCGATATCCATTATTTTATCGTTTTCTTTTTTCGGTTTCTCGATCGTTCGTTAAAGGTAGATTATGTAGTCTAATCCTAACAACTGGTATCAGAGCTTCAGGTAGAAGGTTTTTCGAAAATCAGGGTTTAATTCTTCGAAGGTATCAAACGATTTCAGGTTTACAATTTCTGTGGAATTTTGCTAAGGGAAAATGAAATTGGAAATAAAAAAAAGGGGAAAACAAAGAAAAGTAAAAATGTTGTTTTTGTGACGACCCGAAACCGAACCCGATCGGGATCCGAGAACCGAGCCGTCACTCCGGGACATTTGCAGAAAACGGGCACATATATATATATATATATTTTTTTAAACTTTATACTTTTAAAGCCTTAACAGAGAGTATAAACCTTCTCTGTTAGTGAAACTGGAAAACACATTTAAGCTGGATGTGAATAATGGATAATGAGAATAATACAAAAAGTGAACAGCGACCGGATGACTAAATTGACTTTGACTGGGCGGATGACTGAATTGACTTTGACTGGGCGGATGACTAAGGCATATAACTGGGCGGAAGACTTATGCTGACGTCAACCGGAAGACATATTTACACTAGGCGGAAGACTTATGCTGACGTCAACCGGAAGACATATTTATACTAGGCGGAAGACTTAATTTTAAAGACAGAATTGGACCACTTTTTAACAGGAGGACATTCCAACAGGGAACTTTAAAACAGAAGGTATAAGGCTTCAAACCTTCACACCCGATTCAAAATTTACAGGTTTCTAAGAAAACAAACTGCATGGATAGCTCTAAAACCAGAAGCTGTCCATGCATGACCTGAAAATGGAGAACTCAAGCAGTTCCAGAATGTTTTCAAAACATTTAAAATATATGGGTACAATCTGTCAAATACAGAGGTTTAAAATACACCACCATTAAAACCTATACATCGTTTATAATTCACAACCGAACTAAACAGACAGGACCTTCATTCCAGAATTTCACAACAGGAGTTTTGAAAACATAAAGATACAGATTTCACATTGGTTTTAAAGTTTCAAAAGCTATACAGGACTTGACCTAACATAAAAAAAAATACAATCTCACAGGGATAACATTGATCCGACTGCAGCAACCAACCCCAGTGAGCTCGATCCTCCAACTACATCAGCTCGCCATTTTGAGGCACAAGGTCCTCATCAAGAGTATCCGTACCTACAACAGGGAGTTCACCTATGAGCCTAGAGCTCAGTAAGAACATGAGATGCAATGGTGCATATGCTGTGCATGAACGTTTCAAATACATGAACATTACATCACTTCACATTTAGTTTCACTGGACAGGAAGGTATAAGTGGGAGGAGGAGCTGGCGCAACAGGATGTACATGCCACTTTCAGGACATAACAGGAGTACTTGACAGGATGCCAGTCCTCGTCCACACTTAACCATACATTTTCTTTACAGGATTTTATCTTACTTACTTCAAAACCGGTGCTGAAAATATTTGCATGATTTTACAGGAAAACGTGTATGCATGAATCAGTGCGATGCTTAAACTTAACATTTCAGGTGACAGAATGAATACAACAGAGAACAGAATATAACGGAAACACGTTTAACTTAAAACATAACCTAAAACCTATCTACCCGAACCAGACCTAGTACCTCCGAGTTGTAGGGCCTTAAGGGCCAACGTAGATGCATGAACTTACCTGTGTGCAGCCAAGTGGTATGCTCGAACGTCTCTAGAAAGCTCGGACCTGTAGCATGAATGTTCAGAGTTTAAACACGCTACAAATGCTAACTAATATCTCGTAGGAAATGCAGCAAACACATTTCAACTCTTTAGAAAACACACCAACGTGTTTTCATCCAGAAACAGTGAGTTTTCACCGAAAACCGAAACCCTAAACTTCGATAAAAACTCACCTTAAACTTGTCCAAATTTATTAGCATTAAAAGACGCTCACCTTTGCTGAAGAAAACGGAGAAACGCTGGAGAAACAAAGTGTGGAAGTTTTGTTTCAATCGCTTGGAAGAGAGAAAGCCGAGAGAAATGAGGGGAAACAGAGAAGTGAATGAACATTCACGTAGGAGAAAGAACTTAACTTCTTCAACAAGCTGCCACATGTCAATCATCTATTTGTTTTCTCCCACCAACCTTAATTTCTTCCTAATTTGCCCTTTCATTGATTTTTAACTAAAACATTATTTAGTTTAATCGATACGGTCTCACGAATCACCCTCGCTCGATTAAACACATCGACAATTTTATTAAAAACAATCATTGCATTCATATCGGAGAAATTCTGCTTACATATTCGGGGAATAATTACATAGGCAAAAATGCCGGGTGTTACAGTTTTTTTCTTTTTGGTTGTATTATGTTAGCCGTGAATAACAGTGAAATAGTGAGAGAAGCACTGTAGCTTCTTCTTCCCAGAACAGAACTGCGAAGGAGAACAGAGAGCGCCAATGATCAGCCGACCATCGCCGAACAGAGAAGCGCCGCCTCTCTGGTCACGCCGTCGACCGCCGCGCGAAGAGAGAAACTGTAACGCCCCAATTTAAAAATCCTCAATTTGAAACCCTAATTTTGAAAACCCTAAAATTTTTCCCAAAATTGATTTAAAATCGAGCATTAAAATCTTATTTTCATAATATTAAAAATATAATAACTGAAAACTTTTAAATGCGCGGAAGTTTTATCAGGCTATAATAAATTTGTCGGAAACTTGAAATAATTGCATATTTAAAAGAATTTTATAAAAGTTTATTTAATAATCAAATTCAACATAATTATTCAAAATCTTAAATTGAAATAAAACTTTAAATATTGTTTGAGAAACTAAAGCATACTAATTCAAATCATTTTTTTCAAACTCAACAATAACTTCTTCTTCTGTATGCTCGCTTGCTACTAGAGGGTTCTCAATTGCAGCTAGTTCTTCCTCAGATAAAAATTCACCTACATCATAAATTAAAACTATGAGATAACTCAGTAAGTGGAAATACGAGCAAGTTACAAAATTTTTACTTTTACTTTTACCAAATCCTGTTTACTGTTACATACTCGTTGGAACTCATTCCTGAACCATCTTTTAAAACTTGGCCATCATGGCCTCGTCATCTTTTACTTTTACTTTTAACGTTCAAACTCACCATCTCACTGTCGTTCAGTCTTTTGCTATCACATATTTGCCGTCAATTCCCTTTTACTTTTTCATACACATGCAAATATCCTATCCATTTTATCTTTTAAACAATTCTAGGTCAATATTCTAACATACGTGCTAAATCATCGAAAACGTGTGATAAATTAAAACAATAATAAGGAAAATAGTATTTATCATGTGATGTAGGGCCGTAGCCAAAATATTGTATTTACACTTACTTGGATTCCGAGCAATTAATGTTTATCGGGATATTCTGAAAATTCTAAAATAATAACCTGCTCAATTAAAATATTTGATATTAATATCCTACTTAATAAATTCATTTTCAAAGAAATTTGAGCAGAAATTCCTTACGTTGAAATTTTATGTTGGATCGGGTCGGTTGGATCGATCTGGATTGAATTGGATGGTTCCAAAATATTTTCTGCCTAATTTGTATATAAATGTTAAAATCAAACTTAAATTATTCCAACTTTAAAAGAATTTGGGCAGAAATTCCTTACCGGTTAAATTTTCGATCGGTCGGGATTGATTTAGGTCGAAATTCAGCTCGGTCTGGTTTGGGTCGGTGAATAGTGCCAGTCGTTCGGGTCGGATCAGCTTGGTTCGGTTCGAACCAAAATAAGTGAACCGGTTCAGTCTGGATTGTTGGGCCGGTTCGAGTTTAAAATAAAACCAACCCTTCTTCTTCGTGAAGGATTCTGTCCAGAGAAATAGAGAAGTAAGTGAGAGAGACAGAGAGGGAGAATCAGAGAGAGAGGGGGAGGCGCGACTGCGAAGGAAACAGAGAGAGAGGAGAATCTTACACCGATAGGTCATCGACGGTGGTTAGGGAGCTTCGTTGGAGCACGGCTGCCAGAGAGGAAACCTTCGTCGGAGCTTTTGCTGCGGTGGTCGGAGCTGTGAGTAGAGGTACGTTTTCTGAATGAAAACTCAAGAGTAAGAGCTGTGGAACCCCTCTATTTATAGGGGAAGGTTCACCCAACGCCTCTCCGAGAAATCCGACTGGTTCGAATTTTCCGGTCCAGGTTCATACCAAATTTTTCTTGCTCAATCCTTCTCAAAATCGAGTTTGTTGCTGAAAATCAGCAACTCGATTCTAAGTCTAATTTTCCTTCTGATTTCGGTTGATAAATAGGCCAAATTCATTATGGTTCTTCGATCGGATTGTTGCTGTAAATCAGCAATTTGAATCCTAAATCGAATTTTTAGCTGAGTACTGATTGAAAGCTAATTTAGGATATTGCATTTATTGTCTAAAAATTAGGGTTAAATTGGAAAATTGGAAATCTTTGATTAAATTGAGTTAGGAAAAATTTGATACGTTACAATCTTCCCTCCTTAAAAGAAATTTTCTGGTTGAAACCGATCGGCGCCATATTTGAAGACTGTGAACACTCTCTCTCGAAGGTCCAAGTTCATCTCGAATTTTTCTTGCTCAATCCTTCTCAAAATCGGGTTTGCTGCTGAAAATAAGCAACTCGATTCTAAGTCTGATTTTTCTTCTGATTTTGGTTGATAAATAGGCCAAATTCATTCTGATTCTTCGATCGGATTGTTGCTGTAAATCTGCAATTCGAATCCTACATCGTATTTTTAGCTGAGTACTAATTGAAAGTTAATTTAGGATATTGCATTTATTGTCTAAAAATTAAGGTTAAATTAGAAAATTGAAAATCTTTGATTAAATTGATTTGGGCAAAATTTGATACGTTACAATCTTCCCTCCTTAAAAGAACTTTTTCGGTTGACAATTATCGGCGCCGGATTTTCAGACTGTGAACACTCCATCTCGAAGGTCTAGGTTCATCCCGAGTTTTTCTTACTCAATCATTCTCAAAACCGGGTTTGCTGCTGAAAATCAGCAACTCGATTCTAAGTCTGTTTTTCCTTCTGATTTTGGTTGATAAATAGGCCAAATTCATTCTGATTCTTCGATCGGATTGTTGCTGTAAATCAGCAATCCGAATCCTAAATCGAATTTTTCGCTGAGTACTGATTAAAAGTTAATTTAGGATACTGCATTTATTGTCTAAAAATTAAGGTTAAATTGGAAAATTGAAAATCTTTGATTAAATTGATTTAGGCAAAATTTGATACGTTACAATCTTCCCTCCTTAAAAGAACATTTTTGGTTGATAATTATCGGCGCCAGATTTCCAGACTATGAACACTCCCTCTCGAAGGTCCATGTTCATCCCGAATTTTTCTTACTCAATCATTCTCAAAATCGGGTTTGCTGCTGAAAATCAGCAACTTGATTCTAAGTCTGATTTTCCTTCTGATTTTGGTTGATAAATAGGCCAAATTCATTATGGTTCTTCGATCGGATTGTTGCTGTAAATCAGCAATCCGAATCCTAAATCGGATTTTTAGCTGAGTACTGATTGAAAGTTAATTTAGGATATTGCATTTATTGTCTAAAAATTATGGTTAAGTTGGAAAATTATAAATTTTTTATTAAATTGATTTGAGAATAATTTGATCCGTTACAATCTTCCCTCCTTAAAAGAAATTTTCCTGTTGAAACCGATCGGCGCCGGATTTCAAGACTGTGAACACTTTCTCTCGAAGGTCCAGGTTCATCCCGAATTTTTTTTACTCAATACTTTTCAAAATCGGGTTTGCTGCTGAAAATCAGCAACTCGATTCTAAATCTGATTTTTCTTCTGATTTTGGTTGATAAATAGGCCAAATTCATTCTGATTTTTCGATCAGATTGTTGCTGTAAATCAGCAATTTGAATCCTAAATCGGATTTTTAGCTGAGTACGGATTGAAAGTTAATTTAGGATATTGCATTTATTGTCTAAAAATTAAGGTTAAATTGAAAAATTAGAAATCTTTGATTAATTTGATTTGGGCAAAATTTGATACGTTACAATCTTCCCTCCTTAAAAGAAATTTTTCGGTTGAAACCGATCGGCGCCGGATTTCCAGACCGTAAACACTCCCTCTCGAAGGTCCAGGTTCTTCCCGAATTTTTCTTACACAATTCTTCTCAAAATCGGGTTTGCTGCTGAAAATCAGCAATTCGATTCAAAGTCTGATTTTCCTTCTGATTTTGGTTGATAAAATAGGTCAAATTAATTATGGTTATTCGATATGATTATTGCTGTAAATCAGCAAACCGAATCCTAAATGAGATTTTTAGCTGAGTACTGATTGAAACTTAATTTAGGATATTGCATTTATTGTCTAAAAATTAGGGTTAAATTGGAAAATTAGAAATCTTTGATTAAATTGATTTGGGAAAATTTGATACATTACAATCTTCCCTCCTTGAAAGAACTTTTCCAGTTGATACCTATCGGCAGCGTATTTTCAGACTGTGAACACTCCCTCTCGAAGGTCCAAGTTCATCCTGAATTTTCCTTACTCAATTCTTCTCAAAATCGAGTTTGCTGCTGAAAATCAGCGACTCGATTCTAAGTCTTATTTTCCTTCTGATTTTGGTTGATAAATAGGTCAAAATTCATTATGGTTCTTCCATCAGATTGTTGCTGTAAATCAGCAATCCGAATCCTAAATCGGATTTTTAGCTGAGTACTAATTAAAAGTTAATTTAGGATATTGCATTTATTGTCTAAATATTAGGGTTAAATTGAAAAATTGAAAATCTTTGATTAAATTGATTTAGGAAAAATTTGATGTGTTACAATCTTCCCTCCTTAAAAGAAATTTTCTGGTTAAATTCGATCGGCGCCGGATTTCCAGGCTGTGAACACTCCCTCTGGAAGGTTCAGGTTCATCCCGAATTTTTCTTGTTCAATCCTTCTCAAAATTGTGTTTGCTGCTGAAAATCAGCAACTCGATTCTAAATTTGATTTTCCTAGTGATTTTGGTTGATAAATAGGCCAAATTCATTTTGCTTCTTCGATCGGATTGTTGCTGTAAATCAGCAATCCGAATCCAAAATCGGATGTTTAGCTGAGTACTGATTGAAAATTAATTTAGGATATTGCATTTATTGTCTAAAAATTAGCATTAAATTAGAAAATTAAAAATCTTTAATTAAATTGATTTGGAAAAAATTTGATACGTTACAATCTTCCCTCCTTATGACCATCTCCAACCATATGATGCATTTTCTCAAATTTAAGAAAATAGCATAATATGTCTCCAATGGAATGCCAAAAAAAATGCTATAATGTCATTTTGATCAAATGATGAATAGTGATGATGCAAATTTGCATCACCACTATTCATGATGCCATTTCTTTTTTTTTAGTCCTTCTAATTATGTTAAATTACAAATATATCTTTTTTTTAATTTATGTATTAATTTATTTGAATATGATATTTAATAATCTAAATTTTGTAATTAGCAATAGTTAAAATGTTAAAAGATACTAAAAATAAAAAAACCATTAATATTAATTTTAATATGACTAATTTGATGTATTTTTCAAGAAATGTTATTATCGTGGACTCAAAATAGTTAATTATTGATATTAATACAAACAATAATATTAAATCACAACTCAAAATTACATATTCATAAAAAAAAAATTACAACCACATTATACATAACAAACTCATTAAAATTACAAATATTAACTTCAAATTGCAAAAATTGTAACAACTTCATACTACAAAATACATAAATATTACTTTAAATAACAGAAATTACACAAATTTAAATAACTTCCAACTTCAAATTACTTAAAATAACTAAAAATTACATAGACACAGTACAGCTAACATATTAAAAATATGATGGTAGATCGGATCCAGGCCCTCCGATGTTATTAAATAAAGATGTAAAATCATTACTTGTTGAAGGCACTTGTTGTTGCTGGTCATAATTTTTTTTTTGAAATTCGCGCCTGTTCAGCAACAATATAGGCGCATCAGCCTAGATCACTAATATTATTAGGATCTAGTAATATAATTTTAAGTTCTTTATTCTTTTCTTTGATTTCTATCATTTGACGTTGCATCTACGTTTGTTCTTTTTGGACCTCTATTTGAGTCTGCTTTTGTTCGTAACTTTTTTCTAATAGTATCTTTAATTCTTCATTTTTGTTGTCCAATATACCAAAGTTAGCAGACATGTCATCCGGTATTTTTCTTTTTAATTTGGCTTTTTTCACAACTTGTGATGACGTACCGCCAGAAGTATTGTCATCTAAATCAATTAAAAATGCAGAAATACCAGGAGATGTTGTATGGGGGGTCTCAGGTGTAGGATTGTCAGATTGTGATGACTCGTCAACAACATTTTGCCGTCTGATTGCATTTCTAGCAGTTGTTACATGATCTTTCAACGTGGCAAAATCTTTGATCATATCCCAAACATGAATTTAAAACATTTCTTGTACTTCGGGTCCTCTATGAATAAATGTTTTACTCGAGTTAACTAAAAATCATAGTGAACATAATGTAAGTATAATAGAAAAGAAAATAAAATGTTATAAGTAAAAAAAAAAAATACAAAACTCACAATATCGGCTTCTGAAGCACCACTTGGATGCGTATTTTCCACTTGTCTCACACAACCTTTTAGTTTCTTCACCGCCACATTTATAACTTGCATTCGACTTCTGAGAGAATTACCTTTACAAAGCTCCATATTAGAAGGTCTTTCTTCGTTGTACTTTTCTTCAACCCGAGACCAGAACCGCTCAGCATTCTGGTACCTACTCGTAATAGGGTCTTGGGTAATAACTAAATACGCTTGACAGGGTACTATATCTTCAATATTAGCATACCCAGAACTTCGAAAAGACATTTTTAGTTTGTGATGAAATGGATGATAAGAACTGGAAAAAGCAAATAACAAAAAAGATGGAATGGTAACTTGTGGCAACCTCATATTATCAGTAGAGATAGAGAGAGAGAGAGATAGATGTTTATGTGTAACTAAATTTTTAAAGCAAATACCTACTCTTTGAAAGTATCCACCTACCATTCATTCCTATAGACTATTAAAAGTATCCATCTACCATTCATTCCTATCATTCATGCCCCAATTTTAAAAGTATCCACCTATCTACTCTTTATAAATATGTTTCCTCATTTCCTTCTTTCTTAAACCATCTTCAGTGCACATAATTTATTCTTCAATCCTTTTTTTTCACCTTCTTTCTCAAACTAAAAATGAATCCTTTTTTAAGCTCGGAATCATCTTCTGATGATGATGATTTCATTATACCAGCTATTAGTATGGAAGAGTTCGATTGTACCGAACAATTGATTGTTAATATGATCAATGCGAACAATATGTTCATCGCGCACTACTCAAATCAACAAAACATTGAACACCCTCGTCGTGGGTCAATTCCTGGTCACATAGTCATCAATCGTGATCGTGAAGCTGCAGATCGCAATTTGTACGCAAATTATTTTGTTGAAAACCCACGATACAATGACGGTATGTTTTGTAGACGATTTCGAATGTCTCGTAATTTATTTCTTCATATTGTTGATGCAGTGAAAGCACACGATAACTACTTCATCCAACAACGTGATGGAATTGGTAGACTTAGACTGTCTACGCTTCAAAAAATTACAGCTGTGTTTCGAATATTGGCATATGGTGTACCGGCTGATGCTACTGATGAATATGTTAAAAGAGACGAATCAACAGCAATTGAATGTGTAAAAAAATTTTGTCGTGCTATGGTTGAAATTTTTGCAGACAAATATTTACGGGAGCTTACTTCCGATGACATTGCAAGATTATTCTATATTGGCGAAAAGCGTGGCTTTCCCGGAATGTTGGGTAGTTTAGATTGTATGCATTGGCGTTGAAAAAATTGTCCAACAGCACGGGCTGGTCAGTACTCTGGTCGTAGTGGTGCACCGAGTATTATTCTTAAAGCGGTTGCCGACTATGATTTATGGATATGACATGCATATTTTGAAATGCCAGGTAGTAATAATGATATTAATGTGTTAGAGTCATCTCGTCTTTTTTCTAATCTTACTCAAGGTATCGCTCCTCAAGCTAATTATGTTATTCAAGGAATTGAATACAACATGGGTTATTATTTAGCTGATAGCATATATTCAAAATAGTCTACTATTGTGCAAACTATTCAGCAGCCACAAGGTGCAAAGAAAAAACATTTTGCTACGCGACAAGAGGCATGTCGAAAAGATGTTGAACATGCTTTCGGAGTTCTCCAATCGCGGTTCACTATCACTACAGGACCCGTGCGTTTTTGGCACAAAGAAGTATTGCATGACATAATGACAACATGCATTATTATGCATAACATGATAATTGAGGATGAACGTGATTATAAATGCACCGATTGAGCAACTGATAGAAATACCACCTCCTGAAGTTGAAATGTTGGTACACGAAGATACACGATTTCAACGCTTCGTCGGTCGATATAGACAAATCAGAGATAGAGATGCACATTTTGCACTTCATAATGCACTAGTAAATCATCTGTGGGAGAAATATTCAAACTCAGATGATTTACTATATATAGATTTTTATTTTATGTTAAAGTTGGATTTTTTTTATGCACTTGAAGTTTTTTTTATATTTTAGTTGTATTTTTTTTTATGCACTTGTAATTTTCTTTTTATGTGAATAAATGTTAAATTTGAGTATGAGCAATTGGTACAATATTAAAATTATAGGGGTTGATATATAAATTATAGTGTGAAAGAATATGTAAAGAATATTCTTTTTGGTATAAAAAATAGAGTTGGGTTGGAGATGAAATTACTGTTTAGTGATGCAAAATGCTATTTGGTATAAAAAATAACATTTTGGCATTTTGGATTGGAGATGGTCTAAAAGAAATTTTTCGGTTGAAACTGATCGGCGCTGGATTTCCAGACTGTGAACACTCCCTCTCGAAGGTCCAGGTTCATACCGAATTTTTCTTGCTCAATCCTTCTCAAAATCGGGTTTGCTGCTGAAAATCAGCAATTTGATTTTAAGTCTGATTTTCCTTCTGATTTTGGTTGATAAATAGGCCAAATTCATCTTGGTTCTTCGATCGGATTGTTGCTGTAAATCAGCAATCCGAATCCTAAATCGGATTTTTAGCTGAGTACTGATTGAAAGTTAATTTTGGATATTGCATTTATTGCCTAAAAATTAGGGTTAAATTGAAAAATTGGAAATCTTTGATTAAATTAATTTGAGAAAAATTTGATACGTTACAATCTTCCCTCTTTAAAAGAAATTTTTGGGTTGAAACCGATCAGGCGCCGGATTTTCACACTGTGACACTCCCTCTCGAATATCCAAGGTTCATCCCAAATTTTTCTTGCTCAATCCTTCTCAAAATCGGGTTTGCTGGTGAAAATCAGCAACTCGATTCTAAGTCTAATTTTCCTTCTTATTTTGGTTGATAAATAGGCCAAATTCATTCTGGTTCTTCAATCAGATTGTTGCTTTAAATCAGCAATCCGAATCATAAATCGAATTTTTAGCTGAGTACTGATAGAAAGTTAATTTAGGATATTGCATTTATTGTCTAAAAATTAGGATTAAATTGAAAAATTAGAAATCTTTGATTATATTGATTTGGGAAAAATTTGATACGTTACAATCTTCCCTTCTTAAAAGAAATTTTTCGGTTGAAACTGATCGGCGTCAGATTTTCACACTGTGAACACTCCCTCTCGAAGGTCTAGGTTCATCCCAAATTTTTCTTGCTCAATCCTTCTCAAAATCAGGTTTGCTGTTTAAAATCAGCAACTCGATTCTAAGTCTGATTTTCCTTCTGATTTTGGTTGATAAATAGGCCAAATTAATTCTTATTTTTCGATCGGATTGCTGCTGTAAATCAGCAATCCAAATCCTAAACCGGATTTTTAGCTGCATACTGATTGAAAGTTAATTTAGGATATTGCATTTATTATCTAAGAATTATGGTTAAATTGGAAAATTAGAAATATTTGATTAAATTGATTTGGGAAAAATTTGATACGTTACAATCTTCCCTCCTTAAAAGAAATTTTTTAGTTGAAACCGATCGACTCCGAATTTTCAGACTGTGAATACTCCCTCTCGAAGGTCCAGGTTCGTCACGAATTTTTCTTCATCAATCATTCTCAAAATCGGGTTTGCTGCTGACAATCAGCAACTCGATTCTAATTTTGATTTTCCTTCTAATTTTGGATGATAAATAGGCCAAATTCATTCTGATTCTTCGATCGGATTGTTGCTGTAAATCAGCAATCCGAATCCTAAATGAGATTTTTAGCTGAGTACTGATTGAAAGTTAATTTAGGATATTGCATTTATTGTCTAAAAATTATGGTTAAATTAGAAAATTGAAAATCTTTGATTAAATTGATTTGGAAAAAATTTGATGCGTTACAATCTTCCCTACTTAAAAGAACTTTTCCGGTTGATACCTATCGGCGTCAGACTTCAAGACTGTGAACACTCCCTCTCGAAGATCCAGGTTCATCCCGAATTTTTCTTGCTCAATCATTTTCAAAATCGGGTTTGTTGCTGAAAATAAGCAACTTGATTCTAAGTCTGATTTTTCTTCTAATTTTGGTTGATAAATAGGCCAAATTCATTATTGTTCTTCGATTGAATTGTTGCTGTAAATCAGTAATCCCAATCTAAATAAGATTTTTAGCTGAGTACTCATTGAAAGTTAATTTAGGATATTGCATTTATTGTAAAAATATTAGGGTTAAATTTGAAAATTGAAAATTTTTGATTAAATTGATTTAAAATAAATTTGATACGCTACAATCTTCTCTCCTTAAAAGAAATTTTCCGGTTGAATCCGATCGTCTCCGGATTTTCACACTGTGAACACTCCCTCTCGAAGGTCTAGGTTCATCCCAAATTTTTCTTTCTCAATCTTTCTCAAAATCAGGTTTGCTGCTGAAAATCAGCAACTCGATTCTAAGTCTGATTTTTCTTCTGATTTTGGTGATAAATAGGCCAAATTCATTCTGGTTCTTCGATCGGATTGTTGCTGTAAATCAGCAATCGAAATCCTAAATCGGATTTTTAGCTGAGTACTGACTGAAAAGTTAATTTAGGATATTGCATTTATTGTATAAAAATTAGGGTTAAATTGGAAATTTAGAAATCTTTGATTAAATTGATTTGGGAAAATTTGATACGTTACAATTTTCCCTCCTTAAAAGAAATTTTTCAGTTGAAACCGATCGGCGGATTTTCAGACTGTGAACACTCCATCTCGAAGGTCTAGGTTCATCCCAAATTTTTCTTGCTCAATCTTTCTCAAAATCAGGTTTGCTGCTGAAAAACAGCAATTCGATTCTAAGTCTGATTTTCCTTCTGATTTTGGTTGATAAATAGGCCAAATTCATTATGGTTCTTCGATCGGATTGTTGCTGCAAATCAGCAATCCCAATCCTAAATGAGATTTTTAGCTGAGTACTGATTTAAAGTTAGTTTAGGATATTGCATTTATTGTCTAAAAATTAGGGTTAAATTGGAAAATTGAAAATCTTTTATTAAATTGATTTGGGAAAAATTTGATACGTTACAATCTTCCCTCCTTAAAAGAAATTTTTCGGTAAAAACCTATCGGCGCCAGATTTCCAAACTGTGAACACTCCCTGTCGAAGGTCCAGGTTCATCCCAAACTTTTCTTGCTCAATCATTCTCAAAATCAGGTTTGCTGTTGAAAATTAGCAACTCGATTCTAAGTCTGATTTTCCTTCTGATTTTGGTTTATAAATAGGTCAAATTCATTATGATTTTTCGATCAGATTGTTGCTGTAAATCTGCAATCTGAATCCTAAATCGAATTTTTAGCTAAGTACTGATTGAAAGTTAATTTAGGATATTGCATTTATTGTCTAAAAATTAGGGTTAAATTGAAAAATTGGAAATCTTTGATTAAATTGATTTTGGAAAAATTTGATGCGTTACAATCTTCACTCCTTAAAAGAAATTTTCTGGTTGAAACCGATAGATGCCGGATTTCCAGACTGCGAACACTCCCTCTCGAAGGTCCAGGTTCATCTCAAATTTTTCTTGATCAATCCTTATCAAAACTTGGTTTGCTGCTGAAAGTCAGCAACTTTATTCTAAGTCTGATTTTTCTTCTGATTTTGGTTGATAAATAGGCCAAATTCATTCTTGTTTTTCGATCAGATTGTTGCTGTAAATCAGCAATCCGAATCCTAAATCGGATTTTGAGCTGAGTACTTATTGAAATTTAATTTAGGATATTGCATTTATTGCCTAAAAATTAGGGTTAAATTGGAAATCTTTGATTAAACTTATTTGGGAAAAATTTGATACGTTACGATTTTCCCTCCTTAAAAGAAATTTTCCTGTTGAAACCGATCGGCGTATTTCCAGACTGTGAACACTCCCTCTCGAAGGTCCAGGTTCATCCCAAATTTTTCTTGCTCAATCCTTCTCAAAATTGGGTTTGCTGCTTAAAATCAGCAACTCGATTCTAAGTTTAATTTTCCTTCTTATTTTGGTTGATAAATAGGCCAAATTCATTCTGGTTCTTCGATCGGATTGTTGCTGTACATCAGCAATCCGAATCCTAAATCGGATTTTTAGCTGCGTACTGATTGAAAGTTAATTTAGGATATTGCATTTATTGTCTAAAAATTAAGGTTAAATTGGAAAATTAGAAATTTTTGATTAAATTGATTTGGGAAAAATTTGATACGTTACAATATTCCCTCCTTAAAAGAAATTTTACGGTTGAAACCGATCGGCACCAGATTTTCAGACTGTGAACACTCCCTCTCGAAGGTCCAGGTTCATCCCAAATTTTTCTTGATCAATCCTTCTCAAAATCGAGGTTTGCTAGATGAAATCAGCAACTCGATTCTGAAGTCTGATTTTCTTCTGATTTTGGTTGATAAATAGGCCTAAATTCATTCTGGTTCTTCGATCGGATTGTTGCTGAAAATCAGCAATCCGAATCCTAAATCGGATTTTTAGCTGAGTACTGATTGAAAGTTAATTTAGGATATTGCATTTATTGTCTAAAAATTAGGGTTAAATTGGAAAATTAGAAAATATTTGATTAAATTGATTTGGGTAAAATTTGATAGCATTACAATCTTCCCTCCTTAAAAGAAATTTTTCGTTGAAACCGATCTGCGCCGAATTTCCAGACTGTGAACACTCCCTCTCGAAGGTCCAGGTTCATCCCGAAATTTTTCTTGCTCAATCTTCTCAAAATCAGGGTTTGCTGCTGAAAATCAGCAACTCGATTCTAAGTCTGATTTTCCTTCTGATTTTGGTTGATAAATAGGCCAAATTCATTATTGTTCTTCGATTGAATTGTTGCTGTAAATCAGTAATCCCAATCCTAAATAAGATTTTTAGCTGAGTACTCATTGAAAGTTAATTTAGGATATTGCATTTATTGTAAAAATTAGGGTTAAATTTGAAAATTGAAAATTTTTGATTAAATTGATTTAAAATAAATTTGATACGCTACAATCTTCTCTCCTTAAAAGAAATTTTCGGTTGAATCCGATCGTCTCCGGATTTTCACACTGTGAACACTCCCTCTCGAAGGTCTAGGTTCATCCCAAATTTTTCTTTCTCAATCTTTCTCAAAATCAGGTTTGCTGCTGAAAATCAGCAACTCGATTCTAAGTCTGATTTTTCTTCTGATTTTGGTGATAAATAGGCCAAATTCATTCTGGTTCTTCGATCGGATTGTTGCTGTAAATCAGCAATCGAAATCCTAAATCGGATTTTTAGCTGAGTACTGATTGAAAGTTAATTTAGGATATTGCATTTATTGTATAAAAATTAGGGTTAAATTGGAAATTTAGAAATCTTTGATTAAATTGATTTGGGAAAATTTGATACGTTACAATTTTCCCTCCTTAAAAGAAATTTTTCAGTTGAAACCGATCGGCGGATTTTCAGACTGTGAACACTCCATCTCGAAGGTCTAGGTTCATCCCAATTTTTCTTGCTCAATCTTTCTCAAAATCAGGTTGCTGCTGAAAAACAGCAATTCGATTCTAAGTCTGATTTTCCTTCTGATTTTGGTTGATAAATAGGCCAAATTCATTATGGTTCTTCGATCGGATTGTTGCTGCAAATCAGCAATCCCAATCCTAAATGAGATTTTTAGCTGAGTACTGATTTAAAGTTAGTTTAGGATATTGCATTTATTGTCTAAAAATTAGGGTTAAATTGGAAAATTGAAAATCTTTTATTAAATTGATTTGGGAAAAATTTGATACGTTACAATCTTCCCTCCTTAAAAGAAATTTTTCGGTAAAAACCTATCGGCGCCAGATTTCCAAACTGTGAACACTCCCTGTCGAAGGTCCAGGTTCATCCCAAACTTTTCTTGCTCAATCATTCTCAAAATCAGGTTTGCTGTTGAAAATTAGCAACTCGATTCTAAGTCTGATTTTCCTTCTGATTTTGGTTTATAAATAGGTCAAATTCATTATGATTTTTCGATCAGATTGTTGCTGTAAATCTGCAATCTGAATCCTAAATCGAATTTTTAGCTAAGTACTGATTGAAAGTTAATTTAGGATATTGCATTTATTGTCTAAAAATTAGGGTTAAATTGAAAATTGGAAATCTTTGATTAAATTGATTTTGGAAAAATTTGATGCGTTACAATCTTCACTCCTTAAAAGAAATTTTCTGGTTGAAACCGATAGATGCCGGATTTCCAGACTGCGAACACTCCCTCTCGAAGGTCCAGGTTCATCTCAAATTTTTCTTGATCAATCCTTATCAAAACTTGGTTTGCTGCTGAAAGTCAGCAACTTTATTCTAAGTCTGATTTTTCTTCTGATTTTGGTTGATAAATAGGCCAAATTCATTCTTGTTTTTCGATCAGATTGTTGCTGTAAATCAGCAATCCGAATCCTAAATCGGATTTTGAGCTGAGTACTTATTGAAATTTAATTTAGGATATTGCATTTATTGCCTAAAAATTAGGGTTAAATTGGAAATCTTTGATTAAACTTATTTGGGAAAAATTTGATACGTTACGATTTTCCCTCCTTAAAAGAAATTTTCCTGTTGAAACCGATCGGCGTATTTCCAGACTGTGAACACTCCCTCTCGAAGGTCCAGGTTCATCCCAATTTTTCTTGCTCAATCCTTCTCAAAATTGGGTTTGCTGCTTAAAATCAGCAACTCGATTCTAAGTTTAATTTTCCTTCTTATTTTGGTTGATAAATAGGCCAAATTCATTCTGGTTCTTCGATCGGATTGTTGCTGTACATCAGCAATCCGAATCCTAAATCGGATTTTTAGCTGCGTACTGATTGAAAGTTAATTTAGGATATTGCATTTATTGTCTAAAAATTAAGGTTAAATTGGAAAATTAGAAATTTTTGATTAAATTGATTTGGGAAAAATTTGATACGTTACAATATTCCCTCCTTAAAAGAAATTTTACGGTTGAAACCGATCGGCACCAGATTTTCAGACTGTGAACACTCCCTCTCGAAGGTCCAGGTTCATCCCAAATTTTTCTTGATCAATCCTTCTCAAAATCGAGTTTGCTATAGGAAATCAGCAACTCGATTCTGAGTCTGATTTTCCTTCTGATTTTGGTTGATAAATAGGCTAAATTCATTCTGGTTCTTCGATCGGATTGTTGCTGAAAATCAGCAATCCGAATCCTAAATCGGATTTTTAGCTGAGTACTGGTTGAAATTTAATTTAGGATATTGCATTTATTGTCTAAAAATTATGGTTAAATTGTAAAATTGAAAATATTTGATTAAATTGATTTGGGTAAAATTTGATGCATTACAATCTTCCCTCCTTAAAAAAAATTTTCGGTTGAAACCGATCTTCGCCGAATTTCCAGACTGTGAACACTCCCTCTCAAAGGTCCAGGTTCATCCCGAATTTTTCTTGTTCAATCCTTCTCAAAATCGGGTTTGCTGCTGAAAATCAGCAACTCGATTCGAAGTGTGATTTTCCTTCTGATTTTGGTTGATAAATAGGCCAAATTCATTATGGTTCTTCGATCGGATTGTTGCTGTAAATCAGCAATCCCAATTCTAAATAAGATTTTTAGCTGAGTACTAATTGAAAGTTAATTTAGGATATTACATTTATTGTCTAAAAATTAAGGTTAAATTGAAAAATTAGAAATCTTTGATTAAATTGATTTGGAAAAAATTTGATGCGTTACAATCTTTACTCTTTAAAAGAACTTTTCCGGTTGATACCTATCGGCGCCGGATTTTCAGACTGTGAACACTCCCTCTCGAAGGTCCAGGTTCATCCCAAATTTTTCTTGCTCAATCCTTCTCAAAATCGGGTTTGCTGCTGAAAATCAGTAACTCAATTCTCAATCTGATTTTCCTTCTTATTTTGGTTGATAAATAGGCCAAATTCATTCTGGTTCTTCGATCGGATTGGATTGTTGCTGTAAATCAGCAATCCGAATCCTAAATCGAATTTTTAACTGAGTACTGATTGAAAGTTAATTTAGGATATTGCATTTATTGTCTAAAAATTATGGTTAAATTGGAAATCTTTGATTAAATTGATTTTAAAAAAATTTGATATGTTAAAGAAACTGCATGTCACCGCCGTTCTGCAAACCGACCGCCGTGAACAGCCGAGCTTCGATCAAAACCCACCACAACGTGTCTGCCGTCCGACAGGTCGCCGAGGACACTCTGTTCTCGCACGCCGCGCTGTGCTCACGCCAGAAGCCGCCGCACTCAAAACTAGCCGACCCTCTTGCCGTTCAGCCATCGCCGATCTGATTGTTTTCTGTTTCTTCAGAGACACAGAGAAAAAACAAAATTTATTTGTTTTGTTGGGTTATTCATATTTGAGAAGTTTTTTGGGTGGAGATTGATTATTGGGTTGAATAATTAATTCAGAATTTATCTGTTTGTTGGGCGATTTTTTGTTGGTTCATAATATTTTGCGGGATTTATTCTGATTTTTAAAGGGAGTTTTTTTATAACAATGGCAGGCGACAATAACACAGGTCACGATATTGGAAAATTCGATGAGATAGATTTTGCGTTCTGCATAATGCAAATTGAGGATTACTTGTACGGAAAGAAACTTCATCTTCATTTGAATGCGAAACCAGAGAAGATTGAAGACAGTTAGTGGAATCTTCTTTATAGACAGGATTTAGGAGTCGTCCGATTGACGCTAGCCAAAAGCGTTGCTCACAACGTGGCGAAGGAGAAGACCACTGCGAGTCTGATGAAAGCTTTATCAAATATGTACGAGAAACCCTCTACGAATAATAAGGTATTTCTTATTAAGAAGCTTTTTAATCTGAAGATGATTGATGGTACTTCTGTCGCAACGCATCTGAATGAATTCAATACGACTGTGAATCAATTGCTATCTGTGGAAATTGATTTTGAGAATGAGGTTCGTGCCTTAATTTTGTTGGCGTCTCTACCGAATTGTTGGGAGCCTATGAGAGCAGCAGTTAGTAACTCAGTTGGAAGTGCTAAACTGGTATTCACTGATGTGAGGGATCGTATTCTTGACGAGGAGATTTGTAAGATTGATTATGGCGAAACATCGACAGCCTCAGCTCTGAATGTTGAAAATAGGAGAAGAAGTCAAAGTAAAGGTCCGAGCATTAGAAATCAAAGTCAGAGGAAGTCCAGAAAGCACGCCAACTTTGAGTGTTATTATTGTGAAAAGAAAGGACACATAAAGAGATTTTGTCAAAAGCTTTTTCGGAAGAATCTGAATGTCAAAGGAAAGGAAAAAATGTCCGAAGAGAGTGACACATGCGAGGAGGTAGCCACAGCCACCGAGGAGTTCTTTAGTGTGTACGACAAGGATATTATAAATTTTGCTTGCCAAGATACGAGTTAGGTAATCGATAGTGGCGCTTCAATACATGCCACTTCGCGGAGAGATTTCTTTACCTCCTACATTTCGGGTGACTTTGGAAGTGTGAGGATGGAAAATGGTGGCGTTGCAAAAGCCATTGGTATGAGAGATGTGCGTTTGGAGACCAACATCGGCAACACCTTGGTTGTGAGAGGTGCAAAGCACATTCCCGACATCCGCAAGAATTTGGTCTCGACTGGCAAGCTCGACGACGAAGGGTTTGACAACACTTTTCGTGATGGAAAATGGAAACTTATCATAGGTTCATTGATCATAGCAAGAGGAGAAAAATACTTTTCATTATATGTGATGCACGCGAAGATCGCAGATTCCATAGTCAATGTGATGGGTAATAAAGTTGCAAAGTTTGTGAATTCACCTTCTAAGAGAAAGGTTGAGAAGACTCGGAAGAAGTTAGGTTCTCAGGTGAAGTTCAGGTTGAGATCTGAGGGTACATCAGAGCCGGTGAGTCAGCCTATTACAGATATTCAGTCACCAGTTTCAATTTCACGCCAGAATGGTATCGTCAAAGGCAGAACCATGTGGAAGGTTAAAACTTCGGGACGATATGATGAAATTGTGGGTTATGCATTGAATGTGTTTGAGGGTAACGATTCCTGTGTGGAGTCTTCAACATGTTCAGATGCAGTTCGATGCGACAACCCTGATAGTTCAGTGATACCATGAAAAAGGAGATACGATTTCTTTTTAAGTAAGTCTCTCAAGTTTAAGCGTAGCTTAAACTTGAATGGTATCGGATGCTGAGTTGGCCCATCTGGGGCATTTGTGGTAGATGAGCTTATTTTTAATTGAGTTTTGCAGATTTGTTTCCTTGTACCGGAATTTCATTAAAGGTGGAGATTGTCAGAGTTCAGTTTGTTATAATTTGGTATGACCCGAATTCTAGTTGGACCGGGTCGGGCCCGTATATCAATTTTAGGGTTTTACGTTTTCTCTATATATTGATATTTGAGTCGCAAAACTCTTTGTACCGAATTTGATATTAGTAATTCTCTCCTCTGTCCGTGATTTTTTCAATTCTAAGATTTTCACGTAAAATTCGGTGTCCATTATTTTCTCGTTTTTTTTTTTTTTCTGTTTCTCGATCGTTCGTTACAGGTGGATTAGGGCGTCTAATCCTATCATTTTCTATGTCGATGTAATATATTCAACATTCGCTCACACGTCTAGTATGGTAGGTTTTTCGTCTACGTCTAACGTGTTAGGTCGTGTGAGGTCCTTACGTCGTACAGAATTTTAGCTCTAATACCATGACAGAGTGAGAGGGGTAGAACTCATTTCAAAACTTACCTCAGAGATTGAGGAAATCCCCTCCTATTATATACAAGATCAATAATTTTTTCTAGATGGGATATTCAACACCCGCTGTGAGAACAGTACAATTTTAGAATGTAAGCACAGGGGAGGATACTGCTCAGAGATTGTTTACACGAGGTGGTTGACTGGTCAGCTTCTCAGTCAACAAGTCAATGGGCGTTCGCTTCACGGCTTTGAATAAAAGCCTAATCAACCGTATGACTCCATGGACGTCTGAATTTTCTCTCGTTGTCTTGTTCCAACTTTCAGAGTGTCGTTTCTGACAGATCAATTAATTAGAGCATGGAAGGTTATGTCGTCGACTGATATTTAACATTTTTTTTTACTTATAAATGTTGTTGTTTGACCGTAATCAGTTTTTTTAAAGGTTCCCACTTCCATAAGCTTTCAATTATGGTTGCTCTAATCATAATAATTAGCCCAAACAAAAACATTATTTGTTCATATTATTAAATATAATATATAGTAAATATATACGTCACTTAGTTTGGTGGCTCAATTAATTCCTTATATGTTTACACCAAATAAAAAATAATTAATTTTACAAATATTAAATTCAAAATTATCAAACAACTTGACATTAGCATTAACATTAAACAAAAGTGAAATTAATAAGAGTTGCATCTCATGCTGCCAAATTTTGAAGAACCATGAAGTATTGGTTCCCGTGTTTTGGAATTAGAACTAAAATTGTTGATAATATGAACCAATTTAAAGTTAATTTTGTTATCAGATTTTGTTGGGTTTGAATTGAGTTGGAGCCAAATCATGAGTTATTTTTTTTTATTTTGACATGATCTAAACAGAATTATGTCGAATTTTGTGACCCTTGAATGGTTTGGTTTCCACTTGCCCTAGAGTTCTTCTACGTGCAAAATTAGTTAAAGGTTTGTATAGAAGTAAGAACCTCGGTCAGAGACCGAATTTCCGACCACCCCCAAATTTAATCATATTATGAATCGCGACACGAAATTCATTAGGGTTCTTCTACGTGCAAATTTAGTTAAAGGTTCGTATAGAAGTAAGAACCTCGATCGGAGACCGAATTGCCGACCACCCCCAAATATAATCATATTATGAATCGCGACACAAAATTCATTTTTTTGCGCACTCGTTCCGCATGGTGAACATTTATTTATTTGTCTTAATCTAAATGAAAAAATAAAAAGAGTTGAGATATTGGTTTAAGATTGGAGTTGAGTGGAAAGAGTATGTTAGGATTAAAACGCTCTAATCCAACCTGCTTTAAAACGAATAATAATGCGAAAAATATGAACACATAGATTTATAGTGGTTCACGCTCAATGCGAGAGCTACATCCACTTGTCGTTACTAAATTTCACTAAAATCAAAGAAAAAAAACGAGTTACAATCATGTCTTTACCTCTTACGTTCTCATATTTAATTCGAAACTCTAAATACATCTTTATATACTCAACGAAACCGGGCAACAAAATAATATAATAAAATTATCAAAATACCCCCAACACTAAAGACTCTTGTAAAAAAAAAAAATTTCTAGATCGATCCGTAAATTTTTTTACGTAAAGTCTTCCATCAGCGTAGGCTCCGCAGAGGATTGTAAATAAAGGAAGAGTGAATAAAATCATAGATTAAGCAAAATAATGAAATTAAGCATACAAGTGGAAAACATCAAAGTCAACACGGAAGAAGTCTACTTTGTGCAGCCTTTTTTCTTTTTCTATATACTTTCTTTTCTTCTTTATTGGTCAGACTTCCGCAATGGTACTAATTATCGCAAGACTTCCTTATGCTTCCCTTGATTCCTTCTTCTTCTTCTTATTCTCACAGACCCCTCTTTTGTATTTCTAGTTTTCTGTTCAGGGAAGTCGCGAATGCTCTCTCTTTCTCTCTCTGTTACCCTTTTATTTCTCTGCCTGTCATGTCCAATTGCTCGTAGAAACTAGAAACTAAGGAGAAGACGAGGAGGAGGAGGGTAAAAACAGTTACCGCTTTTACTACTGATCTGTTTGTTTATTTATTTATTTGTTCGAGTTTAATCGGATCATTTGTGGGAAACCTCGATTACCCAGGAGTTGTTCTAATTTTTACGCCTTTTGAGGATGATTTTAGGGTTGGTATCCAGTAAATTTCTTATTGGGCTATGTATATTTGAATAATCAGATTCGAATTCGATGATAGTTTTGAACTTGAAGTTGATTTTTATTTTTTATTTTTAAATTTCAGTGGTGATTTGCGGGTCAATTTTAGCGCTGGAGGTTAGTGGAAGTGGTGAACGTGGATGCTGAGAATTTAATTGAAGAAGTTCAAGTTGTCACTGAGCTTATTTTATGGAGAAGTTGTGCTGTTTCAATGCTTCCGGGGTAAGACAATTTTTCAAATTTTCACTTCATTGAGATGAATTCAATAATTCAAAGAGCACCATAAGTAGCATGGCTGGGTGTATGCATTTTATTAGGCCTTTTTTGGAGTGATAATCCAATCTAATCTTGTGATCAACAGAGCGTTTGATTTTCTTTCTGGATTCAGAAAATTTCATTTCTTTACTGGTGTGAAGTATTATCGGATTTCTCAGTTCAATTCATCACCATCCGCAACGATTTGCTTCTCAAATTGGATGGCTGGGTAATTGGACCAGTTTAGATTATAGCATCTAGTAAAAATGGGCGGTTTTATGTTCGGAATAATTCCATACATAGTTGGCTTTTCTTTTACTTTTCTATCTTATTCAACTGAAAAATATTAGCAAATATAGTGCGATAACTGTTGATGAGGTTGTGATATTTTAGTTCGTTGGAGGACGATCCTCGTCCAGCTCCGGGAAGGGAAGAAACTATGAGGGTTTAATCAAGTATGGTTTCAACCTAGTCAAAGGGAAAGCTAATCACCCCATGGAGGATTATCATGTGGCTAAGTTTGTGCAGATTGAGAAACATGAGTTAGGGCTGTTTGCTATTTACGACGGCCATTTGGGAGATACTGTGCCTGCTTACTTACAGAAGCATTTATTTTCCAATATTCTAAAAGAGGTAAGAAGATTATAACTCATATGAAATTTTAAGAGAGTGTCCATTAATCTTAGAGTAGTAGTTGTAAACGTTTTGTTTTTTTTTCTCTCTCTCTCTCTCTCTCTCTCCCTCCCTCCCCCTCTCTATTTTCGGATTCTAGAAAGAATTCTGGAACGAGCCTCGTGCATCTATCTTAAAAGCCTATGAGAAGACAGATCAAGCCATTCTCTCACGTAGCTCTGACTTGGGACGGGGTGGTTCCACTGCCGTTACTGCTATCCTGATCGATGGTCGGAGATTATTCATTGCTAATGTCGGAGATTCACGGGCAGTTATATCAAGAGCTGGTAAGGCGGAGCAAATGACCATAGATCACGAACCCAATACAGAACGAGGCAGCATCGAAGACAAAGGCGGTTTTGTCTCAAACATGCCAGGTTATTTTCCACAAATTCTGTTTAAAAAGTACTTAAAATGTTTTTGTGAATTTAGATATTTCCGATAAATTTCAGTCTGGAAGTATTTCCCTTTTTAGACATAGATCTATCTAGTTTTAGCTGGAGATGATCTCCCTCGTTATGCCTTTGCCCTGTATTTGAAAGGTATAGGTGATGAATATCTTGGTAGATGTTAGTCCAAAAAGTAGGCATGTCATTCTTCTCGCGAACGGATAGAGGGAGACGATTCATAATTGTTATTTACATTCTACCTCCGAACGGAGACATCCCTCTTCTTCGCCTCACATGTTCTATGACTTCTTGCAATGGGTTTATGTTGTAATGACCAAAACTGCTGAAGCATATTTTGGATTTTTCTCTTAAGAGAGTTTTATACATTCTATTTCTGCTTAAAAGAAAAAAAAAAGAGTTTTGTATCTTAGGAAACCACTGATTCAAGGGAAAACCTTAGGAAATTTCCTCGTGTCAACTTTAGAACTGTGTTGTAAAGAGGATTTTTGGACTTTCTAGGCCATTTGGATATGAAACGAATGGTCGTCTTGATACTAGATAAAACGTCATACTAGATAAAACGTCGATACAAATAGTCTTGGTTTTTTGTTATTCAGATCAAGACAGAGCCCGGTATTGGAATTTATTGTTGTCCGATGCGTAATTATTATCCTAATCATTGGTTAGATTTTCAGTTTGATAGATTGTGTCTTTTTTATTGCCTGAAATCAGGAGATGTCCCTAGAGTCAACGGACAGTTGGCAGTTTCTCGAGCCTTCGGAGACAAGAGCCTGAAATCTCATTTGCGATCAGACCCGGATATTCAAGAGATTACCATCGATGCGAACACAGATGTATTGATCCTCGCAAGTGATGGTCTTTGGAAGGTAGCAGCATGCTTGCGTACAGCTTTCTTCTTGTTCAATTGCACTATTTAGCCATTCTTATGCAAACAAAATTACATATCAAAAGAGCTAATCAAACGAGATATAAGACGTGAGGAGGATAATTCAAAAATAAATTTGTTTTTGGCCCAACAGGTAATGGCAAATCAAGAAGCAGTTGATATTGCAAGGAGGATCAAAGATCCTTTAAAAGCTGCCAAGCAATTAACTGTGGAAGCATTGAAGAAAGACAGCAAAGATGATATATCCTGCATCGTCGTGAGATTCCGATGATCGAAAAGACGGTCGATACATAATTCTTCTAGAAGCATCGTAAATATCTCTGTTCCGATTTGCTTTCCCCGAGGATACGAACGGACAGACAAGACGGAGAAGGAGGGTGGGTGGGTTTGGTTATGGTGTAAATTTGTGGTGTTGGGTAGGTTTTATGAGTTGATGGTGTTGGGAAATTGTTTGATTTCTTTTGTGATGTACCCATTGTTTGTTCAACTTAATAACTAGGAGGGTGGCTGTGTTGCTCTAGTCTTGACTCCATTGGGACCTTCTCTTCAGTTTCTCTGTCATTGTTTGTTTGGATGTTTGAATTTTAGAAGAATAATGCAAAATCTGGACAATTCCAATATTATCATAAGCTTCTTTTTGTCCGAAGGAACGGACAATAAAATCGTAATTTGGCGATTATTGATTGGTGGATTAATTTTTTATTTTAATTATTTACTATTGATTTTAGGGTAAAATGCAAAAAATGGACTCAACTATTGGTAGAGTGCAAGAAATGGATTGAACTTTTTTTTCGGACAAAAAACGGCTTAAACTATCCAAAATGTCCAAAAAATGGACTCCCGGCAAACCGATATGCCCCGCGTTCACTTTTTTGAAGGGAGAACGGGTACCCGCGTTCGAGACGCGGCAAACAGTTTTTCATGAGGTTATTTTTTGCACTAGAGAACCCCCCGCGGAAACTTTTCTGAAGGGAGAACGGGTACCCGCGTTCTGCGAACGGGTACCCATTCTGAGAACGGGTACCCGCGTTATGAGAACGGGTACCCGTTCTCCCTTCATAAATTTGAACATAAAGAAAAATTTTTATAAATTAATTTTAAAAAATACCAAACGATATTCAATTTACTTGAAATTTTTACCACATATTCAACACATCATTGGAAGGTAATCTGAAATTTTTTGTGATTTTAGAATACTTGTACGATATATTATAAATTTAGATATTTAATTTATAAAAAAAAATTATAATAACTCATACAAGTGTTATAAAATTACGAAAATTTTAAAATTATATTTCCATGATGTGGTAAACATGTGGTAAAAATTTCAAGTAAATTGAATATCGTTTGGTATTTTTTAAAATTAATTTATAAAAATTTCTCTTTATGTTCAAATTTATGAAGGGAGAACGGGTACCCGTTCTCCCTTCAGAAAAGTGAACGCGGGGGCATATCGGTTTGCCGGGAGTCCATTTTTTGTACATTTTGGATGGTTTAAGCCGTTTTTTGTCCGAAAAAAAAGTTCAATCCATTTTTTGCACTCCACCAATAGTTGAGTCTTTTTTGCATTTTACCCTTGATTTTAATTATTGTCTCTTCTCTATTTTATTTAAATAAATTAAATTTATCTCGACTTTTAATTGTGTTATTATATTATTAAATTGAGGGTTGGAATAAAACTTTATTTCGAAATAAAATGATTTCAAAATGCAAAGCCTCATGCCTGGACGAAACTTTCTAGGGTTTCGATCTTCCTCCCCGGCTATATATATATTCACGCGAAGGTGATCGAAGCGGCAGCGGGAGAAGGTCGGCTTCGTAGGTATCTATCTCTCTCTCTCTCTCTCTCTCTCTCTCTCCCGCGCACACACAGAGATTAGAATATTGCCTCTCCTTTCGGCTGCAAGGGACGAGATCGTGAGATCTATTTCTTGATGGCCTTGTTCATGAGGCATATATGGCTTATTTCCAGGCGTTGAGGGGGTTTTCTTAGTCCAGATTACGTCTTCTTACTTCTCTGGCGCCTCCGATTTGCTACATTTTTTGTCACACTTGCTTCCCCCATCCTTAAAAGAACAAAATGACATTCTTGTTTAAAATCTTTTTGAATAAGTTCTGTTTCAGTTCCCATGTTATTAGACGAAATCAATGGAGAACGAAATCTACAATATGAGTTTCTAGTCCTTGGCAGAGGCAACAGTGTAGTTAACAAATTGGCAGCTGTAGGTCGATAGCCTTCGATCATACCAATTCGTTGTGGCACGATAAATATGTGGATTTTGAAGCCTGCTATGGATTGATTTATACTTTTTGAACAAGGTTCAAGTTAAACAACTATTGTGCTACATTGAAGATGCACCTAACTTCCTAAACAAAAATCAAATCGACTGAGAAACTTGTCCAAGTCTATTCCTAAAGTGATTAATTAAAGAAGTCTAATTATTGGATAATCACCAATGCCTATGCTTTATTAAATCTTTTGACATAAAGATTAAACAGAGTGCTTACTTGTATACTAATTACAAAGCATTTTCATGGTCTCAGAAGCTTCGTTCAACCTTTCTAGTCCAAATTCAACCATCAAATTGATCAAATCTAAATTTCATGTTACTTTACATGATGCAGATGACGTTTTATGCACAAATCAAATGAAGGTCAGACTTCATAGAAAAATATATGGATAAACCTTCATTATGAAGAGTAGACTCCAAATGCCTCATAAGCATCAATGAAATCTAATGCTTCCGTGCAGGTGCGTTGTAAGCATTAGTTCACTGATTGGAATTCATGGTTGACTGTACAACTCTAGTAAGAAACAGTGCAATGAACATGCCACTGATTATGGAATGCATTAGTTTCATGACTTTGGCTGCTGCAATAAATCGTTTTATCTGCCTGGACATTGTTTTTACTGGTTAGATTGACCATACTTTTAGTCGCATCCCTGTCTTTTTGGCTTTAATCGGGAATATGGCCTGCGACTTTGAACTCTGTATGGTCTTGGTCTATATTTGCATATAAATCCTTTGAAGAAATTAAGTCTCTGTACTGTGAACAAATCTTGCAACGCAAACAATGATTTGCCTGTTAAATAAATGTCTGCTCTGTTGAACAAATGTTGTGACACAATGGTTTCTCCAATTGGTTTGGCTAGTTTTAAAATTAGATGTGGGCTGAAAAATAACACTTTAACTGTTGCTTCTCAAACCTTTACCCAGTACACTACATACCTATATCTACGTGACCCACCTCTCAATTGTTGACACTGTTGCACGAACTGAGCGATATCATGTTTTCCCTGTACGTCAAATGGATCTGTAATGATTTCTTCATGTTTTGGACATCTTGTTAATTTCAAATTTTTCTTTTTCACGCAGTGTTGGAGATCAATTAAGGGATTTTGAAAATAGACAGGTTCAAACTAGGTATGGCTGATTCTTCAGAACCCTCGGCGACTTGTCCTACTCTACCCATACCAGTTGATCTTTTTCTCTCTAACAAACTCCCAGACCAGTTCACTAATTCCTCCGGCGACACCATTTATCGCCTCTCTCCCAAGTCATCCTCTGGTAACACCAGACTCCTGCTTGATGCTTCCGGCAATCCTCTCATTTCCATCTTTCCCCACCTCGTGAGTCCTCCCCTCTTTTATCTGCTTTTCCTCTAATTTGAGAACGTCAATGTGGTCACCTGCGGTTGATGTCAGATCAAACACGAGGTATATAATCAGAATTTTTTTTTTTTGTTGAATCATCAGAAAAACTCTTGGCAAGGATTTAAAGGAGATGGAGATGGAGATGGGAAGAACTTACTGTTTACTGTGTCCAGAACAGCAAGTAAACTTACAAAAACTGAGTTTAATGCCTTTCTTTCTAGTGAAAATTCAGATGACTCAACATCTTGTTTGAAGATCGTTGGTTGGCCTTTCCAGAGATCCTGTACGATTTACAAAGGGGACAACATTATTGCCCAGGTATGAATTATAATGTGTTAACCTTCTATCTTTTTTTTGCCACGGGTCAATTTCATAGCCAAGATCCATTGAACGTAATTCTGCGGCATCAATATGGGTATATTCTAGAACTCATGATTCTGCATTGGGTTTATAAATCAAGTGGAAACACTTGGTTGGAAACGATTTCAAGGTCGTTATTTCATTGTGATCACGTCAACACTGAATCCACATTTCAAAAGTTTTTTTTGGCGATAAATTCTACCAAATAAAAGAAATCTTATTTCATCAAAACCATGCATTTTTTAGGCTGGGACGATGCATTTCTTAAATTACTTGTCCGCGCTTTAGAGTTCAAACTGAAAAAAGGGAAAACAAGATAGTTATATTTAGAGTGAGAAATATGGGAGGGTGGCCTTTTTTTCTGATGATGTCATTATAAATGGCTGCTTTTCTGTGGTACAGACCAGCTTGATGCATAAGCTTCGTGAATTATGTGCAAGAAGAGGTAGATTTCGATTGACCATATTCCCTGGTGCTGTTGATCCTGCATTGGTCGTGGCTTTGGTTGTAATATTTTTGGATAGATGACGATAGTTTTTCAGATGAACTAAGTTGGTTTACTTGTGAGAATAATTTCGGCTTAGAAGGAAGGGCCGTTCTTCCTCTACTGGGCTGTGGGCTAACTATAAACGAGCCGAGCTCGTCACTAATTTAGGCCATGCTCAACTCATAATTAATGTGTTTACCCATATTCTTGTGATTACTTATTCTTGTAAGACGGAATCCTCCAGATACTACGTATTTTCCTTGCAGAGCTAAAGAGAATCTATATCATGTATGAAACAAATGTAATTTCTAAAGAAATTTACTCTTAAATCAGGGCAAGATCATTTATAATACGAGGGGAGAAGATGGAAAGGTATGAACTGGCGAAGCACTGGTTTGGAGAGAGGTAACTGCAAGGTGAGCTGATAGTTTTAATTGAAAGGTATTACATTCAACACAGGAGATGAACCAGAAGAGGGTTTGACAAATTCGGCTCACAGAATTAAAATGCTTTTATTTTTAGAGCGACGGCTAAAGAAGTTGATCGCTCTGGAAGCAGAATTTCTTGAATTCTATGATTTGTGATGTTGACAGGGAGGCAAGAGTCGTGGACATGCTGAATCCTTTGAGAGATTATTGAGTGGTCTTGAGTCCCTTTGGCAAATCATGACGTGGCTCAGGATAAGGACAATCAATCATGGCTCAATTTTTGGAACCTTAAAAAGATGAGTATATTCTATATTCTACTAGGAGATGAATGGAAGAACTCTTGATGTGAAAATTTGAGTTGACAAAAAGCAAGACTATGGGAGGAGGTACCTGCTATTAAGCCGTTGGCAAAAACGTGATCCATCAATGGGAACATGAAGCTGTACGTGTCCCAAATGAATGCCATGTGCTCTCTTGCGTAGCCAGGATTCTTTTCCAGATGAGCCCGAGCCCGAAAGATAATCTGAACCATTCCTTAGAAATAGAAACAAACGATTCATCGTCTTAATAAAGATATTAATATAGCATAGCTAGCACTCAGATTTTTTTGTAGTCACCCAGCTATACAAGGTTGTCAACAGAGGACTGCAGTCTGAGGAAGTCTTGGGTTAAGCCTCCTTAATTTTCTGTCCTGCAAAATGACGGGAGAGAATAAGGATAACAATTAAGACCACTCGACCACACATATGGCAAAAGAGAGTGATATTCGAGAATTGTTTAGAAATGCTGGCGTGTTCAACTTAAAGTAATAAACATCCCACGTAACAAATAAGTAGAAAGCCATTGAATCCAAAAAGTAGAATTAAGTAAAGGGTGACGTCTGACGACTTGACCAAGGGCATCACAGATCACAAGGGTGTCTTTATGTTAACACGGAAGCCCCATGCTTTTGACGTCGTGCGTTGCATACAGTGTTAGGTGAAACATGGAAGTAAGCAATTTGGCAAAGAACCCATTTGCTTGCTTGCTATTAGCCGTACGTCTCAAACAATAAACAATCAAAATCTGTAAATCAGTCCAAAAAAAGAAGACAATTGTGAGTTTCATTAAAATTATCAGCTTTTGATGCTACATGAAAGAAGCTGCACTGACCTTAAAACATATTAATCGAAGGAAATATTAATCCAAATTAAAATCTTTCTTCCTATTTACAATTTAAGTCGCGCAAACATCTAGAGAGAAAAGATAATGGACTTTTTAAGCAGAACTAATTGTGTGTAATTCTCTCGGTTCAAGCAAAAGTTAGCAAACTAGTTAAGCAAGTGCTGAGAAACGTAGTGCCAAAAGGGCACTGAATTATACAGCACCGAAAGGTGAAGCAAGCATCGATGAAAAGGGAAAGAAAAAGACTTGTCGTACTCCCTAGCATGGAAAATTTGTACGATCTAATTCAGAAAAGCCAACAATGCTGTCCCTTTAATTTGCATACGAAGCACCACGTAGTTCACAAATTTGAGCCCAGTATAGATGAGAAATAATAAATCTAATGTAGGCAAACGTCAATGACATAAAGGCCTCATTTCAGACTTCCTAGTTCGAGCACATTAGATAAGATTAGCCCCCAAGATGGATCCGAGGGCGAGAGATCGCAAGAACGTGATGCAGGGACCAGAAGATTTTACAATTGATTTATAATAATGGGAAGGCGAGGTCCCGCAACAAAGACAGGCATGTGGGTCTGTATTCACAAGGAAACAAATTTGCCACGTTAAGAGGCAGGTAAGATACAGAAAGCCATAACAAATGGATGGTTGTTTAGTAGGTGTGAGATTCTTGGTTACAACCTCTGACTCAACCGCTGAAAATATTAAAGAATGAAAGGATTTCCAGAAAAAGGCAAATATATTGTAAAGAAATGCCATAGATTCAAGTAAATCTAGCACAATACAATTGGATTGGCAAGAAACATGATAGAAATACAATCGTACAATATATATCCTAATTGTCTTTCTTTGTCTTCTAACCTTTTGTAACGTTAAATTATTAAGGGTAAAAACCAATTTAAACCTTGAACTATGAGTTTTTTTTAAAAAAAACCTCAAATTAAAAACTCTAACAACTTAAACCTTAAACTATCTGAAATGTAACAAATCAAAATTTGACGGTCGGCTGATCACCCTCCATTCACTGTCTACATCTCTTCGGTGCCTATGTGGCACTAGACACGTTAGGTTGGGGGGTGGAGACCACTGATCCACGTGCCGTGCACGTGAATTAATAAGAACAGGGGGTTTCCGCCCCAGAACGGGCAACCGTTCTCTCCATTATTGTCTCACCCGTGATTTTAGTTACGGGTGAGACAATAATTGATAACGGGGGGTGCTAGCCGTGAAGTGGGTAATTGTTTCTCTCCACGAGATTGAATTATTGTCCCACCCGTGATTGAAATCACGGGTGGGACAATAATGGAGAGAACGGTTGCCCGTTCACGAGAACGAGCGACTGTTCTCAAGCATTATATAAGGAGGCAATACGACATTCCATTCTCACACTCGGCTCGAAAAAAACTCTAAAACCTCCACACTATTTTCTTGCTCCTGCGAATTTTTCGTTTTATTAGCGACAATGATAAATTCTGATTCAAGTACATCGGTTGAGGCAGACGAGACAATAACTTATGATGCCAATATGAACTGGTATTCGGACGCCACGCCCATATACGGTGATCTTCGAGCATTTGATCGCTTAGAAGGTAATGAAGATATAAATGTGCATTTGTAAAGACCCCTGTTGTAGCCCAGCCAGCGGAGGCACTGCCATCGGCCCGGTCCAAACTCATGAACTTCTCCTTCCTGACAAGGAGTTTTATGCCTTCCCCACCACTCGAACCCAGGATCTCCAAGCTTAAGTATCATGGGCAACAAGTGGTGGTACCACTTGGGCTTGAGCTACTAGCCCGTGGGAGCATAGGTTACGTATTTTGTGGTTTTGGACTTATGACGGACTGATAGGTAGAAATATAGAAAGAAATGTATAGAAACTCATTTTAGGGTACTTGGTGTCTGGATAGTATAAGAATTTGATGTTTTGACGTATTTTGACGGTTTTGGTTAGCTTCCGCTATGTACGGACGGATAATGGTGAAATAGGTCGGTTTTGATGATTAGATTGATGTTTTGAGGAAATAGATTGATTTTGAAGCTTAGAATGTATCTTGGATGATTTAGAGTTGATTAATCGTTTTGAGAGGTATATGTCGTTTCGTGTCGAGATTTGATGATTTTGTTTGAGGATTAACGTTGAAGTGTTATTAGGTGAAGGAAGAGAAAAATGGTGAAGTATGTGTGAATTGTTCAGGGGTTGGATGAAAGAAAAAGGGAGGAGGAAGGCAGCTTTCTGGATTTGAAATCCAGAGAGTGTGCCGATCGATCGCCACCCTGGCGATCGATCGGCCTGTTTTGGCTACGCTCTGGAAGAAATTCCAGAGCGTGTACCAATCGATCGCCTGGTAAGGGCGATCGATCGGTTGAGAGTGTTCGCCAGGAGGGCGATCGATCAGGCGATCAATCGCCTGGCATCTATTGGCTACACAATTTGGGCGATATGCCCCCTTTTACCCTCGATTCATTTGGCCGATTGTTATCCTATTTTAATAGGTTTTCTATAGTTGATTTCTGAGATGATTTCATTGACTATGACTTCGATTTAGAATGTTGGAAGTCCAAATTAACCTAACATTTTTTTTATAAGTAAAGAAATGAAAATTTCTTCGGGAATGTAAGGGATAGGAATTGGGTTTGCTACAGCCTGAGTCTGTTATCTAACGAATGTAAATGAAAGGAAACGAAGAATGAAAACGAAAATGAAACTTAAGGAATTGATGAGAACGGACAAGGGTAACACGCATGTATGTATGTATACACGCACGACACAGGTCGTGGCGACGCCGACGCAGGGTCGGGGTCGTCACAAGAGCCGAGCGTGAATAGGAATCGAGCAGGGAGCCAAGTTCGGGTCGGAAGCATCCGAGCAGGAATGTCGGGAATCGGGGTAGTGGTCGTGGGTCATGGCTGGGGTTGGGTGTTCGCACTTTGCTAGTCAGGCGTCGAGGACTCATAGTCGGGGTTCGCCTGAGAGTCAAGGAGCTGAAGTGTCTTAGAAAGGAGAATGCCAGCCGCCAAGGTGAACTGAATATCAAACTTAAGGTTTTTTTAAAAAATCTGATTAGTGAACCGAACTGGTCCGTTCCGATTCTGACTCCAGGGCAGAAGCATTTCGGGAAAAAAAAATAGACACGTGAAAAAACGTGACAACTTAAAGAAAAATAAGACAGTAAGGGGTAAATTGCTCATTATCAATACATTAAAGTTGCTTTTGTCTATTATTCGAGTTTACGATGCAAATTATCATTTTCACCTAGTTGTAAGGATCAAATTGCTCATTATCAATACATTAAAGTTGTTTTTGTCTATTATTCGAGTTTACGATGCAAATTATCATTTTCACCTAGTTGTAAGGATCAAATTGCACTTTACCTTAAATAAAAATAGTATAAAATAGGGTAATTATCGATTTGAACACTGTACTATACACTGTTTTGCAATTCGCCCCCTGTACTAAAAAAACCGACAAATCGAACCCTGTACTTTGATTTTGTTATCAATTTTGACCTTCTATCAACAATTTCATTAAACCCTCATTTAAAAAATTACCAAACGATCTTGGGTTCAGTTAAAATTTTTACCACATATTCACTACTTAATGAGAATATAATCTAAAAATTTTCATTATTTTTTAAGATATGTACGATTTATTGTAATTTTATTTTATTATTTTATAAAAATATTATAATAAATCAGAAAAATATTAGAAAATCACAAAAATTTTTCTATTATCCACCCATGACATGTTAAACATGTGAAAAGCTTTTTAAATAAATCAAATATCGTTTGGTATTTTTTTAAATTAATCTCAGTTTCTTTTTTACTTTATAAATTAATTTTTAAAAAACTACCAAACGATATTTGATTTATTTAAAAAATTTTCCACATGTTCAACCTATCATGGGTAGATATTAGAAATTTTTTTGCTATTTTCTAAAATTTGTATGACTTATTATAATATTTTTATAAAATACTAAAATAAAATTACAATAAATCGTAGATGTGTTAAACAATCACGAAAATTTTCAGATTATCTTCTCATTAAGTAGTGAACATGTGGTAAAAATTTCAATTGAATCCAAGATCGTTTGGTAATTTTTTAAATGAAAGTTTAATGAAATTATTGATAGAATGTCAAAATTGATAACAGAATCAAAGTACAGGGTTCAGTTTGTCAATTTTTTTAGTACAGGGGGCAAATTGAAAAAAATGTATAGTACAGGGTTCAAATCGATAATTACCATATAAAATAACTATTTTTTAAGAGTTATCAAATAGCATGGGGCCAAGAGGAATGAGTGGTCGATTCCTTATATACTATCGTGGATCGATCGTTACCTCTCATTCTCAGCTCTAATTTTAAGAACAAGGGGTTAATGTCCCAGATCGGTCGACCGGTACCCGATGAAATTTTAGGGACCAAGCGGCCATTCTCTAGGGACCGGACGCCTGTTCTTTGAGAACGGGTAGCCGCATTAAAGAGCCGGTCCACTGTTCCCAAAATGCTCTTGGGAATGGGCGCCCTGTCCCTGGAGAATGGGCTCTCGTTCGCATCACACGTGCGTTGCACGTGGAACAGAGGATCTCCACCCCCCGTCCAGTGCCACGTAGGGACTGGATAGAACGAGAGGCCGATTTATAATGTACGGTCGCTCGTTCTCGGGCTAAACAGTGAATTGGGAGTGATCGGGCACCCTGCAGAGTTTAATTTGTTATATTTTTTATAGTTTAAGATTTGAATTGTTAGGTATTTTAATTCAGGGAGTTGTTTAAAAAAAACTAATAATTTAGGGTTTAAATTGGTTTTTAGCCTTTATTAATACAGGGATGAAAGATAAGACCGCGTTTTTTGCGCGTATTGTCTTTTGTGTTTCATTTGAACCTATATATTATTCAACGTCTTCTCTCTATCTCTATAATAATATACATTTAATTTACCTACTCGGCGGTATCACCGCCTCCTCCAGATACTTCTCTCTGTATCTCCCTGCGTCTCCATAAGTTTGATTCCATATCTGGGGAAAAGTTTCCAGTTCAGTGCTTCTCCTATTTGACAATCTGGAGGATCTAAGAGCTAAAAGGTAATTCCCTTATTCATCAGATAAAAAGTTCATGTTTTTCTACGCATTTCCCCTATATTTTCCTAGCGGCAATCTAATATTTCATGGGTCGCGTAAAAATCCTGAAAAAGGCTTTCACAGAGAATCATCTCTAGAGATAAACTTACAAAATGAAATTCTATTAAAGACTAGCTTTGGAATTCCTCTCAGTATTGGTTGTTTTCGTTCATGGGGTCTGGGAATTTCTCAGCTTTTATCGGGAAGGATAAATGATATCTGGACACAATCATTTCTTTTGCTTGATAAGGTTCTGAAATTACGTTACCTATGTTTGCTTCATATCTACGCAGAAACGGGTTTTTCGAGAACAGCTCTGAAGCTTCCACCGAGAAGGTGCAGCAACCACAACTCTGGCCGACGTTTCAGTGATATCTTCTCAAATCAGAAACGTCAACGGTGGGTTTCTTGCTGGTCAGGAACCATCTTCCGATTGCACTCCATCATTGGTTAGGCAGCTTCCGGTTGACTACGGCTAACGTCCAACATTTTCGATGTGAACCCTGATTGAAATAAATTGTGCGAGTTAGAAAATCAAAGATGTTAGAGATGTGAGTATATGTACCTCAAATTCGAGCGAAGTAAAAGGAGGAAAAACCGAAGACTTCCCAGACTGCTTCTATTTTGCTCCTTTTTTGAATTTTCTATAAGAAATGGCAAAATTCAACTGCTGCTCTTTTTGGGCAGGGAAGAAGAATAATTACAAGGTAACTTTCTGACCTCGTTTAACTTTCTCCTGTCGATCTTCTGGGCCATGTTTTCTAACCTTAATTTCTCAAATACTACGATTTCAGCGAGGAGAAGTGGAACCAACAGACCATCCTGACTTGAAGAACGCTAAAACCTTGCAAATCAACCTTCATCATCCCAAGGAACCATTCGAGATGGACAAAATGAAGTCAATTACATTCGGTGTGGCGGTTCCTTTCTTTGTTGAGAAGAATTCAAAACTCAATGTCAAAGTGAGCAGCCATGAGAGTCCAGTTGAAGATGCGGCTGAGGTAGCATACGAAGGGGAAGATGAGCATGAAGAAAACTCAATGAAACGGGACTTTTCGGATTTCGATCTTCAAGCCCAGGTCAACTACGTAGAAGAATTTGATTCAGGGAACATACCTGATGAAATAGTTGGCCAAGATGTTGAAAGAAGTGCTGAAGTGATCCAAAGCGGACATCTTAGTGACCCTGGAATTGAGAAGACACAGTTGTGGGGGTCTCCAAAGCTTAAGCGCTCATGCTCTAATTTAGAAGCAAGAGACATGCTAAGAAATATTGCTTCTGATTTCCCACCTCCTTCAAAGTCGCAGTCTTTTGAAGACCTGCAACAAATAGCTCAGGGAGTAGTAAAGTATGTTGATCCTGGTAGTCCAGGTTCGATATTGACACGCCACAGTGCTGATAGGGTAATGTTGAAGAAAAGATCATCAAGCCAAATTCTCCCTTCCAGAAGTAGAAGGTTGTGGTGGAAGTTATTCCTTTGGAGCCACAGAAACCTGCACAAACCATGGATAACAAAAACACAGCCACCACCCGTGAAGGTTGCTTTCAACCAGCAAGGTGGGTACTGTTCAGATACACTAGAACCAAAACAAGATATGGGATTGAACAAGATAGGATCACCTGGATCATTTACAGAGGACTCATGCCAGAACAAAACAGAAGTGACCATCAGAATTGGAACAGTTTTCATAATGGCGTCTCAGGTTTTTGGCCCCAGAATCAATGGGTTGCTTTTTCAACAGAATCAACGTCCTTGGAAAGAGTAAATGAATGGATGAAAGATCTTCAAACCCAGCCCCAACTCTCACTTGATGACGACAACATCGATGAAAGCATCTCTCCAACATCACCTCAGGTGGGAAAATCACCAGATAGAGCCTTTACACATTTGAGTTGGCGTCCTGGGGGCGGTCCAGATACCAACCTAGCAGAAGAGATTATGTACGCAAATAATGTCGTCCAGTCTCTGAACACTTCATCAACTGTGGCTCACATCTCTGGAATTGGTTTAAGGGCTATTCCCATAATCTCACATTTCTCAAGTCTTCGATCTGTCAACTTATCAGGCAATTTCATAGGTACTGACTACATCTTAAAAACTATTGTTGCAGAGATTGAAATGCTTACTAACAGAAGGATGCTTGATTTTATGCAGTTCACATTCCTCCAGGATCATTGCCTAAAGGTCTGCATACTCTTAACTTGGCTAGAAACAAGATCAACACCATTGAAGGTCTCAGGGAATTAACAAGGCTGAGGATACTTGACCTCAGTTACAATCGTATTTCTCGAATTGGACATGGTAATATTCTACCGAAAAGCTTAGCTTTCCACTTCACTTACCCAATCATTCTAATGGTGGATTCAATTCTGACATTTCTAAATGATTAAGTTGTGTAACTGTATCAGGATTGTCAAATTGTACTGTGATCAAGGAGCTATATCTCACAGCAAACAAGATTAGTGATGTTGAAGGGCTGCATAGACTCCTGAAACTGACAGTTTTGGACCTGAGCTTCAACAAAATAACTACAACAAAATCTTTAGGCCAGCTCGTTGCAAACTACAACTCATTGCTAGCTCTTAATCTATTGGGTAATCCAATCCAAAACAATGTTAGCGAAGACCAGTTGCGGAAGTCAGTATGTGGTCTGCTTCCAAATTTAGTCTACCTGAACAAACAGCCCATCAAAAATCAGAGAACACGTGAAGCGCGAAGCAATACTGTTGCCAAAGCTGCGCTAGCAAATACTGGATGGAGTTCTCGTAGAAAAGCATCCAAAAAATTGGGCCAAGGTGGATCGTGTTCAACCAGTGGGCACAGAAATACAGCCAGTGTTGCGCAGAAAGTCAAAAACAAGTCAAAAGGCCAGACCCATCGCCACGTGACCCCTAGGGCACCGTCATCTGCATTTGCCTCTTCTTCCCATTAGCTGCTCGTCTTGCTGAGGAGTCATATGCCCTAGCCTCTTTATCTCACAAGACATCTCGTTCTGGAAAACCTGTATTGTAACTTTTGTTTGTTGGTTCCTTTTACTTCCTCTGTTCTAAATGATGTTCCCATCCTGTTTCTGCTATCCAGAAATTATATGATTGTAAGCTCGAAATACAGTTTGTTTGTATGCAATCCCTATATTTCATGTAATAAGCAGGATTCAAGAAAGTATGTATTTCAGAATCTCAAATATTATTTCTTCAAAATACAGAAGAATTACCTCATTTTAATAAGAATCAGAATAAGAGACACAATTTCTTTACTTCTACGAATTCTCTATTTGGAGGCATCCTTCAAATCATCAGACCATCCAGTTCCAATCTTATCCTTTTTTATTAGAATTAAGCTCTTCTCCTAATGATGTCTGGTTGCTTTAATACAGAGCTGCTTAAACAAGAGCTCTTCTCAGGCCTAACTGATGTCTTCATCACAGCATTTATGAACTCATCCATTGAAATAATTCCGTGGACCAATAATCAGCAATACAAATAATCTAAATGGAGTTGGGTTTAACATAGTATAACACAACTTCCGTTCGAGTTGTGAATAACATGGAAAGTAGAATAAACTCATTGATGTATGGCTGGAAAACACAGCTATACGGACATTTCATTCAAGAAATGAATTTCAATGAGATCGTTAGTTCATTAAATTGTACTCTACGTTGGGGCTGGTTTCATTTGGGAGAATATGAGCCTCTAAGTCATCTCATATTACACACCTTAACACCTAAATATAAATAACTAGATTCATAATCTAAAAAGAAAATCTGCAACAGTTTAATTGCAGGTGAATCAAAAAGCAGCTTAACAGGCTTCGACAAGCAGAGAAAACGAATGAATCATGAAATGCTGAAAAATAGACCAGGTAAGAGGGACTATACAATTACAAGTACTAGTCAGGCAGTCACTGCTGATAGAATAAAACACGCAACTAAATTCTGCTAGCAATATCAAAGAAAGAAAGAATGCTCGAAATGTTGAAGTCTAGGAGAGAGTAAACACATAAATGCGGAAAATCACCCACATCTCAAGTAAAATATTAATCTCTTGACAGTTATATCCACAACCACAAATGTGTTTGAAATGGATTGTTAGAAAACAAGCAAAAGAATGAGGAGGATTAGATGACAAGACCTTTCAAACGTTGATCCAAGTCTCAGTAGATCTAGTATTGTTGAACCAGTTTTAGAATCTCAGATCATCTATTGCTGAACAAGTTTAAGCAAGCGCGAGGGAAGGCAAGTTCACGGTGGAGCTCACTGGCCTTTATGTTCAGGATACTTGAAGAGGAATTCGTTGAACTTGATAAGAAACCTAAATGGCGTCCCGCTTAACAAGTCTCTCGAAGCAATGAATGCGATTGGGCAGTGATTGCACGAGGTTGGTCTTAGCGCATTCCTTCTTCTCGCGCTTCTTCCTGAATTTCACAGGGGTTTTGATGACGAAGAAGGATGAGGAGAATCAAGAAACGAGAAGAAGAAGGATCTGCGCAGTTAGAATCTACAGGCGGCAGGACGATAGAGGATTCGAGCGTGGAGAGAAAATTCGAAGTTAATGATGGAGTCCTACATTTCGCGGTTGATAAGGGTTTAATACCGCGCTAAAAAAACGACCGTTGCAAGCGCACTAACACAAAAAAGAGTCCGACCTGCCGGATTCGAACCAGCGACCTAAGGATTACAATCAAGCCTTAAACCCACTACAGTCCTCCGCTCTACCAACTGAGCTAAGGTCGGTTTGCATATTTGTGTGAAACAATACGTTAATAATCATGTATCATTAATTATCTAATAAAAGTACAAAATATGAATAAAATCTAGAACAAAAATTCATCTTTTCTCAATTTATTTTTTCTTGGGGGGTCTAATTTGTTCATATTCTAGAATTTAAGGTTTACTTCATTTAGAAAGGAAACCCAACGCGTTAGATGTAAATTGTTCTGCCAATTGGTTTCTGAAAGTTACTTGCTAGTTTACCTTCTAATCTTACTTATTTAAAAAATGTTCAATTTAAACCTCAAATTATGAGATCATGAACAAACTGAACTTTGAATTATGTTTAGGTACAAATTAAAATTTATGTTATCTCTGATAAACAAGTCAACTCTTGCTATTAAATAGATTTGCAGTCGCCCCGCGTTTAAACTAGGGCAATCGAAACGCGGGAGACTGCGCACAACCTAGCTTCATTTTTGGCAATATTTCGAATAGTTCTAGCGAATTTCGGACCATCACATCAATTTCTCGGTCGATTTATAAATCGCCATAATTTTACGGTTTCACCCTAATTTCAGATATTCCCTTAATTTTGAAATTTCAACCTAAACGCGAGCTACCGCGAAAGTTGCATGCGATCGCCTTCATTTAAAACTAGGGCAACCGCAAGTGTATTTAACAACGATGACTGACTTGTTCTTGCGAATATAATATAAAATTTAATTTTTATCAAAACATAATTTAAAGTTTAAATTTTAAATTGTCCATGACACCATAGTTCAAGATTTAAATTACAATTTTCCCTCCTTATTTAAATAACTCTACACTCATACTTTTGAGTTCGCACTTAATTTTTAACACCTAACTATTCTCAGATGAGAATCTCCGGACATACAGGCATTTATACTCTGTCCACAGCAATAAATGAACATCCTCTGCCCTGAATAAATTTCAAAACGTACTTACAGCTGGAAATATAATCACTGACTGAGTTCATAAACAAAAAAATGGTTTCTTTTCCTCCAATGAAATAAATGCAGAGATGAGAAAACACTGATTTATCAAAGTAAAATGTAATGAACTTGGCCATCTTCATCATGGGTACGTATGTCCGTATGATTATAATGAAACATCCCATCATAATGTATATCTAATCCTATACGTATCACTTACTCTGCCCCCCCTTGATTCAGTAATTACACCATTTCTACGCAAGTCTTGCGGCTTCGTAGGTTTCGTGGTTGGTTCCACCGAGTTTTGCGTGTTTCTACTCATCTGCTTTGCTTTCGATTTCTAGTTGTCCGAAAAATTCCGATTTTTTCCTAAAAATTCCAACTTTTTTGCTATTATTCAGAGCCTAATTTCGACGAAAAATGACGATTCGTAACCTTTGGAGTAGGTAGTGGCATGTTTTGAGAGACTTGTAACTAGCTGGCCTGCCTCTTGAAGAAAGGCTTCTGGCAAATGAGGAGCTTCTCCTCGTTACTACTTTCTATTTCTACGACTCGTGCTTCCCATTTTAGCTGCGCTGTTAGAGCCCTTGCTGATTCGACGAGATGAGACGTATCTCGAATTATAATCCAACCCTGAAAATACCAATAAATTTGAATGTTAGTACACAAGCTTTAGTTTTGGCAACCACTAAAATAGTGCTGGAATTCTACGTTCAGTCTCTTTTTATCCGCGAGATTAATACACGTAAAGTTCTTAAATCTCGAATTTAAAACGAGCTTAAACCGTCAAACAATTGAAATAAGTCGACGAAAAAGCTGTATAATAGTCTTACTAAACCAAACAACTCCTGGAAAGACTAGTTGATCGTTACGAACTCAAAGTTTTTAAGCATGCGCGCAAAATCAAGGCCTTCTTTGATATCTTTCAAACAATAAGAACTTATTTGTTACCTCCGGACGAAGTAGCCGGTCAATCTCTTTAAATAGATCAAGCATGGTGCACCTAGGCTTTGTACTTGTTTCAACAGATAGAAGTCCTTCAGCATGCACCAAATCATAAGTCCTAGGGTATGATGGGAAGGCCTCACACCTAAATGAAAAAGATAATTACTGATGAAAAAGTGTCCAAAACAAACTATAAAAAAGACCCGAAAAACAGCACCGACCAAATTGACGTAGATGATTATTTGTCAGAAATAAAGTATCAACCATTAAGCCAACAAAACACGAGTAAAAGAAAGATAAAGAGAGATTACCAATCATGCAATACACCGGCAAAGCCTCTATCGAGGATCAAGGGAAGGTGGTTGGCTCCATTTGTAGGGACCACATTCATGACCCACACAGATTTCCTAGCTTCCAACAATGCAGAATTGAAACCACCAAAATGGGCATTCATGTCAAGAACATTTCGGAGCATGTTGTACGGCGGCGAAGGATCTTCATCGCCCGGTCTTTTTGGATGATCCGAAAATATTAAAGGCGACAAAAGTGACCAGTAATTTTGCACGGCCAATTTCCAATTCAAAGAATCCTCGGCTAAATCTTCCGGGTGCAAACCTGACAATAAATAATCTTTCATATTATAATTTCTCTGTTTTTCGCTTTTCAGTTAGAAATGAAAACAAAAAATGAAAAAAGGTACCATATATCGCAAGTTCAGTCTTGTTCATGTTCGCTCTGGAAGGCCATTTTGTCCTTGCTTCTATTGGAATCCATCTACGGCTTTTCCTTCCCCCGATGCAGGTTTGAAGTGGTCGATAGTAAGGAGATTCAACATCATGGCCTCTTCCGCATATTGGAGGACTCGAGTCGGGTTTTCTACATTTACAATCACGGTTAATCGAAGGTTCAAGTTTCAAGGGAAAAAATTTATAACGATTTAAAGTTCCGTACTTTTTGCTAAAGCAATTGCTCTTCGTAGTCTTTTTCCACACGACTGTTTCATCTTGTTGGGATAACATCTCCCAGCAGAGGTAATCTACAAAATCATAAATGAAGTTCCATCTTTTCTGGTTCTCTTTGGTTTGAAGATAAGCTTGAGCATTGGTAAGTGGTGAAGTCCAGACAAAATAACCACCTGGCTTTAGAACTCTATCGGCTTCAATCAAGTATTTTCCATCTGTACAAAACAAAGAAAACGAGGAATACCGAAATTCAACAATCCACATAAGAACGTATGCAAGCAAACTGAGGCTAAAAAAATTAAATTGCCATTAGAATTAATGAGCTAATGAACAGTTTAGAGATGACATAAAGCCTACAAGTTGAAAATCCATTAAAGATATGAACCAAGAAGTTTTTTTTTTGACTCTTTTAAGGTTATTGGCTCGAATTTAAAAAAGAAGTAAGACCGATATCCAAAAGTATCTCATTTGCGATTAAATTTGCCAAATACCTTTCTCGTCCCAATCAACACCACATCGAGCACAATGAACCATATCGAAGGAAAGAGATGGATACGGCAGCTGTTTTGACATAAAAGAACCAACCATAGCTGGAAGACCCCTTTCAAGAGTGAGTTGTACTTGACTTCCCGAAGCCTCGTAGTTTGCTATGCACATAGTCAAGAGTTGATTGGAAAAAAGATGTGCTCCAAAGCTTCCATACCCACATCCTATATCCAGGACGGTTCTAATCTGAGAAAATCAGGAGCACAGCGTCGTTAGTGGTCAAAAGGTGAAAACTTTATGCAAAATTATGTTTTTGGCTAGAACCAGTCGTTGCTTACGACTAAGATAGGCAGAGACATAGATAAGAATATGCAAAAAAACGTATAGTTATATAGTTTTGATCGGTATAATTACACATACACATCGAATAAGAAGCTACTTACGTACCCCAGCTTGAATGAAGTTAGATTCATTTCTCAGCCCAATCATTTCAGCAATTTGATGAGAATAGTCCTCCACGCCATCAAATGTAAGAGAAGGCGAACGGAAGGAAATTTGCTCGTCCTCTAGCATCATCATCCTTTTGGATTATAAAAATCAAAATATTAAATGGGATAAATGCAAAAGATAAGATTGTTTTGGTTTCGATTTCTAACCTCTTAGTCAAGCTTCCGGAGGAAAGTACCTCCTGGGCAGTGATTTTAACGTTTGAAAACCAGATGACATCTTTTCCGGTGGGCCATCGAAGAGGAATTTTGTATTTCGCCGGAGGAAGAACGAGGCAATCTTTTCTCGACCCAAACCCACAATGCCTATCATTACTATCACTCTCCGAAAAACCTAAAGCTAAACTCTCTGAAGCATTGAAGCATGGGACATAATTTTCAAACTCTTCAGAACAGAATTCTAATTCAGTGAACCTTGAAGAACCAAGAGAAATCTCTCCAATATCCCAAAGATCTGATTCGAGCTGCTCTTGAAGTCGTCTATAACCATGCAATATTTGAACTCTAGATGAGGTGGAAATCGACATTGTCCACCAAAAAGAACCAGTAAGAGCAAGAATTACTATCAACACTAAACTGCACTTTAAAAGTTGCATTATGATTTTGATCCGGCTTCTTGGGGTTCCGAAGATGAACGGATCGGAAGCAAAGCCATTTTCCGATCCGCTGTATTTGGAAGGAGAATTTTCAGCGAGAAGCAAGCGAGATTGCAATTTAGGAGCTGAATTACTTTGATTTGAAGAACCTTTTCTATCCATTTCTTCCTTTTCACTTTTATCTTTCATCTGGGAGTCCCAAAAATCACCATTGCTTCCGTAGGTTTTGACTCCCGATCCACCTCGATACAGAGACCGGGACATTCTCTACCTGAAAAACGCCAACCGATTATTATATCAAATAACGAAAGTAAAGACACAATTAGAAGTTCTCCACTTAAAATTATAGTTTAGATAGCAGAGATATCCACAGTCCAGTAATCAGAAAGCCCCCACTCCACATCTATTGACCCAGCTCAAATCAATCAAAGCAAAGAACTCCAAAAAAAATAAAAACAAATCTTGCACAAAAGCAAGTTAAATCCAAAGAAACATGCAAACCCAGAGTTTTTCTTCATAAAACCCAGAAAGATTTCTCATTAACAACAGCTAAGATGTTGAGCAATATAATAGACAGCCAAAAATATGATCATCGTCCTCAATTCCGAATTATTGACTGAATATCAAAGTAAAGGTACCAATATCAAAGTGGATAAATCTGTATGAAGAAATGTAAACGATAATTCTCAAATTGACGGGAAAACAAATGCTAATCAAGAGATGTTATGTGCATTTCTTCTATAAGAAACAACATGAGCCAAGTTCAAGTCCCGTGATCGAAGGAAATAGATATAGAAACTATATGTAAATTTCATATTTTGGCTTGAAGATGCATCGGCCCAAATACGTCCACCCGAAATCTACAAACGATCGATGAACTAAAATTCAAAGAGAAAATAGCGGAAGAAAAAGAAAATCAGATCAATTGGAACTCACAACACAAATGGAAAATGATGAAGCTGTAGTTAAAGCAAACCAAATCAAATCAATACCTGGAATATATAAGGCGGAGATGAAGAGATAAGAATAAGATGCAAAGAGGAAAGGACCCAAAAATCCCAGAAATTCAGCTCGATTTCATGAGTCGCTCGTTACGCCATTAACACACGTTTGTTTTCTTCTTCAGCAACAACCCCTCTCTCCCTCTCTGTCTCCCTCTCTGTCTCTCTTCCTCGCACTCTAAGCTACTAGCAATAAGCATCCAGCAATGCAGTCAGAGAGAGAAAGCGAGAGGGTAGGAAATTTTGTACAGATCCAATCACGACAAGTTCTCTCGTGAAAACTGAATACAATCCAATCTTGGATGTAAATAATTTGGGAAATCAATTAAAAACTACAATAAAATAAGGAAAGATTACAACTTTCTTACTCTTTAATAGAATCCACCCAATCCCAGAATCCACCCCAAGCGGCGATCACTCTCGTTCCTCAATTATGTATAATCATGGGTCACATTCACTTTGTCCTTTTCAATTACTTGTCTCAACGATTTACTTGCATTAAATCATTAAATTCTACATGTATTACAACACCCACCCCATCCGCATCCACATCCTGACCGACTTTTTGGGGTAAATAGCCTCATTAATCTCTCTTTGGGTAGAACACGTCCATGACTTGAGCGTCTAAATCCCACCTCTCTCTCTCTCTCTCTCTAAACGCGAATAATAAATTATGGGTTAGTCGGCATTAAGATGGATGTTTGACTAAATAGTAGTTTTGACTTCGCACGAAGACTTTAGTTCTGGTTATCGAAAAGGGTGGGGTCGATAGATACAGAGAGGTGGAGAGCCACCGTCGCCGGACAAAGACAAGTCGGAGAAGGGAATAATACTACAATGGTAGTGAGAAAGGTTGAACGTCTTTCTTTTTTGATACTCCCCTTTCCAACTTGCATCGTCCCCTCCTTTTCATACACACGCTTTCTTTTGTTTCTTCGTTCGTTGTTGTCATCTTAAGTTAATAATTCATGAAAAAGAAGCTTTATAATATATTATAATGAGAAATCAAATGGTTAAAGCGAAGGCGAAGAGAGAGAGAGAGAGAGAGAGGGTCAGCGGTCACATGCAGCGGGGGGAGTCAACTTTTTTGAGGCTTTACTTGCAGACGAGCCCAGGTTCCCTGGGTGAGGTGGGGCCCATCTTGCCGCGTTTCCTGTATCGGTGGCCCTAAATGCTGACGTGTAGAACAAACTGGATCGGCGGTGGGATTTGTCGCCCATCCCCTCGCCTCCGCTCCCTTTCACGGGATTCCACTTTTCGAAGGCGGCAGTTATTCTCTGGATCAAGTTCCGATCAAGTATTAATGGACGGCGACGCAACGTCATCTTTTAAAGCTTAATTTATGGGCTGATAATTAATTTTGATTTCTAAAAAAAGTAAATTTAGATATCAGTAATTAACAAGAATGGAACACCAAGCATAAACATAGCAATTATTACATTAATTAAAATCTAGAAAAAAATAATAATCGGTTATATTTAAAAAAAAATATTAATCACATCTGCTGTCATTTTTATACCGTTTATTTCATTTTTTCTGACATATTCGTTAATTTATTGACCCGACAATTTATTAGACGTAAAAATAATGACTTCGTTTAGAAGCATAGAGATTAGGTCTGTTATCAAATTAACATCCTCTATTTATATCTGCTAAAACAGGATTTGAAATAGAATTTCTAAATAGACATAGGACAGACAATTAAAGAAACAACATACATTCGTATTAAAATAACCTAAGATAATGGAAGTGCTTGTTATACGTTTGGTCCTCTGTACAATCATTGTTTGTCTGTCACATGCTAAAATGTCACCTCCCAGCTATCCGAACCTACTTCTACTAGTGCTATGCACATAATTCAACTTCTACTTTCAGTTAGTGCCTCATCTCATATCACCGTGACATCAACTGCGCATCATATAAAATTTTGGATATGATATATTTTTGTTCGTTATAATTTAAAATTCGTTTTGATTTAGTTTTCGTTATTTTTAATTGTCTCGTTATCACCATCATATTACAATTTTGTTTTTAAAAAGTTATTTTGTTTATTTATGCCGTTAAATTTAACAAAATTGAGCACGTCGGTGTATTTTTATCTATATCATCTAATCACGTCACGGTTCTATTGAAATAAAAGTTATTTAGTTCGACCTTTTTTTTTTTAGCAAAACCGACTTAAATAAGATTTATTGTATGACACCCGAAATAGTAGAGGTTGCATCTTTGAGCTCGGTATTTTCATCCGCCGATGCTATTCTCCAATCTCTAGTGCGACATCAGATCATGGCCTTGCCGGGGTCTATGAGGGTTGTCATTGTTGTTTTTTTTCATTACATTAACTAGGTCCGATGCCACGTTGCCGATAACAATCACTGCTCTAACAAGCGTTGTTATAATTGGACCATGAATAATTTGTAAAAATAGATCGAAAGATTATTTAAAAAATAAACATAAGCATAATTAGACGATTAAAAACAGCAAAACTACGCTGAAACGAAATCAAAATTATACGAATCCAAAATATATTTTTACTTTAAAATTTTATTTAAAATATAACTTGAAATGTTAAAATGGACGTTTATATATTAATACAAATAAATAAAATAATAAATCACTAGTAACAAATTCAGTAATATCACAGGGGTGAACACTAGGCAAATGCTCATGCAATCACCCACAAGGGAAATGCATGTGATATGTTCACGTCAAGAGGTCAATTTTGATCCTATCCACTCATCCTATGGAGGCCACGTGTCAATGTGATTACTCGAGTGCACTTTATCACCGTTCATTTTTTTCATTTCATCTTGCAAGTGGATGGCCCAACTTCATCAGTTTTTATTTTCATGCCCAAAAAATGGGCATGTCACGTTTTTTTCAATCAAGTTTTATCTAAATAAGAGGATGCAATTTCTGGCACTTAAAATGCACATTAATTTGTAGGACCAAACCTTGGCTTCAATCAGTTCATCTTGTTATTTTATTTTATTGTTTTATTCCTATAATACAAAACTCTCACCTTCCTCTCTCTCTCAGCCTTATCCTGATTCTCCATTTCGGAGTCCTCGTCCAAGCAAGACGAACGTAGGTGGACTTTTCATTCCCCACTTTGGAATTTCCTTTCCTTTTCCAACATCTGTAAATAAATATTGATGTGCAAAGAAACGAGAAGTGAAAGGAACGAGAAGTAGCTTCGAGACGGAGATTTCTTGTTCTCGAATCACGTACGGTGCTCGTTGAATGGGAGGGTCTCCATCCACTACATCGACCCCCGATCCAATATGTTCAGTGCCACGTAAGCACTGAACAGAACATGAGATGATCGACCATGCTATAATTTAAATTGTTACATTTTAAATAATTTAAGATTTTAATTGTATCCTATTAGTATTCTGTTTTATACTTGGAGGACTTCTACTGAATTTGAAGCAGTGAAAATGATGAAAAGATGGTAAATTATGCCAGGTATTAATCGACATGGGTATGACTCATTTCACTCGACCAATATTGAATTAAAAATCACATATTTGTGGATGTTACGTAGTGATGGGCATGTATTATGAGCTGGGTTACGTTCATTATCCAAATTAAATTAAGGGTACTGAGGATTTTGAAGCAATACAGCAACAAACAATAAGCTAACACATGTAATTAAGAACAGACAAATAATTTAATACAATGGAGGCATGTCTTTGTCGTATTCATACATAATATACGCATGTAAATATATATTGTATATTTGAAAAGCTATGGATATTTTTTTCTTGACTTGGCACGGTCCCGACGAGAGATTTTTCTCGTGTGTGATTAGACGTTAGATTGATGAAATTAATCATTTAAATTGGGTGGGTAGAAATTGAGTTGAAACCAATATAAAATTTAAAACATGATGTTTATTTAAATCAAATTCTGGCATGGAGCCGGTTTTGGAGAATAGGGCCATTCTCCATGTGCCAGGACTAGGGAGCCGGTCGGGGAGAACGACATCTCGTTCATTCTTCATTTTATAAATTAAATTTTACAAAAATATTAAACGATATTAAATTTTTTTGAAATTTTTACCACATGGTTACCATATAATGAAAAAAATTATCTGAAAATTTTCGTGATTTTCTAACGCTTGTAAGATTTATTGTAATTTTAGTGAATTATTTTATAAAATAAACGTAAAACAATTATAATAAATCGTACAAGTGTTAGAAAATCACAAAAATTTCAAGATCTTCCCATGATGTGGTGAACATATGGTAAAAATTTCAAGTAAATCCAATATCGTTGATGTTTTTTTAAATTAATTTATGAAGTGAAGAATGAATGAAGGATCGTTCTCCCAGACCGGTCTCCTCCGATCCTAGCACAAGGAGAACGGCCCCCCGGTCATAGAACACGGAGAATGACCCCACGTTCTCCAAAACCAGAATCCCGCTAGAATTTAATTTGTTAAATTTTTGATATTTTAAAGTTTTAGTTGTAAGAAATTATAGTTCATGAAATAATTTAAATAAATCTATTTTAGCATTTTTTTTTTAAATTTGATTCTGACCTGAACCTTAACCGATCCGATCCGAATCGAATCGAGATTGGTTCGATTCAGTTCGGTTCCCCTCTCTTTGAGGGTCGGTTTTGATTCCCTATACAGACGAAATCCTTAACGATTCGGTTCAGTCCGGGTTACCCCAACTGAACCTAACCCGGGCCTGCCCATTATTCTCTCTCGTCTGTTTCAATTTTGACTTTATTTCAATAGTTTCATGGGCCTGAGCCGTAGAAAAAGCTTTGGAAGAGAGAGACCCAACTCAAACTTGCGACTCTGCCTCCTTCTGCCTTCTTTCCCAATTAAAAGCTTTAAAGATCCAGTTGCTGGTGGAGCCAGAGGCAGAGTCGAGATGCGATGAGAGAGAGAAAGAGAGAGCGTCCAAATCATATAAAGGGTGACGAACCATGACTCTCAGATGGGACCTTTAGGTTGTGGACAACTTAATGGTCTTCGATTACCTTAAAATATCCACTACTTTGACCGTCGACTTTTCTCCACTTTTTGCAACCTTTTCCTTCAATCTCGCACATGATTTTCAATCCCTGGTCTGATTCCATTCCATAAACTGCTGTTTCTTGCAAGATTCGCACTGATATATTAACGCTCTTAGCTACAACGGCAAGTCTAAATAATCATCTTAAATTCTAAGTACAGTCTAAATAATCATCTTAAATTCTAAGTACTATTCTCTGTTGAGCCTCCTACTGTATTAAGCTGTCAGGTTATGAAAGAATTACTAAACACGCGTGATTTCATCAATTTGACAACGTGGGGGCATGTGGAATATGTGCTCCAGCTACGTGGGTATCTGCTTTTCGATATATATTAATTTAAACATCCAGCAAAGTGAGAGTAAGACACAAAATATAGGAAGGCATGCTTTGATTGGGGTGATTACCATCGGAATCATCTGTTCTCTTTAGTTATTATAGTTATTTTCAGTTTACATATCATGAAATACAGTCGTTGAAGATTGTTTTACGTGAGAATGACGACGGTGATCGGAGGGTCCGGCTTTAGATCCTCTCGTAAACTTCCATACAGGTGGAAAAGCAACGCTTTTTTCGATTTTTTTTGTAAGCAAGCAATGATTTAATGTATTTAGTTTCGTAAGCTATGAAAATAAGTAATGGAAAAGCATGATTAGATTAGAGGGAGGAAGGGTATAATATTAATTAATGGGTTTTGACAGAGAGGACACAGACTCCGAGTGCATTAGTCAGGCAGCTGTCATTCGCTATTACAAACCCATCAACGCATTCTGTCCCTCCCTTGGCCAGTAAATCAGAGTTTGCAGCTGTCGGGTCCTCTCTTTCTCTCTCTATCAAACATAATAACCTAAAGAACCCACCTTTACAACGACATAAACTCTCTCTCTCTATCGATCTCTACCCTGCATCGCTTCAATGATCCATTTCCCTGTAAAAAAGGGGTTATGGAGGTGGAGGCACACTTAGGGAAGAACAGAAAAGCAAAGCAAATGAAGTGGAAGAAAAGATACAGCTTAGCAAACCTCACTCTTTTCAATTCCATGATTGATAAATAATTGAGCAACATTTGTCATTTCCATGCATGATCGAGCAATCCCCTTCTCCTGACTTTGATGATCTTTAAGCCATGGCTTACCCACATTTCCTATCACAGTTCGGGGACACTACTTACACCAAAGTCTTCGTCGGAGGGCTAGCTTGGGAGACGCCGACCGAAGAAATGCGTGCCTATTTCGAGCAGTTCGGAGAGATTCTTGAAGCTGTTATTATCACAGATAAGAACACAGGAAAATCTAAAGGATATGGCTTCGTAAGCGAATCAAGATCAATCTTCTGCCTTGGTTTTGATTATTCTTCCGTTTCTCATCGTCTTTCGTATTCGTATAGGTTACCTTCCGTGATCCTGAATCTGCACGAAGGGCTTGTTCTAATCCAAACCCGGTGATCGACGGAAGACGAGCAAACTGCAATATTGCTTCTCTCGGTCGCCCTCGACCTTCCCCTCCTCGAGGTATATAGATAATCCGAAAGTTTTAAACTCTTCTAAAAAGAACTACATATATAATAATGTATTTGTGGGTGAATAACGCAGGAAGAACTCAAGAAAGCAATCTATATCAAACAAGCGCGGTACAAGGGGCGTCGTCCTACAGTGGAATCCGAGCAGGTGTACCTCCGCCTCCACCGCCTCCCCCTGCTGTAATGTACTCACCTTATGGGTAAGCTTTTTCTGTGATTTCCATTTCTGAAGTCAATGCTCAAAGATCAAATGGTTCTTATTAGGATTTTGATGATAGTCTAGACAACGGGTTGTATTTATTTACAGTTTTTTCAATAAGTATAGTCGGTATCAGCCTGTAAATTGCATGGTAAATACAATGGAGTGGAGTGGCCATAAAGACATCAGTCCAGCTGCCCTGCTCTCAGTCTCAGACAATGGAACCCACACCCTGACTCATGATCCACACTGCCCCGACTGGCCTCTCCCTGACCTATAATAATTCATTTATTTCGATTTTCTCATCATTCTATGAAGCTAGATGTGAAGAACTTTGGCGTTTCAGATAATTTTAGCCGTAAAGATCATTAAAATATGATAATAATCTCAGAAGAAGTCCAAATTTGAGAGAAAAAAGCCACTGTTCAAGGTTTACTTGGTGGGTCAATTGATGTATATGTCTGTATTACACAACAATTGGTCCTTTGCTTCTTACTTTCTTCATCTTCCATCTTGTTCCTGCAGCTACCCTACTTATGCGCCTGATTATAGTTACCACCAAGTAAGCTTTTTTTCACTAAACTTGATTATTTGCTAATCACAGCTGTTAATTTTGATTAACATCTACTTGGGTTGATGGGTTTAGGCTCTATACAATCACCAAGTTCAGCAGCCACAGTACTTCCATCAACTTTATGGAGCATCATCGTCTTCACCAATGGGGTCTCCATTTTACTATGGCTATTCCTTACAAGCCCCTCCAAGAGGAACCTTTTCAACTCCCTCTCAAACGCACCGTTTAGCTCCACCTCCATGCATTTACTATCCTCCTCAGTTAGAAGGCTCCTTCTCCACCTATCCTCCGACCCTTCAACAGCAGCCAACTCCTCTCCCTCCTTCTTCAGGAAATTAAATTTATTTCGTATAATATAAGTCTATTATAAGTGTTTGATTTTAGATAAACAGTAGGTTTATAGGCAAAATTGTTATCATTTGTCCTGAGAATAAAATGGGCAGTAAGTGGCGGCAACTTGTTTACCCTACCCATGTGAATGAGCTGTCTAAGACAGCATGCCCTTCCATGAGCGATCCTTGCAAATGGGTGAATGGAAATATAGATTAGACACTAGGGCATAATAATGGTTCTCCATCGGAGATGATTATGGTTGTTTTCTGAAATGAAGACACCCACCCACCCATCATCTAACTCAAGTAAATTGAACCGAGAGTCGAAATGGTCAAAGATCAAGATAAACCAGTTAGTAGAAGTTGGTAACAAAATAGTGTGAAATTTGGCACCAAAACCATCAATTTCTATCAGCATAATCTATTTTTGCTAATGATATCAGAATCAAGACCACTAGAAGGATATATCTAGCCCCCAAGAAACGATTGTGGCGACCCGTTTTTTACCCACTAAAATGACTTAAAATCAAGATAATTTGTGAGGGACTAATTCATACAATGATAGTGCCAAACTATATATATCTTGAGGTGTTGTTGACTGGAGTAATTCATAAGGAAGACAAATTGATCTGTACCTTAATATGACATATTTTTTTGGACGAAATTTGAGAAGAAAATTGAGCGTGATTTGCCTCAAAGTAGGTCTAAATGAGTATGCTTTTTATACAGAGTAATTCATTAAAATGGTAATTAAGAGAGGTATCATCACTTATTAAATGACTAAGAATTAATAAAATCTGGATTAATTTATTTTGGTGAGGTGAAATAAAGTGAATAATTATAGGCCAATTAGAGAGGTTGGGCCTCTAAAAAGAGTCCAAGGCCCAAACCTGTGAAGAAAGTGCGGTTGTTCTATCCGGCTCGTTAATGTCGAACTCAATTCCGAGCTTGACTTGTTAACGTAGTATAATTTTAAGTCAATCAACGAAATCTTGAATTGAAAGTTGGACTCTTTTTTGTTAGCAATTGTCGGCTCAATTTAAGTGTTGGTTTAGTTACCTGTATCAATTTCAATTAAATTAAAAAACGAGCTTGTCTAGTTGACAAACTTGACAAATCACAAACTCTTATCTCGTACGTCAATTCAATAAGTTCAATCGATGATGTAACAAAATAGCTAAACGATAGACTGTATGGTATGTGCTGTATAACAACGTTAATTAGTTTTATACGTGTGAAAACTAGTTACTTTTACACGTTTTATGATACGAATCAAACTCGGGATTCATAAATCACAATTTCTTTTGCACGTGTTTAATAACACAACGTGGTAAATACTATTATTTTTGAAAAATTCTTTTAGAAACATAAATTTATGAAAATCTTATGAAAAAATCCGTAGTAATCGTTGTTCTTGCGAAGACGAATACACACGTGAATTGATGGTTGTTTATTGCCAACAATCGACAGCTTCAATTACATTTAGGAGTTGGCTACGTTTTAAATATACTTGCACGAACTAATTGTCTTGCGACAGTCGGTTCTGACTTCTCCTAGTCAACCAAAATGTACATTAACTTAATCTACGTAATTACTACTTCGTGCATGCAACATGCAAGACACTTCAGTATTTTATTGCTAAACAAATCTTAAAAACATATTATAAAATCTTGTCACGTCCGAAGCCCAACAACAGTTGACCCATTTTTCTAATTGCATTCATGTACGTGAAAAAAATGTAATTGAATTGATACTTAAAAAATCAGAAAAATGAAAACAAATGAGTTAGGATAGAATGTGTCCTTTTTTATGAAACAAGACGTGGGCATTTGAGGTTTAATTGGGTATTTCTTAGTAGGGGATAAAATAACGTGACAGTAACATTGTCCCATGTGTAATGCTTCGCTAAATTCATTGCTATAATTAATCGATTATTACACATGTAATGTCTCGCCATAATGTACTGTTATATTAGCTTTCAAAAATTTGTTGTAATCTTGATATTTGAACTCCAATTTTTCAATATTACCAAATAGGGGTGGGTAGAATGGGTTGGTTTCGATTTTGCTTCAACATTTTCAAGAACCGTATAATTCGGTCCATGTTCTGGTTTCACATTTTCAAGAACTATGAAAACCAAACCGAAATTTGGGTCCATTATTCGACGTAAAAATCGGCTAAAACTTGATCTAAAATCTCAAAAAATCAACTTTTAAAAAAGATTTACAAATTTTTTGAAACCGAACCGGAATGGAACGGTGAATTTCAGTTTGGATCTGGTTCTGGGTCCGACTCCAGCTCTATGGAATGCTGGATCACGATCGCCGTTTCCGTTCCTCGTCGCCAAAACGGACGGCGGCCAATAATAATTCCAAATTTGTGGACCAACTTCTAAAGCGTCTTCCAGCTGGCGATCGACAGTCAACTTTTTTTTTAATAGTAATATATTATATATTGTATATTATAAGGTATGATTTTGAATTTCTGAGGATTTAAAAATTTATGTTGTCACGTGATTTTCACGTTCCAAATTCTCCCAATGACTGCCAGCTGGATTCTTCCACGCTTCTCGATAAATTACACTCTGCCTCCAGCTTGTCAACCTTTTTCGTATTTTACATTTATGCCCCTTATTTCTTTGATCCCATGAAAATTGGAGACTAATTATGTCATTTCACTTACTGGGTCTTCGCTTATCCCCATAGAACAGTCCAATTTTTGGCTGTAATACTCGTACCCTTTTGATAAAGCACCACGCGATTTTAGAACTCACGCGCCAATAATAAATTCTTGGCGGTCTGGCAGGGTATAGAGGTGTACCGTTGGTGTCTCCTTTTCAAAATCTTCCTGTCCAAGCTAACCTCTAGTGGCTGATTTCTTTCTTTCTTGGCAAGTTCCTCTTTCTTCTTTCCTCGTATATAATCCCCTCCCCGTCTTCACTCTCTCCACTCGGAGTATCGTCCTTAGTTCTTACTTTATCTCTCTGCTGCTTAAAATGGCGTCTCTTGCTTCTGTTAGCTGTCTTATTTTGTTTCTCTTCTCCATCTCTCTGATCCAGAGCTCTTTAGCTTCGAGAAAGCTTAACGAGCTAGTGCAGGACGACACCCAGCTTCTGAAATACCACAACGGCCCTCTCCTTTCTGGAAAAATCTCTATCAATATCATCTGGTACGGGAAATTCAAACCTTCGCAAAGGGCGATAATCGTCGATTTCGTCAACTCTCTGTCTTCTTCTTCTTCGTCATCTGAAAATAGAGGACCCTCAGTTTTTTCATGGTGGAAGATGATTAAGAAGTACTACCACCTCGCATCCAAGAAGGCTTCTTCTCTGTCACTTCCATTGGAAAAGCAGATTCTCCTTGAAAACTACCCTCTCGGAAAATCACTCTCCAGCAAACAAATTGTGGGTTTGGCTTCGAAGGGAAGTCCCAAAAACGCCATCAACGTTGTCTTAACGTCCTCCGACGTGACAGTGGATGGTTTTTGCATGAACAGATGCGGATTTCACGGCGCTTCTTCTTCGTCGAACAGCTCTCAAACGAAGCTCAAAAACTACAAATTCGCCTACATTTGGGTCGGAAATTCAGAGACCCAATGCCCTGGTCTATGCGCATGGCCTTTCCACCAGCCGATCTACGGACCGCAGGATCCCCCCCTCATCGCACCCAACAACGACGTGGGTGTAGACGGCATGGTTATAAACCTGGCTAGCCTATTGGCTGGGACCGTGACGAACCCTTTCAAAAATGGCTACTTCCAAGGCCCAGCCGAAGCACCATTAGAGGCTGCATCGGCTTGTCCCGGAGTTTATGGACAAGGGGCGTATCCTGGCTACGCCGGAAACTTGCTTGTCGATCCTACCACCGGCGCTAGCTATAATGCGCATGGGGTTAATGGTAGGGAGTATTTGCTTCCTGCTTTGTACGACCCTACCAGCTCGTCTTGTTCATCAACTCTGGTTTGAGTAGGTCAAGTGTGAGCCAATATTTGATTAGCGAGTAGGGAAGTTTTGAAGAATGGATTGATTATCTACGTAACGTATACTCTTTATACAAAGCATAAAATTATTTTATTAGTGTATTTGCATTTTGCTGCGAGTTTAGTGAAATATTTTACTATCTTCTTCATAAAATTTTGCATCTTTTCTATGCCTTTGTGAAATGGGTTATGAGATCGTCCTTTTGACATTCTATGATGCTTCCTAATAATCCTAAAAATACCTAAAATCATCTTGAAAAAAAAAAAAAACACATTTGAAGGATATGCAGCCAATCTTTGCAACCAATTTAGCATTTGCCTAATCGAATGTTTGTAGATCACCATATGCAGACGGGTCGTCCGAATACCAATCTATTTCGACATCAGAAATTGATCTCTCGTCTAAATCAACCAATTTATTTGAATCGGGTTGCATCGTCATTGTTAATATAGAAAAAAATGTTAAAATATAACAACATTAAAATAAATTAAAAAAGTAAAATATCTATATTTTTAGAATTTAGATTGAAACAACAAATTTTTTTTTTACGTAAAATGTAATAATAACAAAAATCATTAGTTAATTAAAATAAAAAAAATAACTAATATATGAAAATTTATTATAATATTCTTACTTCAATACAATAAAAGAATAAAAATTATATAATTGATAAAAATGAAATACAATTTAGGGTAATTATCGATTTGAATCCTGTACTATACATTTTTTTTTAATTCGCTCCCTGTACTAAAAAAATCTACAAACCGAACTCTGTACTTTGATTCTGTTATCAATTTTGACCTTCTATCAACAATTTCATTAAACTCTCATTTAAAAAATTACCAAACGATCATAGATTCAACTGAAATTTTTATCACATATTTACTACTTAATAAGGAGATAATTTAAAAATTTTCGTTATTTTTTAATACATGTACGATTTATTGTAATTTTATTTTAGTATTTTATAAAACTATTATAATAAATCATACAAGTTTTAAAAAATCACGAAAATGTTTCTATTATCTACCCATGATAGGTTGAACATGTGGAAAAGTTTTCAAATAAATTAAATATCGTTTGGTAGTTTTTTGAAAATTAATTTATAAAGTAAAGAAGAAACTGAGATTAATTTAAAAAAATACCAAACGATATTTGATTTATTTGAAACAAATTTCACATGTTCAACCTATCATGGGTAGATAATAGAAAATTTTTCGTAATTTTTGTATGATTTATTATAATATTTTTATAAAATACTAAAATAAAATTACAATAAATCGTACATGTGTTAAAAAATAACGAAAATTTCTAGATTATCTTCTCATTAAGTAGTGAACATGTGGTAAAACTTTCAACTGAATCCAAGATCGTTTGGTAATTTTTTAAATGAGGGTTTAATGAAATTGTTGATAGAAGGTCAAAATTGATAACAGAATTAAAGTACAGGGTTCAGTTTGCCAGTTTTTTTAGTACAGAGGGCGAATTGAAAAAAAGTGCATAGTACATGGTTCAAATCGATAATTACCCTAAAATTTAAAACAAAATTAATTAAATAAAAAAATTAAAATGTTGAAAATACTGATTAGGATAATTCTCAGGAAAAATTGCTCTTAACAATCTCCTTAGATATAATTTTCTTTCCAAATAAGTTCCTAGAAAAGGCTGGAGAGTCACTAACGGTCCACTTAAATTCCAGTCTCCTAAACAGAACTTACTTACACAGTACAATCACATAACTTAATAAGCAGTACGAGAAACGATAACATATAGGATCTAATTAACTACAGTACGATAGATAAATTTGTAATAAAAAAAAACATACTTCATACTTAATTAGTGAACACAGAGAAATATCGCCGAAGAGAGCAAAAAGTCGTCGCTTATATAGAAAAAAATATTAAAAAATACAAAAAATTAAAATGTCAATATTATTTTAAATTTCCTAAAGTAAATGATTAAATAATAAAAAAAAAAACTTCATACCTAGCCGTGAACATGGAGAAATATCGCTGGAGAAATGAAGTACTTGCAAGAGTATGGAGAGATTTAGATTTAGGTGCGATTTGAAGAATATGTGGGGGGGGGGGGGGGTGTTTAAATAGGGGGACGGATGCTAGCCGGTTCAGTTAGACCGACCGGTTTCCGTGAAAAAAGACAAAACCCGTGACAAAGTCACGGGTTTTGCCGATTCTACATTGGAGGCCAGCCGGTTCAGTTGAACCAGTCGGCCTCCATTTGGTCTTTTATTGGCGTTTTGCAAGGAAAAGTGGAGGTCACTTCGAGTGTTTGGACTATAAGATTAAATTGTTTATTTTTGAAATTTCAAACTTTGGACCGATGAATAATAAACTTTTAGATTTTTTTCAAAAAAAAAATTTAAAGTTTAAGGTTTTTTTTTTTTAAAAAAAACTTTCAAAATAATATCACTTGACAATGATTCATGTGTAATGCAATGTTTAAAGTGTTCGGTAATGCTCTTTCCCTAGTTATAGACTTTATGGATAAGTATTGAGGTGAGAGTAATCTTACCTTATTGACGCGATACTTACGTATCATTCATTAATTAAGCGTAATATTTAAAATAAATTAAAAGAAGCTCAAAATAGATATTATTTGCAATAATTAATAAATGACACATCATGAAATAAAATTGCTATATAATTTGAAAAGTAAATATACCATAATCCCCTAACGAACAATTAATTGCAGTTGACTTGTATGACATTTATCCGACTCTGCCTTGCACTCGAAGGTAAATGTAAGATGTAGGTGTTAACACATGTAAGAGAGTATAAATCATCTCTATGTAATATGTAGGTGCTAACACACGTCAGAGGGTATAATTCATCTCCAAAAACTAGTTTAAAGGTAGAGAAAATCACTCTCACATATATACAAATCACAAATTCATTCAATAGACGATGTGAGACAAACACAATTATCAATATCTGCCTTCACGCATAACGTGCCTGGACCGAATCTAATTCCCATCGTCGTCTTTGATACCAAGCACTGATACAATGTTAACACATGTGAGAGGATTTATATGTATATATACAAATCCCGTACTTATCCAATAGAAAACAAACACAATTATTAGTAGTCACATTATTGGAACAACCACCAACAACAATTCTCATAGACCGACCCACAATTTGGTGTCCAAATGGCTACGACACCCATTTTTCACGTTCCTACCTTGACCGACTCAAAACCAGGCATTCCCTCCACCATAAAAGACCTATACCATAATTAAAGACCAAACAAAGAGGAAGAGAGAAGACTTGGAAATTTGTCTCTTTCCCACTCCAGTTTGCTTCTTCGTCTTCTTAGCTGGATAAGGTCTGTAAATGTTTCTCCATCATGGCTTCTCTCCTCAGTTGACTTGCTGCTAACTTTAAAGCACCTCCATAACTTTTCTTAAATTCAACGCGGTAGAGGTTTACGGCTGGCGAGTGGCGTGTTATCATCTCTTTCGTCGAAGCCCTCTTCCTTTTCTCCATCTATTTATACCGATCTCTTCTCCCCTTCTTCATCACTCCCACTTCTCTTTCTAAATCTTACTTCTCTCAGTTTAGTTGTCAAATTGCCTTCAATGGCGTCCTCTAGTTCTATGCTTGTGAATCTGGCGCTGCTGTTTTCGATGCTTCATTTAAGCTTGGGAGCGAGGACTCTCACTGAGTCGTCGGAACAGCCATTGCTATTTAAGTACCACAAAGGTCCTCTTCTGACCGGGAACGTCACCGTCAATCTCATTTGGTACGGCAAGTTCAAGCCATATCAGCGAGCCATTATCACTGATTTCATCTCCTCGCTTTCTCCTTCTTCCAAAACCTCAGGTCAACCCTCGGTTGCGAAGTGGTGGAAAGCTACTGAGAAATTCTACCATTTAACCGGCCTAAAGAAGAACTCAAATTTCCTTTCCCTTCCGTTTGGAACTCATATTTTGGACGAGAAATACTCTCTCGGAAAATCCCTCACCACCGAGAAGATCGTCCGGTTAGCATCAAAGGGCGGCCAGAAATACGCCATTAACGTGGTACTGACGGCAAGCGACGTCGCCGTCGATGGATTCTGCATGAACCGGTGCGGCTCTCACGGCTCTTCGATCGGAGCTTCAATGGCGGGCAAGAGACACAAGTTCGCCTACATTTGGGTCGGAAACTCGGAGACTCAATGCCCTGGTCAATGTGCATGGCCTTTCCACCAGCCAATCTACGGACCACAAACACCGCCTCTGGTGGCGCCAAATAACGATGTTGGGATGGACGGAATGGTAATCAACCTGGCTAGCCTTTTGGCCGGAACTGTGACGAACCCATTCGGAAATGGATACTTTCAGGGACCGAAGGAGGCGCCACTGGAAGCGGGGTCGGCGTGTACTGGGGTTTACGCGAAAGGGGCTTACCCAGGCTATCCAGGAGAGCTCTTAGTCGATCCTGCTACTGGTGCAAGCTTCAACGCTCATGGCGTTAATGGAAGAAAATACTTGCTTCCTGCTTTATTTGATCCATCTACCTCTACCTGTTCACCTCTGATTTAAGGACTTTGATCAGATATAGACTTAAAAATACATCTTTTTCTTTTTAAATTCATTTTTTCATTCTTTCATTTGTATTGTATTATGAAAACGATGATAATGGGACGGTTCAATTCTTCCAATTTCGCAATTATCTCATTCCGATGACCGACGTCATCGGGCGGTGTAATTTCTTTTTGTGCGACTGTCCGTCATGCTCAGCCATGGATGAAATTGTCTATTTTTAGAAACAGATAAATGAGAAACTGTCTATTTCTGCATAATTGCCGCTTCCACGCTATCCGCCGCCGCCCGAGCTCTGACGATTAACCTCCCGCCAAACAATAATTCTCGCCCTAGTTCCTAAGCCTCAAAATATCTCCTCGCTTTCAGTTTCTCTCAATTCCCAAAGCCTCCCAACTAATCAAGTCCCCAGACTATTTTCGCCATTTTCACGACTCTGGTCGCCGCGATAAAATCCACATCCTTCGTCGCTCTTTCTGAATCCATTCGCTGCCGCAAAGTTTCCGATCCTTGCAGATTGCCAGATCCTGGCATTCCCCCTCGCTCGAAAATAGCGATTCCTCGCTGTTCACAGACGATTTCGAAGTCATCTCTATCCGATTAGCCCCTTATTTTACCGACAGCTTCGTCGCAGAATATGGCAGCCTGGTTCTTTTAATCGGCCAAAGCGGATCTCGTCGAAGAGGAAGATTACCAAGCTATTGTTGCTAGATTGTTCGTTAACCACCAATAATCGCCGAGGATGTTATTGGATGTAATTTCCATTATCGCTACCTCTTTTTCATGGCTTTGAAGAAGCTAGTCGATGAATCAAGGCTTGCCTGATTGAAAGAGGGCCATTAGTGGGCTGCTTTAGATGAATCAGAGTGAGTTGTCAGAATAAGGTTCTATTTTCTTCCTCGGTCGCTCGTCAAATGGTACAAACTGTTCTTGGTTAACCTATTCAAGAATTTTGCTCAAACCTGAGTATACCATCAACGATGGAGTAAGGTACAATCATTCTTCCTTCCCCATTACATCTGACTAAATTATCTTGTTGTGAATCTTTATGAAGCTTGGCTGTTCTTTAGTTTTTTCTTATGGTTTTTTGTCCTAAGCTCTGTTGCTCCTGTTCTTTCCTAAGAGTACAACACAGAAGGAAGATGCCTACATATTTTAACTTGCTTAGACAGTTTTGGAGTCGCATCTTTTCATCTGCTGTAGTATTCATTATAGAAATCATAAGATCTCACTGTAACTGCTAGGATTATCACAAGGAAATTGTGTTATTTTGGGAAACTCCTAATTTTTTTTGCAACAAAATTGCTCGATTTCACTTATTACCTTTGTTAGAAATCGAACGATAAACGGAAAAAGAAAATATGATGTGAGGCATAAAATTTACGTAGAAAAACTCTATCGAGAAAAAACTATAAACAGAGAAACAAATCTACTACGAAGATCAATATACAACAGCGAATTTTGTCACTCTAGATTACATGGATTCATAGAAAAAATAAAACTCTAATGAAATTATTAACATGGGTCTAATTGACCCATCCCAGATAGAATTCTAGTCACAACGAAATATAACTATCTTTAAATTTTCATATAATCGGTCTATCTAAGATAGAATTCTAGTTGCAACGAAAAATAAGCATCTTAAATTTGCAGTAGACTCACTGTAGAGTCCTCGTGCTCTTCTTAGCCTGCATTAGAGATATGTACTGTTTTGACAGGAAATCACCAACTTAGAGATGTTTTTCTAGTACGTCAATAAGAAGTGCTGGGAACTAACATTCGTGAGCATCTTTACTTTTTTTCAGTTTTTATAAGAGAATTCTTGTTAAAAAAAAATTGGTCCACTTCAAGTAGGAGGTGGTACAAAGAAGTATGAAGTGGGGATAAAGCTGTGAGCTAAAGAGATTGAACGTACATATTTCAAGCCCAGCAATAATACAATTACAGACTCATTGGTCCCATGAGTGAATCAAACAGCCTCACCTAACCTAGGAATAGAACACCGTCTTTCAACAAGGACATTAGTTGTCTAGTCTTTCAATACGGAAGTTCCATTAACATTAGACTATAATTTTTTTTTTTAATAATTTTGCTAGTACTTGATTTGTATGTGATCAATGGAAAAAGTGCATTCAATGCCTTTATTTCAATAATGTGACAAACAAATTGAATTGAGAGTTCAACATGGTGAAACATAAATGGAGAACAAAACACAAGTCAAAGGAATTATGTAAATATGTCCAGAATCTGAACCCTGAAGACTATTTGGCAATTTCTGAAGTCTTGTCAATCTTAAATAAAAAAGTATTCTTCATGAAGATTGTAGCTGACTTCTTAAGGTTTGTGGAACATGGTGACTCGTTAAAAATAGACATCATTTGCTATGTCAACCAGATCAATTATAAAGAACGTTTGGACTTCCTTGGAGGATAGGTCTGCGCCTACCCAATGGGTGCGCTCATTTTAGGTTAGCGCACGCCCATCCACGCATTGGGCTCCTTGAGTGCAAAGTTACATCAACCATTTGGCATTTGTTCTTGATTCATCTCTTAAGACTATTTTGATTAAGTCTTTTTTAATTAAGTTATTAGTCTTGTAATTGGACTTTGAACTATCTATGAATCCAAAGTCCAAGTTCAAATAAACCCCTTGACCAATCCTATCTAAAGGGAATGCATTCTCTAGACTCTTCTATGTTTTTAATTATAGGAGAGGCGAAGATGACCGTGAAGAGGGAAGAAGACAGAAGTCTTGCCAAAAATGAAGACAAATTCATGGAAAGACTTTGGGACGAAGAGAGGTTGTTTTGACCAAGTGAAAGGATTCTTTGAAAACCATCACATTAACTCTGATTCAAAGTTGTCATTTATTCTTTGTTGATCGAATTTTGGCTATAAAAGAGATTCAAGTATCTCATTGTAAGACATCAAATTTTAGAAATAAAAAATCTTGTTTTGTTATTTTGGGAAGTCCTCTTCACAAATTGCTTCCACTTGAACTTGGTGAGTTATATCCAAGTGAGTGTTAGTGGGTTTGGTGAGTCATATTCAAACTATAGTTTGGTGAGTAATATCTCAACTAGTCTCCACTTATTCTTGGTGATTCATATCTAAGTGAGTGCGAGTGATCCCTCAACTAATTTGTTCACTCAAGTTAGTCCATCCACTACTTAACAAGGGGCGCTAAGTTCATTCCCCCAAGAATAATGCTCGAGCACTTCCACGGGTCTCTCTTGTTCTCTTGCACTTTTCCACTTAATTCCTCTAGTCCTTGAAGTGTGTCACTTTTTCTTTGAATTACTCTCAAACTTTTTAGACTTTCTAGACAACCATCTTATGGTTAGGATACTTAGACTGATACACTAGTGTATCGTTCCACGATACTTTTAATATAATATTATCTATTTTGGGCCGAAGTCTGAACATATTTATTTTTAGATTTAACTAAAAATGCGTTGTATAAGGTATGAAGTGAAACTCTACTTATAAACATTGTGTTTTTCACTCTCTCAAGTGTGATTGTGCACTCGGGCTAGACCCTCACAGTGTGCAATTGTTACTTTTACATAGCAGACTGTCACACTTCCAAATTATCAATATTCGTTTTTCGTACATTAAAGATTTTGAGTAATGTAGTTGGAAAACTAATTGAGGAGATGAATTCAAGCAACGTCTTTCCCATTATCGGTGGGGCAACGACATTCATTACTTGCGGCCCTGAAAGAGATTTGAGTAGTTTTTTGTTGTCTTTTGAGAAATCTGTGTGGAAAATAATGGAACGAGGTGGATGGGAACAGTAACGCTTCTTAAAGTTTTGTTTATTCTGAGGAAACAAATTAGAGTCAGTAATCAAAGTATCTTATCCTGTCAAAATCAGTCTGCTCGAACAGCATTGAAGCCAGGAAGAAGTTTACTCCATTATTTAGTTTTTGACAAATAAGTTGATATCAATTTGTGTTTTATTTGCTGAAAATAATAATTTAAAGTTTAACATGTACGCATTGATTTCTGGAATATGAAGAAAACTAATTTGTTTTCTCATGTACAGCTGATAACCCTCCACCGTCCGGCGTCCACACACTCGCTTGGCTAATTCGTCCACACGTTTCTCATTCTCTCTTCATATTTACTGCTCGAGTCACCTCGAAACCTATATTTCTGAGGAGAAACATAAATATCTGATGTCTATGCCTTTAAAAACTGTCATTGACACGCCAAGCCTTGGGGACAATTTTCAATATCACAATAAAAACTTACCCTTTTTCCATTGGTTTGGTGTCACTGCCTTTTGACATCTCTCTCCTCGACTATATATACTTACACACTTGCTCCCTTTCGGCAGTCTGTGAACCTTACACGCACTTCTTTCGTTCTTACACTCTTTGTTTTTACTTTTTTTACTGTTGTTCTCCTTGGGTTGTTGCATTTGAGCTCCTTGTTTGGTTGTTAGATGGATCTGGTTTTATAGCTCCTTTCCCCCTTTTTCTCTCTCTCTCTCTTCTTCCTCTTTGCTCTGCGGATTTGGCGGAAAAACCGGTGAGTTCTCTGGGTGGATGAGCCTTTTCTAGATGATGATCCCGTTTGAAAATGAAATTTCAGCTTGGTTTTCCACTATGGTTTCTTTGTTTATGCCTTCGATTTCTGTAGCAGGAGCTTTCTGGTCTCGAGCGGGGCGATGCTGTTCTCTGAAGCTGTTGATCTCATACCGGAGGACTTTCTCTTCTGGGTTTGGAAATTAATAGCTCAAGGCTGAGAAAAAAGTTGTCTCTATTTCAGGCACTGTTGTAAATCTCACGAGTTGCAGAGATTTGGCTTTCTTCTCCAAACTGTGGGTATATGCTGTGTTGTTTTAGCTTCGACGTCTTGCCCACCTAGCTGCTTCAATTTTTATCTTATCACCGACAAATTGGCGCCTCTGAAAAATGTCAAAACCTTTCTGCTTCTTTGCTGTAGTGGGTTTTTTTTCCCCTTCATCTTATCTCTTCTCTTTCCTCATCCAAAGATTCCATTGAACTCTCTCCACCCCGCTTCCCCACCTCCAAACGCCTCTTGCGTCTTTACTCTTTTTGGCCCTCTGTGTCGGACTTCATGGTATGTTTCTCTTATAATTGATTCTTTAGCGTCTGTAGAGATCTTTCTCTCTTTTTCTTATCTGATAATCTAAGCTTAGTTTTAGAAAAAAAAAAAGTAATCTTTTGCTTCATATTCATACCACAACCTTCAATCGGATGTTTCATTGGTTTTAACCAGATTTAAAATTGATTCGTGGGATTTAGATGGAGGAGGGTGGCGATATCCGTTGCTGGGACGAGCTAATTCCAGATGCACTGGGTCTAATCTTCAGCAATCTTTGCCTTCAGGAGATTCTCACTGTCATCCCCACGGTCTGCAAATCATGGAGGAAAGCAGTTTTAGGTCCTTATTGCTGGCAAGAAATAGACATCGAAGATTGGAGCAATCGGTTTCAGCCTGACCATGTCGACAGAATGCTACACTTGCTCATCTCTAGAAGCTCTGGATCTCTCCGCAAACTCACCGTTTCTGGTCTCCGTACCCCCTCCATCTTCTCCTACATTGCCGACCAGTAAGTCTTCTGTCTCTTTCTTCAACATTTTTTCAAGATCTTACATCTCTGTTTTTGTTTTTTGTAAAATGATGTTAATTCATTGGCATTGATTTTGGAATTATTACCCGATTTAACGATCGGTAATGTGTTGCTTCTTGATTCTTGGTATGTGAAGTGCTGGTCCTCTTCAGACGTTGAGACTACCAAGAAGCAATATTTGTGATTCTATAGTGGAAGAAATTGCCGGGAGGCTTTCTACAATTACTTTCTTGGATCTAAGCTACTGTATGAAAATCAGTGCACATTCTCTAGAAATGATCGGAAAGAAGTGTAAATTTCTGGCCGGACTTTGCCGGAACTTACACCCTTTGGATACGGATGGGAAGCCAGTGAAGGACGACGAAGCTTATGCCATTGCTGCCACTATGCCGAAGCTGAAGCACCTCGAAATGGCTTATCATCTCATAACCTCTGGGAGTGTGCTTAAGATTCTGTCAAGCTGTACTGAGCTAGAGCTTTTTGATTTGAGAGGCTGCTGGGAGGTGAGACTTGATGATGAATTTATCAGAGAAAAGTATCCGAAATTGAAGGTCTTGGGACCCCGTGTTAGAGACTACTACGAGAGCAATGGCTGGGACGATTGCTCGGATTTCTCTGATTATTCCTACGCCAGCGACGACTTCACCTGGGAATACCTCAACGGCTACGAAGCGGGGGAATATTACTACGACGGAATGTGGGACGATGAGAGGAGGCTGGAGGGATTGGAATTGAGATTCTACGAAGGAACCGATGAAGATGCCGGAGCTTATGGCTGGCCTCCTTCCCCTTGAGCTGTTTTACTTTTCTTTTCCATGTTTCTCTTAGAAATGGTTTGCCTTTCTATCGAATGCTTCTACTTTGAAGATTGGAAACTTCTTTTTATGCTTCTATTTGTAAATGGAAATGAAGGTGTGAGAAGAATTTGAGGTTTGGGTTCATAATTGGCGCAGATTCAGGCCTGATATGACTGAAAAAAGGTGGGGAGGAATATGACTTCACTTGCCTGATATGCTTCCTCTTCTTTTTCTTTTTTGTGTTTTTACAAAGTGAGTGAAGGGTCCCAGCTGAAATTTGAGAAACTAAGTCGATGGATTAGCTAATGTTTTGGGCAATCTTTTTGCCTATGCCTGCCATTTCCCGTCTGCACTCTGCCTTTGTTCTTTTATTCACCTTAATTATTGAGTTTTGCTTTTTGTGGGTCTACTGAAATATCAATTTCTTCTGGGTTTTGTTTATATACTGTGTGAAAATGATAGTTTTCAGAAATCGTGACTTTTTCAATAATTTAACCCAATTAGATTTTGATCTGTGGATATTTTATTTAATAATAAATTATGCAGTAAATATTAAATTAATTAACTATTTTATTTTATAACTTGATAAAATAATTATGATATATTATAAGTAAATAATAAAAAATAACATAAATCTTTTTTGTTGGGTGATTAGGCTTTTTGATCCATCGCCTCACCTTACATTTGGATTAATTAGGGGTAGTTGATGAACAGTTGATACGTGGGATGATAATATAATTGGATGATTAATTAAGTTAAGTGTGATTAGTAGACGTGATTTTTAACTCTTGCCCATGAAGTTGAATAAATTTACGAAAATAACACCCACCGAACCATTGGCGTTATCGAGTCATCTTCCTTACCAACCCCTGACTCGTGTGAGGCGAGGCAGGCGTTTCTTTGATATTGAAAAAGGCCTCGTTTTTTGCACTAAAAAAGCCTCCCCATTTTCCTTCTTTGATCCCGCTTCTGCTTCGCCTCTTCCGATTCTGCGAACAGGATTTCTGGGTGTTTCTGTTTTTCTCTTTTTTCTGAGGGAGCGGGGAGGGGTCATAGCTATGGCTGTCAATAGTATCTCTGTGATTCCGAGCGAGTCTTTTGTTCCCAGGCAATCCTTCTTGCATTCTTCGAAGCCTCACCTACCCTCTTTCTGCCCCAACGTACCAAGACCCAGACGGTTCGTGCCCATTTCTGCGAATGCCGCTGATTCCGCGCAGAATCCTGTTGTATCTGATCCTCCGGTTAAGAAGCAATCATCGTCGGCGGCGGCAGCGACGGCTACTTTGAAGACGGCCCTGAATGCGGTTTCTGAAAAATGGGGATTAGACAGCTGGAAATCGAAGAAGGCACTGCAGTTGCCTGAATACCCTGATCGTGTAGAACTCGAATCTGTGTTGCAGACTTTGGATGCGTTTCCTCCGATTGTCTTCGCCGGCGAGGCGAGAAGCCTCGAGGAACGACTAGGAGAGGCCGCCATGGGAAACGCTTTCCTTTTACAAGGAGGAGATTGCGCTGAGAGCTTCAAGGAGTTTAATGCGAACAACATCCGTGATACTTTCAGAGTTCTTCTTCAAATGTCTGCGGTTCTAATGTTCGGGGGACAAATGCCCGTAATCAAGGTCCGTGCTTATTCCACATTCCTCAAATTGAGTTTAATGTACATGCGATAATTTTATCAGCTGCTCTTGTAATTTGTTTTTCATAGGTCGGAAGAATGGCAGGTCAGTTTGCTAAACCAAGGTCGGACCCCTTCGAGGAGAAAAACGGCGTAAAGTTGCCGAGTTACAGAGGAGATAACGTGAACGGAGATTCATTTGACGAAAAGTCAAGGATTCCTGATCCTCAGAGGATGATCAGGGCGTATTGTCAATCTGCCGCGACTCTCAACCTTCTCCGGGCTTTTGCCACCGGTGGTTACGCTGCTATGCAAAGGGTTACCCAGTGGAATTTGGATTTCGCAGAGCATAGCGAGCAAGGGGACAGGTATTTCATTCGCTAAATGTAGACTTTTCCTCCTTCCCTTCTCTTCAATTATTGTCGTTAGTTTCTTGGAGCTTTCTTAGGGTATTGTCTGCCTCCGGATTTGGTATCACACCCACCCATCGTTATCATGGTTCATTCATAAATCTCTTTGCTATTTGATGAATTTCCTAAGAAGTCTGTGTGATCTAATCCAAACTGCAGGCTTTATTCGTTAAAGTTCTGGTCTTGATGATTTTCTCAAGAGCTTAAGCTACTAACCAAAACTGTCTGACCACTGATACCCTTGTCCGTTTATTGCTTATATCTCTCTCTTGCTCTTGTCGAGATATATAGCTTCTCTTCAGTACTAAACTCCACGTATGGTGCGTTGATTTGGGTACAATGTTCAAGTCTTATGTTGGTGAGGCAGGTACCGTGAACTAGCTCATCGTGTGGATGAGGCTCTTGGATTTATGGGTGCGGCTGGACTCACCACTGACCATCCTATTATGATAACCACCGACTTTTGGACTTCGCATGAATGCTTGCTCTTACCATACGAACAGTCGCTCACTAGGTTGGATTCTACGTCCGGCCTCTTCTATGACTGCTCTGCCCACATGCTGTGGGTCGGAGAGCGCACCAGGCAGCTTGATGGTGCTCACGTAGAATTCTTGAGGGGCGTTGCCAATCCCCTCGGCATCAAGGTAATTCAAAATTATGAATGATTTTCCTTCTAACATAATACAGCATACCCTGTTAAAGATTTGATGATTGGTTTTGATTGAGCTTGGTTTTGGCGTTGTTCTCTTGTTAATTTTGAAGGTAAGCGATAAGATGGATCCAAACGAACTCGTGAAACTGATCGAGATCTTGAATCCGCAAAACAAACTGGGAAGAATTACAGTGATTACTAGGATGGGAGCGGAGAACATGAGGGTGAAACTTCCCAACCTTATCAGAGCTGTTAGCCGGGCTGGCCAAGTTGTTACTTGGGTCAGTGATCCTATGCATGGGAACACCATTAAAGCTCCTTGTGGTCTGAAAACTCGCCCTTTTGATGCAATCAGGGTACACTTTTTTCATCCCCACTTGTTGTTTTGTTCAGTATATTTATTATGAGTTCAATATGGTGCAGAGTTAGTCACAGTTCAGCGATTGCTTTTTAGCCATCACCATTGACCCAACTACTCTCATAACCAGAGCTTGGTGATGAGCTCTTCTAATCCACCAACCACTGCTGCTGACTAATATCATCACCAAGCTCTGGTTATGAGAGTTGTTGGGTTAATGGTGATGGCTGAAAAGCAATTGCTGAACTGTGGTTGGGATATTTCTACCTTCTCCTACCTACTCACCCAACTTTGACATTGCTAATATAACTTAAAGTTCCTTCTGAATCTTGATTTTGGGTGATTTCCCATTAGTAAGAAATGGGTTATTCTCAATGAATATAATTCAGTGGATTGAATTATAACATGAAGTTATAAAATTTATGTTCAGGCTGAGGTGAGGGCGTTCTTCGATGTTCATGAGCAAGAAGGAAGCTGCCCGGGAGGAGTCCATTTGGAGATGACGGGTCAAAACGTGACGGAATGCATAGGCGGATCTCGAACGGTGACGTTCGACGATCTGGGCTCCCGCTACCACACACATTGCGATCCGAGGCTGAACGCTTCTCAATCGCTCGAGCTAGCCTTCATAATTGCAGAAAGGCTCAGAAAGAGAAGGATCAAATCTCAATCTCCCCTTCCCCTCCCCACCTTAGGCTTTTAGAATATGCTTTGAAGAATAATTCCTGTCTACAGTTATTTGCCTTCTTATATCTCCTGTGAAGTGTGAACCATCCATTTTGAGACCTCAATTTATGGATTGATGAAAGTCATCTCTATAATTGAATCTGCCTAGAGGTCGGAGAAACAGAGTAAATGGTGATGGGTCCATCAAGTCGTACGGCCACTGTTTATCATTTTATTACAAGCTCTGGAGCTACACAGCCAATTGAATTCCTTTGATATTAAAGACCAATTCAAACGAACAAAACTGAAGAAGAGAATCAATCCAAAATATCAAGTACTAACCAATAAACACGAGTACTATCATAGCAAAAAAGAGGTCCCAAATCAAACATCCTGAATAAGTTAAGTGTCTCAAGAAGTAATGAAGCTTTCTTTAAAACAGACTACAAGTACAGCAGAGTTAAAAATGAGAAAAAGAGCAATAATCTCTCAAGAAGCTTACAAGAAATTAAGCTGCAACTGATGGCTTCGAAGCTGCCGAGAGCCTAGACCTTTTCTTGGCTAAGCTCTCGCTGCGTCTCTCTCTTTGCTCCTTCAATCTGCTGGCGAGGAGCTTTTGGTATTCTGCAGCCTCAGTCTTGGCTTTTGCAATCCTCTTCTTCTTCTCTGCAATTCTTGATCTCTTCCTCTGCAAGGTCAGTGGGGTGACCAACCTCTGAATCTTTGGAGCTTTACTCACCTTCTTCCCTGCTCACAACCCACAATTATTTGCTTAATAACACCAACTATAAACTTGTTTTTACCAACAAAAGCTAATCTGTGAGAATAAAAGCTTTTGGAAAAAAATAGAATCTTTCTGAGAAATCAGGATAAGAGATTCATGCTAGGTTGAACGATATTATACAATGATCAGTATTGAAGTTAAAATGTTCATCCAAACAGCACAGAAAAAGAATAGGAACCTACCAGCCTTAGTGGTGAATGTTCTCCTGTATGTATTAACATATTTTCGGACATCATCTTGCTTTGACAAGCTGAACAGCTTACGAATCTTTGATGCTCTCTTGGGACCTCTCATTCGAGGTTTCTCTGTATCAGTCAACCCTGGAAGATCATTCTCTCCCTTCTTCACGATCACCAAGTTCAGAACAGAGAGGTCTTGGCTGACAATGCAGCCACGCACAGACTTCCTCCTCCTCTCTCCATTTCTCCTACCATAACCACGGAAGCAAGGAGTTCCTACAATGGAAAACTCTCGTTGTTGTAGGACATGAAAAAAGTAACATAAAATACAGCAAAGTCAATTACCTCGGTGAAGAAGGAGACGGACACGACCAGGGGTCAACACACCCTGCTTCATTGGAAATCCTTGCTTGTCACAGCCTCCCATGATTTTGAAAACATATCCTCTAAATTCCTAAGAAGAAACAATTTTGCTAAGACTAGCTCAGTACTAAGATTCAGTAGGTGAGATTTTGAAGATGCATACCTCTCCGAGGGAATCCCCACTGACCTCCTGTGAGATCCTCTTGTCAAAAAATGCACGTCTGCAACCAAACAAAGAGAATTCGATTTGAGCCGACAGAAAATTCATTAATGGCTTCTTTCATCAGTCACAAACCAAAGGTTCATCAAATAAACATAAAATGCCCGTTTCATACGCATAGACAGATCTATAAAGAAAATTGAGTGAAAATGGAGAGAAAAACTAACAGTTTTTGGTCATCGTCAATTTCAAGCTTCTTTTGACAACCAGTAGTCGGGTTGGCGATGTTGAACTATAATTTCGAAGAAACACAGAGTTAGTCATGCATTAAGATTCATATGACTGAAGATTGAGAGATATAAAACTGAGACCTTCATTTTCGATCGGGATAGCCGGAGCCGCAGAAGCGGGGGCAGCGGGGGCAGCGGGGGCGGCGGGTGAAATTGTGCGAGCTCTGGCTTCTACGTTCAGCTTAGGGCCTCACAGAGATCAGAAGAATAGTACAGAGATGAGTTTTAAGGAAGCCCTAGGCTTTTAAACCTGCTAATGAGCCACGCAATGAATATGGGCCTAGGCCCGTATTTCTTCAAGAAGTTGCTAATGCCGATTTTCTTTCCCTAAAGAGCCTCCTCGATTTTCATTCCCCTTGTATTACGTCTCCATCTTCATTAGCTGCGTTTGATCGCTTCACAGATTTAATCTCGTTTACCTGCAATGGCCGTTACGATTTCAGCGCGCGAAGAGATGGTGGAGTTTATGGAGAAGGTCTCCACTGCCGTTGAGGGCGACGATCTCACCGTTGAGGAGAGAAATCTCCTGTCCGTTGCTTACAAAAACGTGATCGGAGCTCGAAGGGCATCGTGGCGTATTATCTCATCCATCGAGCAGAAGGAAGACAGTCGGGGTAATGATGACCGCGCGAATATAGATCCAAGATTGAGAGCGAACTGTCGAACATCTGCAGTGGGATCCTCAAGCTCCTGGACTTGCCCTCATTCCCTCGGCTTGGGCTGGGGATACCTTAAAATGAAGGGAGATTGTCATAGATACCTAGCGGAATTCAAGACCGGAGCTGAACGGAAGGAGGCCGCTGAGAGCACCCTCGCAAGTTACAAATCTGCTCAGGTTTGATTTCGTCCTTCTGATTCACCTCTTTTACACTTTTATTTATTTATTTCTATGCTTTCAATTTCATTTCTTATGCATACTTTCGTTAAGCAAATTGAGATCGTCTGTTATTGGTTTCCATTATTATGGACGTATAGAACACGAACTTTAGAACAGATTGTGCAGCATGCGTCCATGCCTTTGACGGCTTATTCTTTAAATATTAAAGGTTCTCTCAATTGCTATTAGTATGTTCATCAAGTTGGGTTCTATCAGGATTTTACATGTCATATGAATTGCACTTCGAACGAATGTATTATCCTTCAACGTATTTGATCATGTGGAGGATATTTCTACCTCAGAATTAGCTCCAACTCATCCTATCCGACTTGGACTGGCTCTGAATTTCTGTCTTTTACTATGAGATTCTAAATTCTCCCGATCGTGCTTGCAGTCTTGCAAAACAGGTCAGCACATTCAAACTTACCCCAAATCTTCTACTCATTATGTTCTTAGAGGCACAATAAAAAAGTTAGCTTTAATGGTGAATTATCTTCTGTAATAGTCAGGCTTTTGATGAAGCAATTGCTGAATTGGACACATTTGGTGAGGAGTCATACAAGGACAGCACTCTAATCATGCAGCTTCTTCGCGATAATCTCACTCTATGGACTTCTGATATGCAGGTGTGAAAGTGTAATTCAGCTTGGATTAAAATTATTTCCTACTGGTGTCCATACTGATTTTGAACTCATTCAGGATGATGGGGATGATGAAATTCAAGAAGCTGCCAAGCGTGACAAAGAATAATTATGAGCACATTTACCCTCCATTTTCTGTTGATTTGTATCGTGCTTTAAGGGTTGATTCTTCTCCATATATTTAAACAGGAGAAGGTGCTTGTTGCTGCCATTTGTTCTGAATTTTCTTCTTACGGGATGATGATGCAATACTGTATGTTTAAAGGTTTGCCATATCAATCCATGCTCTTTCGAATTAGCCATGGTTGCTTCAGTTTAAATCTTTTCCAACTTTTATTGGCAATTCCCTCTCATCTGTATCTTTTTGGAAAAAGATTAAGCATGCAGAAATTTTTCTTGTCCAGTGTTTTATGTTGGCTTTTGTTTAGACTGTGGTGCTTATGAGGAACACATTTTTGTATTGTCTATATGATTCTCAGAGCTTGAGTGTATTTACAGGAGGAAATCTGAGGTCTTACTTTTCGATTCTCACAAGTTATATGATGATTGATCGTTTTTACTGGTCTAATGTTTCTATTAAGAAACATCTGGCCAATGAAGAAGAGGTTTATTTAGATTTTATAGCTGTTGACTAGAATAGTTTATGGTGTGGTTGATCACTAATGTCAATGCTTCGTTGAGTGGCGTATAAGGTACTGTGGTGTAGGGCCACAAGAGCACAACGACCTATGTGCTTGGTTCCAATAGTCTTCTTTATTACTGATTCTCTCTTTTAAGTGCTTAATCTTTTGACTACGCAGTAGTCGTTGATCAGTTCAAGGTAACAGAACCGGCAACTCTCAAGTCTTTGCAGACCATTATAATGAAAGTTCAACGGCGGTGGATCCTCCACCCCGGCGAGAAGCGGAGTGATTCTACTGCAGATTAAGACCGTCAGCCATGACGAGGAAGTAGCAAGTTGGTGGATAAGACTTGACCCCACCAGCGTCACGGCCACGGCTTTGGCTATCAACTGCATCCCCACACGCCCACCTCATAATTTAAAAAATGAAAATCAATGCAGTATGCTGGACCCCCACTCTTGGTTTAGTTTCAATTTTCAAACACGTAATGAAGACCTTCTCTTAAATTATTGCCTCTTATTGAAACCACAGTATCCAAATTGAAAAATTGGCGTCCCCAAATGAACATTGTCACGGGTCTTTCAAAATTAATACGTAATTGGTAAAATAAGTTGGTACGAATATCAACAAGAATCAAATGAACTTCATTCAGTCAACTAATGGATTAAGATTTGACCCCCCCACCCCCCCCCCCCCCCCCCCCCCCCCCCCCCCCCCCCCCCCCCCCCACGCACTAAGAGTTAGGCATAAATACTGAAAAATTTGATGTATTACCATTTATACAGAGCATAAACTTAAACAAACGCAAACATAGTCGGCTTAAACGTAGACATGCATGCTTCGCAATGTAATGACCGAGAAGTATCGACTCTTGAATGTACATTTGAAAGTAAGAACACGACCACGGACCAAATGAACGTGAAACAATAATACAAATTCCCGATGAAAGTCTATAAACCTCAGCAAAATTAGGAAGGCCATCCCTTTGTCTTTCCCAACAAAAGAAAGGGAACCCGAAATTCGAAACCGTCGTGCCACCATAACGTCGATGATAGTAGGATCAAAGAATTTACGATCTCAATTTGAATTTGTTAGTCAACTCACACAGCTCGTTATCGTTCTTGCATTTTTAGTCACGACCCAGAAAATAACACCACCCTGATAGACAAATTCTCGACAACCTCCTCCCAAATTCCACAAGGATTGCCCCAATTCAAGAAATTAATACAATAGCAGTAGACAACTCTGGTCATTGAACAAGTTTCCAAAATGACACTCTTTTGGCCTAACATTACTAAATTTGATTTGCAGAAGGATTTTCAAGAAAAAAATTACTAAAAACAAACAACAAACCATTCATAAATCTGTGATTTTGTTTTGAATTTCGTTCTCCCCCAATTTACATTACCAAAGATTAACTTTTGACCAGTCGGTGAGCCTTTTTCCGTTCTCCCGCCGGTGATATCCCCAACTTTCAGCACCATTTACAGACTACAAAACTAGGAATAAACTAAAAACAAAAGGAAAAGCCTAAGCTGTGGATTGATAACAAACATGACTTACCAGAAATAAATTCAGAGAGATCTCCATTTTGGACTTGGAAGGGGAACCGTCGGTGAAAGAGGTAACTGAGAAAGCCCTGATTGAGCCGAAGGAGAAAATGGTAGATTTGGGGAAAGTAATGGGTATGAAGATCTCGGTGAATTCAGACAACCGAATGGAAGAGGCGACGATGGCATAGGAATTTGAGGGTGTGATGGTATTATCGTCGATGTCGGAGGTGGACGAATCATCTGCTGCTGCTGCTGTGCAGCTGAAATGCTCCATCGAGGAGAAACTAAAGGAGCCAGTAGGTGAGAATCCAGAAAATTGCTTCAGATTTGAATCGATACTTGACATTGAGTTGTGGAGGTATCTCATATAAGCGGAAACAGGTGACTCCGCAGCCGCGTGAACAGTCGGAAGTGGCGGTAGTGGCGATAATGGGGCTGCAGGACGTCCGATTGAGCCGAAATGCGTAGGGGCTGCGGTGGCGATGGGGATGTTAGGGTTTGTTGCAGGAGGTATGCCACTATTTAGCATAGGAGGGGGGCGGTTGCTAACGTGCGCGAGCGGAGGAGGTCGAATACGCTGGAGGCGGGAGCTTTGAGGCTTAGGCGGGTGAATCGGTGGAGGGTTAGAAATCCGCTCGTGCGCTGGAGAGCCGGTGAGCTTTTGGACCACATCTCGAAAATCGCTCTTGTTAATATTGTACACAGGCGGCTGATGCTGCGGCGGTAAACTCTGCAGCTGCGACTGAACGTTGGCCGGAGGTTGAGACGACGACAAGGATTGCGGTTGCGGGTGAGTCTGATTGAGGTTGAAATTCTGATTCTGAATAAGATCGGGATGATCAAGAGCTGGCTTCTTGATCGAACTGGACTTAGAGATCTTGTGAGAGAGTTTGTTCAGATGCTTCAGATATTGATCTCTGCCATTAGTGGTGCTACTGCTCCCACTGTTAGTAGTTGAGTCTCCAGATGAATGACAACTTTTATCCATATTATACACACCCACAACAAACCCACCTCTCTCTCTCTCTCCTCTTCTCTCTACAAAACTTTTCTAGATCTATATATTTATCTCTGTACAGCAGCTATGTCTGTCTGAGCATATCTGTATGGTGGGGATGAGCTTCCTCTCGTTACAGTCGGCCAGTCTGGACAAAGATACCACTCTATATAAAAAACAAGAGAGAGTTAATGAAGAGAAGAAATTTTGCGGCAGAGCTTCCACCATAGTCGGCCTCTGCTTTAGAGTTTACTGTTTTTCATTTCGATTTTGACTGAGGAAGAGGGTACGGAATATATTATATAGAGGAGCGGCTACAGTGATCTGATGATAATAAAAATCTAATCTTTAAATCTTTTGTTCGAGTCAAGTGTTGTCGTTTTGGAAGACGAGATTCACGGGGCGAGAAGAGCAATCATGTCTGTCTCACTCTCCCTCTTGTCGTTTTGGTCAAAAGCTCCAGAGTCCAGTCCAGAGACTACCCAAACCCATCTACTTTCTTTTTTTTCTTTTTCTTTTTCTTTTTTCTTTCTCGAAAATTGGGTCTTTCAGTTTTTTAAAAACAGGATTAGGGTTTTTTAATGTTTCTGGGCCAAGACCGGCCAGTTCAAAATAGTGGGCCAAGTTTTACGGGGGCGGGCGAGGTTGCTAGGTTTTCGTTGCAGGCGGGCTTGGACAGGACGAATTGGTATCCGACGCGTTGGTAGTACGTTTACAGCAGATGAAATGGTCAAACTTAACCTAACCAAATCTAATCTCTGGGTTGTTCGTTCAGGGAGAGACGGGCTGGAAGCAGGTGGACTCCAAGTGCTTCGTCTTCACCTATGGCGGAAGCTTTAAGCGACAAAATCCTTTCCCTATCTGAGGTACAATTGAGACAGAAATTACTGCATAGCTTGTTTAATTCCATCTTCAAGTACATCCCTTTCTCTCTCTATCTCTTTACGTTGTTGATTATTTGAATTCTTATGTTGATTATTAGATCTTCATTTTGGTAGATGAATTTACTCGAACTGATCTGCCTGTGGGAAAGGCTTGAATTTTCTATTATTGGATTGGCTTCCCCAAATACATAGAATATCAATTGTTTGGTTTATAATTTTTATTGCATAGCTTAGTTTGATCGGCTTATGTGAAATATGATTGGGGTTGATTATGAGCAAATTGGTTTTGCAGCTTTGCTTAATGTTCAGTGAAATATGATTTTTTCTTGAAATAGGATTTTTTTTTCCCCTGTTCTTTAGAAAAACTCTCGTGATCCACTAGTTGCGCGAGATCACATAATACCATAGGTAATGTGCAGTCGATGATATAGAATATACTGAGATGGCATATTGTCAGCTCCTTCAGATGATTGGTTTCGTTTTGGATTAGTATGCTTTGCTAAACACTTTCAATAAGTTTCACTGTACTGCAATAATACTTCGCCTATCCCCCACCCCCATTTTGGAACCTGGATATCTTCTATAAGTTTATATGGATGCATGAATATTTTCTCCTTTTTAATGGAACTTGAAAGAGTTTGGTTGAAAATTGAAAGCATGAACGTTTTATATTTTGTCTTCCAGCAATATGCTTTGAAAGACAAGGAGGAGAAAGTGGATGTAGATTCCAAATCGATGGAAGTGAAGGAGGTGGACAGCTCTTTGATCTCTCCGTCTGGGGAGGTTGTCGGTGGGAAAGAGGAGGTAACACCTGTTGCATCCTCTGCTTATGAGCCTGAGCAAGACGCTGGATCTACTCCTGCTTCTGAAGAAAACGGCGAAGTCATTCCCGCTTCTGAGCCTGCTGGTGAAGCCACCTGAAACCAATTCTGCTGTTGAGGATGAAACTGGAGCTTCAACTGAAGAAAATGGTGGAAATAATGAAGAGGAAAACACTGCTGAAGAGACCCCAGAGATTCGGGTAAGCATTTACCTTTTTTCTTTTTGAAACTTCGAAATCACATCTCTTTATTCTTCCATTTCTTTAAATCCAGCTTGAAACAGCACCAGTAGATTTCAGATTTCCAACTACAAATCAAACAAGGCATTGCTTTACTCGTTACGTTGAATACCATCGGTAAGTCGAGTTTTATTTTTCTTTTCCTTGTTGGTCTCTGAAAATCACCAGTTCCAATTTGCATATCATCTTTGTGCTAGTGTTTCATGGTAATTTATATGGACCTTTTCATTATTTTCCAGTTGTGTTGCTGCAAAGGGAGAAGGAGCTACAGAATGCGATAAATTTGCAAAATACTATCGCGCCCTTTGTCCCGGGGAATGGGTATGTTTTGCCTATGATTGTTGTCCATCAGATGCATCATTTTTCTGGTATTATGATCATTTATACAAGTGGCCTGCATTTGAATCCTTCAAACTAATGATTATGCTTGAAAATGCTCTGCCCGCTTACCTTTCACGATGAATTATGTTTCATTCACTGTCTAGCTTTTGTTTTGAACTGCTTTGCATTCCATTAATGGCAGGTTGAAAGATGGAATGAGCAGAGGGAGAATGGAACCTTTCCGGGTCCTCTGTAAACGTAACGCGACCAAATTTCGCAAAGTTTCGAGTTCCTTGAGTTGCACCGAGTTCCAAAGCCGGAGATGAACTGATTTTTATTTTCATGCCAATAGGTTGAATAAAAGTTTTGACCTGTAATTCAACATTTTGGAGTCAAATAGATTCATGATACCCATGTATTGCTTCAAGTTAATGTGTCTCTCTTGAGCAAAACTAGTTTGGATTACTAAGCCTTCTTCTCTCCTTAAACTACGCTTTTAATCACGACCATTCATTTTAATCTCACGGTGCATATGATGACACCATGTTAAAATTTCATCTTTTAATTATAATTTTTTATTTTGATTGTCTTTATCGAATGATTTATAAATAGAGTTTTTTTTTTTTTTTTTTTTTTTTTTTTTTTTTTTTTTTTGGCAGAGTACATGTTTTATAATCAAATTGAAAAACAAACTGGAGTGGATTTCGACTTAAAACAGATAATATTGTACTAGTTAGACCAAATATTCCACGTGACATCATTTTATTTCCAGACAATCCTGTTTCATGGTAACGTGTCCCCCAATTTAATAATTAATTAAACAAATACCTAGAACCAAAATGATCATTGAAATAATAAGTGAAAATATATTTTTATTTATTATAATATTTGATATTTATTGATGGTTAAAATAAAAACTAAATGCGAATCTGATTATAAATTAGGTTAAAGTGCAATTTGGCCCCTACAACTAGGTGAAATGGGCAATTTACACCGTAAACTTGAATAATAGTTAAGAACAATCTTAATGTATTGATAATGGACAATATGGCCCCTACCATCATATTTTCTATAAAAAAATAACATTTTTTCACTTGTTCATTTTTTTTTCTCGAAATGCCCTTCACTGGATCGAACCGGACCAGATCGGTTCGGCTAATTCCACTTTTTTTTTAAATCATATTTCTTGAAAAAAAGAAAACAAAGAAATAGAATTTAAAAAAATAAAAAAAAAAAAACCAGAGTGCAATTACCTAACCGGTCCAGTCCGGTTCGGTCCAATGAGGGATATTTTAGGAAAAAAAATGAACAAGTGAAAAAACGTTACTTTTTGACGAAAATTATGACGGTAAGAGTCATATTGCCTATTATTAATACATTAAGGTTTTTTATTTCCTATTATTAAAGTGTACGATGTAAATTGTCCAGATGAGAATTTAATTTTGAAGAGATAAATGAGAACCAAAGACCACCAATTGTTGCCGTCTGATCTTCCGGTGACGCAGAGCTCTCCAAACTCTCGATAATGGGGTTCCATTTTTGTTTAGGAGGAACGACTTTGCAAGCTCTGAGGCTGGCTACGCTTCCTTCTTCGTCTACTTCGCACTTTGTTTTCAGTCCTATTACGCGAACTCTTCCCCTCGACTTTATTTGTCGCCGCAGGAGTGCTCAGAGACCTCCATTACCTCTTCTCGTTAGAGCTTTCTCTGCCCCCGCAGTTCAAGCATCCCCTGCATTTACATCTTCAAAGGACGACGAAGGTTATTCAAATTCATCTGATTTTCGTTTCTTTGGAGTTTACTTTGGAGAAACTGAGTACCTTTGCAAATCGCTTGTGTTTTTATTGTTTGTTCTTCTGTTGGTTGGTTCAGTTGAAAAACCTCAATGGAAGGCTGCGATAGACTTCAAATGGATAAGGGATAATAGGGATGTGGTTGCTGCCAATATAAAGGATAGAAAGTCCAATGCTAAGCTGGAGATCGTTCTTCAGCTTTATGATAAATTCTTGAACCTTCAAAAGGTTAGCTTTTTGTCTCATTACATTTTTATCTTCCTTGGCTGTTTTGAATAAGGTATGCTTGGCAATATCCTAGGATGAACTAATTGTGGTTAATCGGTCTAAACTAGATGTTACTGTAAAATTTTGAAGGAGAGCTAACTGGTTTATTCTATAAATGTTTAGCTAATATTTACTCACAGATAGCAGGAAGTTGAGCGGCTTCGAGGGGAAAGGAATGCTGTTGCAAACAAGATGAAGGGAAAATTGGAACCATCTGAGCGTCAAAAACTCATAGAGGAAGGTATGCAGTAGACCATTCATATGGTTATGATATTACCACAATCTTTGCGTCGTTTTCATTGTTCAGAATTTAGATTGCCCATATCTCAATAATAGGAAAGAATCTGAAGGAAGGACTTATTACTTTGGAAGAAGACCTGCTTAAACTTACTGATGAGCTCCAACAAGCAGCACAAAGCATTCCAAATATGACACATCCAGACGTTCCAATAGGAGGGGAAGACTGTTCAACGCTTAGAAAGATGGTATTTTCATTGTCCTCACTCCTTGCTAGTGTTGTGTTTGTTTCAGGACGGTGTTTGTATGATTCAATATATGATCCCTACATCAATTTAGCTGTCTCCTTTTTAGATGGGCAGGCCACGTGAGTTTACTTTCCCTGTCAAAGATCATCTTGAACTGGGGAAGGAACTTGACCTTTTTGATTTTGATGCTGCTGCTGAGGTATTCTCTTTGTTCTGCTAAGGTATCTATTATATCTTTCTTTGTATATTTTTTTTTTCTTTTACGTAGGGTAATGGTTAATGTAGCTCCACTTTTCATGAACTGTACAATAATTCTTCCCATCGCTTGAAGTGAATTCAAAAATTTTGGTTGGTAATAGTTAAAGATGAAACTTCAAGCTCTCAGCCGCGTAAATTGTTTAAATTAAGTACTTCTCCTCAATGTTCTTCTATTTGATTAGTTCTCAGACTTGGAAGGTCCTATATATTCTCTTGACTATCTTTTCCGCGAAGATTTCACAAGCTTAAATCCTAAGTTTTATATTTTCCACCCCATTTTGATGTAGTCTCATCAGCAAAGCATGCACGACCAGTACATACCCTTGAATAAAACCTAATAATTGAATTTATAGCTCTTGTTTTATGGCAACAGAAGTAGAGATTGGTTCTGTTCATCTCATAAGCTGCTGTTGTGCAGGTCAGTGGGTCTAAATTCTACTACCTGAAAAATGCAGCTGTTCAACTAGAAATGGCTCTAATCAACTGGACACTCTCAGAAGTCATGAAAAAGGGTTTTACTCTCCTGACAACTCCAGAGATTGTGAGGTCATCTGTAGTTGAAAAATGTGGCTTTCAACCTCGTGGTGAAAATACGCAGGTCCTTGCACTTTTTATTACTGCCTATTCTTTGGCATCAATCAAATTTGTCCCTTTAATTGTGCTAGCCTAATCTCTCTTCAACTTCATATCTTAAAAGCGAGCCTAGAAAGGAATCAAATAAAATAGAATAAGAGGCTTAAGAGGGAGAAATTCTTAATGGTATGTATTATAGAAAACTATACTGATTACTCTTGCTCAACACTTGACAGGTTTACTCCATTGAAGGTAGTGACCAGTGCCTCATTGGTACTGCAGAGATTCCAGTAGGTGGGATCCACATGGATTCTATTCTTTCTGAGGACGTCTTTACCTTTAAAATATGCAGCTTTCTCCCACTGTTTTCGGACAGAGGCAGGTGCTGCAGGAGCAGCAACAAGGTTAGAGTTGCAATTAATTTTGAAGATAAAAGAAAGCATAATTAGTTTCTAGTTATATTTTCAAAGCAATTACAATTAATCCTTACGAATTTTCAAGTGCCAAGAGATCCTTGTTTATATGCTGAGTTTCTCGCAATATTTGTGCAGGGGCCTTTATCGAGTCCACCAGTTTAGCAAGGTGGAAATGTTTATATTATGTCGACCAGATGAGAGCGAGTTTTACCACGAGGAACTTATAAAAATTGAAGAAGACCTCTTCTCATCTCTTGGATTACATTATAAGTAAGTTGTTTTTTGGACTTTCTTTGCTTTAGATAGTCTTTTCCATTGCCCTCATGGTTATCTTGGATTAGGACGTTAGATATGGCCTCAGAAGATTTAGGAGCACCTGCTTACCGTAAATTTGACGTGGAAGCATGGATGGCCGGTTTAGGCCGGTACGGTGAGGTATGTCATAAATCTCTCTCTCTCCCTCTCTCTCTATATATATATTTTAAGGATTCGATTTTCTGTGACTTGTGGAATAGGTATCAAGTTCATCCAATTGTACTGACTATCAAAGCCGAAGATTGGGAATTCGATATCGTCCGCAGGAGCAGTTAGGGACGACTAATAAAAAAGGTAAAACCAATCTGGCTCCTCCCCAATTCGTCCATACATTAAATGCAACAGCATGTGCTGTACCACGGATGATTATATGCTTGCTTGAGAATTATCAACAAGAAGATGGTAGTGTTCTTATCCCCGAGCCTTTGAGGCCATTCATGGGTGGTCTGCAACTCATAGCTCCAAAAACCAAGTAACTTTCGTATGATTTTCCCATTTGCTTTTATTGCTAATACACTCTCTGAGAGACTTTGATTTTCCCATGAAAGGATTAGAAGAGTAGATTTTCAAGATTTCTGTCACATATTGAGTTATTTATTGAGATGGATATCATATAACATCGGATTTTTCAAATTTCTTCACACAGATCATGACTCTGTGCTTATTTTCTTCAATGAGGATGAGTTCTCTTACATGCTTTTCGTTCAGTGATATGAGATACTTCTTTACCTGTTCTTCTCAAAACTAAAGCTATTTTCGACAACGAAGTGCTGTAAATTATTAATGTGAGAACTGGAACAATGAATGGTGGGAATCGCCTTTGAGGAAGAAAACGGAAGCTTCGACGGCAGACCAGTAATGTCTTCTTCATGGAGGATAAGTTAGATAAAGAAGGGAATCGCCATGAACGCAGGAGAAGCTAGCTCAGGATCAAACAACTGAAAATCTATTTTCATACTCAAATCATCAATTAATCTGTTGCTAATACATATACAGATAGAGGCAGGAAAGCTTATATTACCTGTCTATTATGACATCTGCTAGCCCAAAATGCATTGAACTGATCTAGACTTTCACAATCACTAGAATTTTGAATTCACGCAAAAGTCATTTTAATTTGAATTAAATAAGAAGATTTTTTGGCGCAAATCTTTAAAAAGTAAACGAATTTAGCAAAAATCACTTAAATAAGGTTTAATTTTCAAAACAAAACTTGTAAACTAGCCCCAAACAAGCTTTGATTCGAAATTTCTTCCATTCTTTGTGGGATGATTTAGAAGAATAAAGGTTGGGGTAGAAAACGAAGATGGACCACCCCATTGTTGACGGGCAATAGCAGCTGAGGAAGATGCTCCTTTCTCTCTCCTCCTCTTCTCCACGATTTAGTCTTGTGAGTTATCTTATGCATATTTCACTTTAAAGCTTTCATATATTCTTGCAATTGCCCACTTAACATGCGTATTGATTTGAAAACTTACATACATTAGAAGGTTAGTATCCAGGTTGTGCCGGCCATGGCCTATTAAACAAGTAAATGCAAACTGCGTGTCACGGCCCGTGGATGGACTGGAATTGACACACCGGGTCGGACGACCAGATTCCTAGAAGGATAAACGTGGCAGCCGATGCTCGGATACCAAAAAAACTCGGTGTGCCGATGCTCGGATACCAAAAAAACTCGGTGTTAAGCCATTTATGTTAAACGAATAATGATAAATTTCTTGCTAACTATGGTGCACACATCGTACCAGAACAAAGTGAAAGCCGATTCTCTGCATTTATTCTGGTCTTTCCAGTTGTTTGGTCGGATTTATATAAAGACGAACACATCGTATAAACTTAAGCTTCTAAGTTAAGATGAATTTAGTGACTTATCTTACACCTTAATATTTGAACAAGTGTTTCATCGTGATGAAATCATGCGATAACGGAGAGAGGTGCATGGTAAGCTCTTTGGACCATCTGTAAATTAATATAATCCTTTTAACACCGTTAAACCGACTAGACTCTACCCCAACGGCTCCGTGTACAAGTAAAAAATACGCCATTTTTATCTGTTTGAAGCTAGCTCGCGCTCTCTGTCTCTCTCTCTCGTTCTGTAGTCACGTTTGTGAGTTGAGTTCAGCTGCCCCTGTAAACGATAATGGCAGCCGTTAACTTCCTCTTCCTGGCGCTGTATTTTACGTTCGCTTGCTTTGCTTTCGCTCAGGGCCCGACTTCAGCACCAGCATATTCTCCGACGGAGTCACCGCGGGTCTCAACACCAACTGCAACTCCTCCAACTCAGGTAGCCACTCCTGCTGCGTCTCCGCCTCAACAGGTGACGCCGAAGGCTCCAGTTCCTTCTGCTGTTTCCGAGACGCCACCGCCGACCATCTCGCCGACGAGGTCTCCTCCATCCCCTCCTACAGCTCCTGAAACCTCTCCGACATTGCCTGCCTCTCCGACTTCGATAGGCAGTCCTCCAACTCCCTCCGCTACAACGGCTCCCGGAAACGGCGCCGGTTTGTGCAGAGTCGCGGGTGCTGCATCTGTCGCTGCAGCTCTCCTCGCGGTGGCCTTGGTGCTTTAGAGCAGCTCGATTTTCGAAGGTTCCTTTCCATTCCAGCAATGATAATAGCGGTTCTAGTTCCAAATTTATTTTTTATTGGTCTGATATTTATTTGCATACTTTATGATTTGGTTTTGACAATGATGGTTGATTATTGACGCTGCTTACAGTCTATACTCACTAGCTTTCCTTCTTCATTTTTGATTAGTTTTGCGTTGGAGAGTGTCTGATTTTAAGTTTGTTATTAGCTCCATTGCTAGAGTTTCTTGTTTCTTTCATTAACCTCTGTTGATTTCTTCTTCCTTGGTTCCATGCTTCCATGGGTTTTATGTTTAGAGAGAGAGAGAGAGAGAGCAGTGGGAGTCTGGGACACTTGTTATGACGTCCTTCAGTATGTGACAGTTGGTGTGGATGACAGCTGGTGGAAGGGGCAAGAGTGAAAATAGGGTTTCTCTTTTAAGTGTCACTGTTTCAAGACAGAGACAAATTGAACCGACCCGGGCCAGACCTATCTTGGAAAAATAAAAGATTTATCTTATGTGTCTTTGTTTAGTACTGGGTTTGGGTTTGACTTTGAACTGTCCAACCCGATATCGAGGTAGAGCTTTTGCTTCTTACACTCTTATCAACGCCAAGACCATCTTATTATCCTGGAGTAGAGCAAAAAGCCTAGGAATTATCACGTGGATTTACGTGAAAAATATTTAAAAAAAAAAAAAACTACGAGCAATAATAGGGTGGGCCTGATCTAGTTCAATTTCAAAATCAAAATCAGAATAGTGGCTAATGGTTCCATGGGCCTAGACTTGGGACCACGCGTTACAAATTTTTATTTTTATTTTTAATTTTTATATATTTTTTGTTGTAGACAAAGTGTTTGGAGTTTGGACTTATTTTTAGATATGAGCCAGTTTTTATGGAATTTGGGTTGGGTTTTAACCGTCTTTGGGTCGAATATTTGACTCACGTTTTGGTACGGTATACACAGTTCGGTTCAGTTTTCAAGGTAGAATTGGTACCAAGAACGAACCACTCTATTCTTGAAAGTCTAGACTCGTGGGCGGTTAGAACCGGCTCAAAGGAGAATCGAATTGCATGGTTCGGTTAAAACTATGATTCTGGTAAGGTTTTGTCAATCCCTAACGAGCTGAAGAGAAATTTACTATCAAACTCAAAATACAATCGGAGTGTTGTGATTCAATCAACAATACATAGAAGAACTTAAAAATTCAAATATTGAACATGGACCATAGCTGCACCAACAAGAAATATGGATCGTACTGAACTCAAGACAATATATTTGTTAATCTATCAACGGACATGCATTGTTAGATATGTTGATTAGATCAAAATTGAACTGATTTTCGGAAATCAAAATGTTAACACAATTAATTTGTGCCTACTATATGAACTATGACAGTTTTTTATGATGTGTCATTACCGATAGTCTCTAAGGCCTAGACTCATACACAGTATTGCAATTGATCGTCTAAGTATATTTTATGTGCGATAAATTCAGCTAAGGAGAAATATTTGCATTAGTAATGGTAATAATTATAAAAGATTTGCATTAATGAGAAAAGGGTTTGATCGTCATCATCATCATCCGATAATATAATTCATTACAGAAGATAATTAAATCGCAACATGCAAGAAAACGATAAAGCAAGAGAGCACTGCCTCTGTTCTGGACTCCCACCATCTCACTTCGAACTCAAAACCCACACCCCAATCCACGAAATCAACGTAGCAACCATTAATGGCGACACACAGGTCGACGCGGATGACTTGATTAGAACATTGGAAGTGGCCGTCGGAGTCGTGGTTGCTGAGATAACTCTTGGTGCGGTGACAGCGGAGCTTTCTCCGGACGGAGATATCGGTGTAATAGTTGATTCGCCGGAGAATGGAGGTATGGCGGACAGCCCTGCCTCTCCGGTAGAAGGTCCTTCTGCTCCGGCGGCTGAGACAGTCACAGCCAGCTTCATGCCGCCCCCACAATGGCCCATGACGCCGCAGATGTAGTAGTGAGTTCCGGCAGTATTTAGAAGATTGTGGTGGCACCTGAGCTATCGGTAAGTAATGGAGTTTCCGCCTGTGCATGTTGTGTAGTCACTTTCTATCACCTCGTCCACTGTGTGTCCCCGTTCATAGTTGAACACTGTAGAAGAAAATGCGATTCATAGTTTAACAAAAAAAAAAACAATATTTGATTGAATTAAGTCACACGATACATGATAATTTTTTAACTAATCTAAAATTCAAATTTCAGTTGACTTCTGGAACCTAAATGAATTGACTACTAATACAAACGGTGAAGCTCGGGCCTTAGATCACCTAGTTTATCTCCAACGACGAAGGTCTTCCCAGAAGTCCACGTTGCGTAATCGCCGCCCATTCCCCAGCCTGCAGAGTCGCCCACTGTGTAAACTGCGGCCATGCTTGGAACAGCGATGGAAGACAGCATCGCCATCAGCAGCCACGCAATGCAGGCACGACAGCGCCCCATTTTCTATATGCTTTAAGCTAGTCTGTCTGTCGTAGAGAGAGAGAAGAAAATGGAGAAAATAGTTTTCTGGGTAGAACGAGAGAATGAAGATCATTATATAACTGTATTAAGAACGACGGAGGGCGTGGAACTGGAGTTGGTGAATGAAAATGTCGGGTCCACTTCCATGTTAGTTTCGTACTTAACTTCAACAGTTCGTGTCTTACTCTAAACCTAATCTCTCTTTCGCAAAGGTGGAACGGCTGGACCGGCTTCTTCAATACATTTTATTTGAGACCATGCTTTGCAGGCTGAGGTTCACGAACTCGATGAACTATCATCGTGGCAGACTTTTTGAATTGTCTATATTAGCTTGTTAATTGGTCACTAAAAATGGAAGAAAGCAATTTGGTTGGAAAAGTCATGGAGATAAATTCTTTCAGACATTTAATCAAACAGGTGGTAATCATCATATATTATTGGCTTTCTGCTCTAACAACTCTTTACCTGCTCGTCCCGTCTGACCTGCACCCTCTCCAAATCAACAACTCTAAAGTCTAGCCTTCTCTTGAAACTCCCCATTTTTGGTTGATGGGTCTTGTCTTGTTTTCTACCCTTTGATTCTCTCTTTTTCTATCTATTTTTTGCCCCTTCCATTGACTCTCTCTTTTAAGCTAGAGATTGCCAAATCAAAAGTTTTAAGAAACTCCACTGCTAGAATCCTCGAGGGTGTACCCTAAACAAGTTTTCTTAGAGAGTCATTAAGAGCATTACCGTATCAAAAGTTGGAGAGCACAAGACAGGCGTGTTTCCATGTTTATCAGTTTCCATGAACACATCTACGAGAAATCTCAGGCGTGTTTCAGGAAGACTATCACATTAAAGGAGGTATAACAGCAATGCAGACTTGATCAATCAGAATATATGCATTTGAACAAGCAGGCTGAGAAATGTAGGATGGTCGCATTTCTTGAATCGTCTTAAAACTGTTCTCCCATGGAAATTCAAAAAGGCAACTTGCATTCTTCTCATACATTAAAATATAAATGACATAGAGCTTCTGACTTGACTGCTTCGAACAATTAAGCTTTCAACTGTTGGTACTAAGAAATTGAAAAATCTAAGGATGACAATTTATCACAACGCCATAAAAGTGGTTCCAAGTACTCCATTAAAAACGACAATAAGATACAAAAATTTACTCAGGAGACAGCCAGTAACTTTAAATTCAAGTGAAGCAAGGAACTTACACGAACCTCAAAGAGCCCCACTCCCAGTTCAGCATATGACCAGCTTTAAGTTAAAAAAAAAAAAAGACAACATTCTCACGAGCACAAACAAAGCAACAGCATTTGTGTTGCAGTATAGGAATGGTGAAATCCCTTGTCAGCAATTGCTTTTGCAGTCATACATTTCAGTGCCAACAACGTGAAAGTGCAGTGGACTAATGTTAATTGTGTCTACACTACACATACTGCAAACCCTGCAACGAAGAAACAGAGAAGGTTCTATTATCTTGAGAAGATATGTGACAAGCAGTCACAATTTCATTTATAAATCCTTCTGCAACAGACAATGACGATGTATGCGAATTACAAATTTAAAAACAAAAAAAACAACATATTTCTCTTCATGGGAACTAAATTCAACTATAAGCACCCTTGATCGCAGAAAACAAACGTGAGAAGGTGTAGGAGTTTCAATAGTGTCTGTCTTTAGCTACCATGTGAATTAGAAAGCAGCACAAGTACTTCTTCGGCTGAGTAAATTATGTTTGTGATAATGCATACAAACAGCAGATAAATCAACAGAGAAAGGGAGAAGAAGCTCCAGCAGTGTTCCATATTAAACTACTGATAAACTATAAGAAGCATTACCTGGTAAACTGTGGTGAACAAAAGAACTTCCCACATTTCAAAAACGCAGCTAAGCTGTGTCGATGTTCCCTATCACATCGTCGGTTGAGGTAATTTCAGATTGGGTTTTTTCCTCTGTTGGCACTTTCACAAATTGGTTACCTCGAGCCACCCGAAGAGGCCTCCCCATGAAATCCTGCCAGGCAACAAGATTTGGGATGGCAATCAATGAAGTCATCAAACAACCATGGTATATTCATCTGAGACGACCCATTCAAAAAGCAACCAACATTATGCGAGTAAACGTTACCTTCCCTTGGAATTCCAAGAGAGCAGCCTCGGCATCCTTCTTGGATTTGAATGCCACAAAGCCATACCCCAAGGACCTTTTGGGATTTTCGTGAAAAATAATTTGTGCAGAAACAAGATTGTTGCTTCCAGATTCAAAGAATTCTCTGAGGTCCTTTGCTCTTGCTCCATAAGGTAAATTTGCCACAAACAAATTAAATGTCACAGGTTTGGACTGTACTTTGGGAACTGGTTTCGCCTTCTTTGGCTTGGCGTAAGCGACCTTCAAAGTACGACCTTCTAATTCCTAATGGCAGTTATATTGAAATGTTAAGCCACGTAAATTTGGCCACTGAAACAAATGCTTTGATTGACAGCCCAGAAAATAGTTGAACTCTGAAGTAAAAACAAAGTACCAGCACAATAAACAAGACAAGCCGCATACGTCCTCATTCATATACTTCAATTATACATAGAAAGAATTGGAAAACAAGTCATTTTGCTTACATACGATTCCATATTATTGAGCGCGTTGAGGGCATCCTCTGCCGAGCCCATTGAAACAAATGCCAAGCCCCTATTTTTCGTCTTGTTATACATGGAAAGCTTAACAAGAGAAAAGAGAAGTATTATGATAATCGCAGAAAACCAAATTCCACATCAATGAAATTGACAAATCAACAATTTTCCCTCAAATGAAAGGAAACAAAAGACCCACCTCGACTTCCTGAACAGTTCCATACTTCTCGAATAAAGCACGAATATCTTCGTGCGTACAATTCCAGGCAAATTTTGGGCAATCAATCTAGTACGAGAAAATTCTTCAATCTCTGACTCCAATCCCTCGCTAACATCCACTGAAGTGGAATCAAGAGGTTGTTCTTGGGCAGTTAAAGAAACATGGAAAATGAATTTGCTTATTCGTCCGTTTCCTAAGGAAAAGGTGCGAGAGTGAGAAGAACCCGCCAACGGCGGTCGAGAAATAGAGAGATAGCCGGTGCCGCAATCCTGATACACATAGTGAATTTCGCGAAGATGATAAAAGAGAAAGCGATGGTTCTCGTAGTTGGTTAGAGCGTAAGACGATGACTGGAGGAAAATACAGAGGACGAAGAAGAGCCATGGCAGAGTAGAGTTGAGTTTCCTTAACTTCTCAGCCGCACGCTCAAGTAGACACAACACCGTTTTGCTTCGGATAAGGAACAACTAAAATACGACGTCGTATCAGAACGAACTAATCTCAAATCTAGACCAAAATGAACTAGTCTCAAACTAAAACGCTATTTTTGTCACGTCAATAAATATATTTAGAGAATAAACGTAATATTATTTCAACTTCAAATTTTGTCGGGTTGTAAGTATTCTTCGTATATCTTTCTGGGTAATCGTGCAATTATGCAATTACTTCCACACAAATCACATATGATTTGAAATTCTCTGATAAATCTAAAGCCATTATTCCACTTAAATAAGAAAATGCAATAAAATTAAGACGAGCCAGGAAGAAGACGAGGCAAAGAGTAGTCCAAACCAGAACCCATTGATTGAAATCTCTTCTAAAAATGTAAAAAAGGAAGTGCTAGAAGACGATTAAACCAGGCAGAGGAGAACCTGTCATTATTACAGTATGATTTCATCAACATGAAAATAGACTTTCATGGATTTGTTTCTACTTCTTTAGCACTCTAGAGTCAGGAGAGTTGTGTTGCAAGGGAGATAGAGGAGGTCTTGTTAACTCGTGATCATCAAAATCGATCTTTCCTACGATTCTTTCGGTCGTCGTCTTCGAGCTGGATTTTCGTTTATTTGACTACAAAAGAAAAAAAAAAGGTATAGCCTTTGATTTTAGAGGCCTTTCGAACTAGTGATTTAATATAAATGTAAGAAAAAAACAAGATCTCAGACCATTTTTTAGTACTTGGATCTTAATTTCAAATAATTATGTTGAAATAGATTCTCAAATAAGATGTGATTTTGAGAATTAGTATCAAAATCTAAGAATAGATTCTCAAATACTTTACCTTGCTGCCCTGTTTCCCACTAGATTGATGCTGCCTCAGTAACCTTTTGTACGCCTCATCTAGCATGTTATTCTCTTCAAACAACAACTTGGCCTGAAAGGATTGTAATAAAGCTACATCATTACTTAAGCAAGACAAGTTTTGAGAAACAACGACCAGAATAGTTTCTTACCTCTTCTTCAGCTCTATTAAGGTTGATGCTTAAGTGGTCCTTATCGTTCTCCAGCCCCTTAACTTCGGCAGCCAGCGAAAGAGCCTTTCGGGTTGAAGGCTTCATGCTATTGCAACAATTTGGTAAGTTCAAGAACAAGGAATCTAAATAACATAAACCAAAACAAGGAGATCACAAAACACAAGCACGCAATCAATTCAAGTCGCATGACATCAAAGAGAAACAAATACTCACTGATTCCACATTTTCATCAATCTTTGGCATGACTCAATTTCCTTGTTGGCCTCCAAAAATGCTTGTGCAGATAAGGTTCCATCAGGTACTGATCAATGTCGACAAAACTGACTCAAGTAAACTTTCCTCAACACTCATGCCCTCACCAGGGGAATCCAACTGCATAATGACAAGAATTATTGATGTTTGCTCATATTCTTGGCTACTTGAAAAATGGTGGTTTACAACCAAATAATAGCTCCAAATAACTAAAGCACAAATGAATCATACATGATGCACCTTGGTCAGAATTGTGCCTTGATTAGGTTGGTTTTAAAAGAACATATATTAAAACACAATCTAATTAGACAATTGTAATCACAAAAATATTACCACATTCTAAGATATACTATACAGTCAGCAAATATCCTTCCAACCATCAGTTAAAGTATATCCTCACACTTATTGTCAATGGGTCACGCAACTACTAAATGGAAACCTGCAATGATGGGAATTGTTGTCGTTTGGACATGGTCCAAGACCTTTTAAACACCTAAAACCTACTAATTGGTTTCGTTGAAAAAATATTAGCTACAAAATACGGCATTTTGAATCATAGGATATGCAGTTTGGTCAGAATAGTGGCTTGGTTATGATGTTTCAAAAGGAAATATATCAAATAAGCAGTTTAAACGAAAGAAAAGTATATCAATAAGCAGTATAATAGAACGTCCTTATGGCAGCACAGAATTTCTATCCAAAGCTTCGCTTCTCAAGGTTTCAGTCAGCAAAGAAGGTCCTTCCAGATCATCAGTTTAAGTATGTCACAGTCACTAATACTAAATGGTAAAACTCACGAATTCAACTTAAGGAAAACAGATGAGTGTACAGAATTATAGGGCCATTGAAAATCCTTACAGCGGAAGTCTTGCAAATAAATAAATAATAATTAGAGGGAGATTAAAAGTTATTACCATCCTCATTTCATATTCAGTCTTGTAGAATTGCAATTCATCTGACATGCTTTTGACTTCCGTCTCCAATTCATGAACACGAATTTCCGCTTCCCTTGCCCGCTGATCTGCTTCATTTCCAAAGTCCATCAATGCTTCACGATCATGATCGTACAAAGAGCACTCTTTTTCCCATTTATTACACTGCCCCAAAAGATAAGCGCACTCTGAAGCAAGTTTTTGATTTTCCTCAACGAACTTCTTCAAAGCTTGAGCATTAATGGTTGCTTCAGCCTAATGAGAATTACACAAAACACAGAATCTGCAGTTAGGAAAAAAACCGATACATAAAGGGCCCTAATATATCTAAATCATATGATAAAAGCGAACCCTAGCACGCTCAATCAGCTGGTCTTTATCCTTGAATTTGGACTGAATGACCACGCAATGGTTGCGAAGCCTCCTCCGCTCGTCTTCAGAGGCTTGAAGCTTCAATTCCAGCGTATGTGAAGATACAGGAATGCCTAAGGAGTGATCTATCGATTCTTTTAAGTAGTCGTCAACTTCTTTAGCAAGATCCATTTTTTCTCCGGAAAAAAGCTTGGACTTGTTCCCGGAAATTTATGATTGCTCAAAACCGAAAAAAAAAAAACGCAAGAATCCGACGCAATTCTTTAAAAATGCCAAAAAAATTCGAAAATATTTCAAATCGCGGAAATTTCCAGGAGGGTTTTTAGGGTGAACTGATGAAAATCAGTGAATTAAACTACTTTCCCCAATAGGTAAAATCAAAACCCTAAAAAGCCGAAGGACTTGAAGAAATGAAAATCGATCAAAGAGAGGAGTGAGATTGAAAGCGAAACAAAAAAAAAAAAACAGAGAGAAAGAAGAAGAAAATAATTTCTCAAATCTTCGAAATTGGAGAGAAGGAAGGCTTAATGCGTTCTGTGTCTAAATTCGTTTTCCTTTTTCAATTTCGGGAGGTTTTCAATTTGGAAGAGATAGCCGTTAGGGCGCGATTTTAATTGGCACGAAAGGAGTGGGACCCACTGTACTTTTACGTGTCGTATTGTTATTCGTTCTTCTTAGTAGTCGAAAAACAATTTGAAAACGATACTATCTAATTAAATAATATAATCTTATATTTTTATTAGTAAAATAATTATAATCAAGTATGCGATTACCTATTAAACATCATTGGAGTAAATAATTTGAATTATAATAATTTATTATAATTATTTTATTAATCAATTGAAAATTAAATAATACAATTAAGTATAATATTTAGGGTAATTATTAAAATAGACCCTAAAGTAAATTAGGGTTTTCAATTGACATCTTAAACATTTAATTTCATCAACTAACGCATCATTGTTTGGGAGATTATCAAACATCATGCTTTTAAAATTCGTTAAACTCTGTTTGTGAATCTATTAATTCTCAGTCCGTCCCTTTTTCCTCCCAACTTTTCTTTACTCTCTCGCTCTCATGTCAACTCCGGTCACGTGACAAAGATGAGTTCCCTCTCTCTCTCTCTCTTCGAGGAATTCAATGGAAAACGATGATGGATGTTTTGAAGAAAAAGTAAGCAAGGAGAATTTCTATGATTCTATTGGTAGCGGCAAGTTATGATATTTCACAGAGGAGATTGGCTCGGCCTCAGAGCTCCGAAAAAAGGAATCGAGTGGATATACCATAGTTTGGGTATGAAAGAAAATAATTTGCAAGTATAAGTAATGATCTTTCACTTTTTTTGACCTAAAAGATTGTTCTACAATGATGCTTTGATGAGAAGCTAACGTGTAAAAGGACCTCTTTTGTAGTGGTATTTTGTGTTAAACGCATTGGTTTTGCTTGGCATTTGAGCACTGTAAATCCCTTTTTTGAAATTTTTCTTCATTTCCCCGGGTTTAAATATGACACTTGCTTGAACTATAAGGTGTTAATTGATTACGCCTCGAACTATGAGGTGTCAATTAACGAAATTAAAAATTTAAAATGTCAATTTGAAAACTTTATTTACTTTACAGTCTATTTTGATAATTACCTTAATATCTATTACGTATTGTGATATGCAGATGATAAAAATTATGCCGCGTTATATTATAAGTTGTAATATTATTTGAACATATAATGCGACGCTTTAAAGAAGGAACCAATAAGTTAATAAATTGAAAGAATTATACAATAATCATCAGCACTATTTGAACAATTGTTGTGATTGTAAAAAAAATGTATTAGTTTCTAATCATCTGCTTAATTGGGTTGCTCTGGCTGACTACTTGATCGATTATGCCCTGGTTTAATCAAAGCTTCCACCTCTTCCTCCACTTCCTGCACCTGCAATAATCCAGCCGATAATTAGTTCCCTAATCGCGTTTTTAAAAAAATTAAGGATTAAATGACTTTTGAACAATTATTGTAATAGTGTTGGGACGGTTCGGTTTTGTAGTTTTCTAGGTTGGTTTAGACCGGTCAACTATAAGGGAATGATCATGGAAGCTTCTGTAATTAACCTTATCGATGACGTCTCCAGCTAAATGGGCGTATTTGTCAGTTTCTCTGGCTACGTTTTCTACGAAGATAGCCGCCTTTTGGAGTTTTCCTCCTTCGGGAAGATGATGAGAAACTTCCTCCGCCACCTTCTGCACTTCTTCTGCAACGTCCTCCACTATGTCCGCCACCTTCTCTGCCGTCTCCACCACCATCTCCACTTCCTCTGTCAAAATGATCAGATCGAGAAACATGACTTTACTGTTTGTTTGGGAGGAGTAAAAAAAAAAAAAAAACGTGATTTAGCTGTTTATGAAAGCAAGCCTTACCCTTTAATCGCAGCAAAGGACTCCATTTGTTTCTCAAGAATGGAAAAAGCACGCTTATCAAAACACCCACGATCCAAATCTTCCTGATATTGCCGAAAACAACCTAATTAGCATTAATTAAAGACGATAAATTAACATAAACCATAGATTAATTAATTACTCACCAAGAACCGTGGTCAGGAAAGAGTGGAGATCCAGGCGTTGCACTGCATTTGACAGCCATTTTGCTCCTGTTTTAATTTAGATTTTTCAATAATAATTAGTTTTGCTCGATATTAAAATTCACGGGCTTTATTAAAAACACACTTACATCTTTCCATTGCCAAAACCATCTCGTCTCAGAATCAGGGTGCCCAAGAACTGCGAGTTTTGAGGCCGGAAAAGGGTGGCCTGAAGAGCGCCGGAGAAAACACTAGGACGGCGAGGAATGGGGTTGAGCATTGAAGTAGAGATTGAAGAAGAGATAAATGCTGTAGACATGATTCAAATCAAGATAAGAATATGAACTAAGAGAGAATGAATGTAAGGATCCACATCCGACGTTTTATAGACGAGAAAGAAAGCGTGTTCAATGTGGAATTTTCATTATTATTATTATTATTAATAAAAAAGTCAACAATTAAAAAAAAGCATTGAAGTCAAAGTAATGATCCTTCCTAATTCCCCCCAAGTTTTCTCGAATTTCTATCCGTTTTCTGGGAGGTTGGTCTTTTCAAGTTATTCACTGTCCTAAATCACGTGCCAAATTGAGGAGATTTTACAATTTCAGAAATTTTTCAAATAAATTATATTAAAATAATAATAAATTCATGATTAAAAGTAAAGCAAAGTTTACAATGTTATGGTAATTCAAAATATTTTAATTTAATTATGAAATAATAAGGGGGAAATTAAGGAAGGCAACTGCGTGGGCAAAGTCATTAATAAGGTTGGATTAATGTAAAATTAGAAGCAGGCTTGGTTTGAATTAGTAGTATTGCGTGTGTGGTGGATATGTTGTTGTCAATAATGCAAGCTTGACCCATTCTTACAAATTATGGCTTCATTAATGTCAATCTAATCTCATGGATTAGGCTTAATTACGCCATTGGGCCCATCCTCAAACGAGGGTCGGCTTGACAATTAAAGGAGTAGGCCAACTTAAACATAAATAAATAATAATAGTTTGTAAAATTTATTCGAAATGACATAATATAAACTAGGTTAACTGCACGTTAGGACTTAAAATTAGAGGTGAAGAGCAAGTAGATGCTTCGACTTTAATTTTTAGTAAAACATACTCTTAAACATAAGAAGTTGACAACTAAGTCCTTTTCGCTAATAATTTCGTCACATAAACCACGTTTTTTGTTACTTTATTATTTTTTTTTATTGAGTGACTTTCAACGAAAAACAACTGCTGATGGTAAGATTTTTGTCATTTTGGCAATGGACCTTTTGTTTTTTTTAATCAACGAAATCATTCTAGAGAGAGTTGCTTCTCACTAGTAAGTATAATGATAAGTGTGTATTTTACACACTTATTCGAAACTCTTTAACTGATCGATAATTTTCTCAAGCATTGTCGAAAAGAAATTTCATAGACCGCTTCTCTTAATACCTAATGTACCTTTACCCTATAAAAATTGGAACCATATTTATTATAAAAGAGAATAAACTATTTATTTATAATAGGCAAACATACATTAACATATCTATATAAAAAAGAAAATATTTAGAATCTTAAAACTCATATAGACAAGTCACGTGTAAAAAATGTTTGAATTACGGATTAAATATAAGGATTAAGTGCAAAAAAAACTTCAACTATTGAAAAAGGAAAAAAAAAAAAGCTTCGAACAAGAAAAGTGTAAAATAGAACGCTGCGATAACCTGCTGACACCGCCCCCGCAGGGTGCGCGGTGTACCCGCCTCCATTAGGCTGTTAACCGCATAACGCGGGTCACACTAGTAACCGCTGACCCCCCGCGTCATGCGGTTACCCGCATCATTTGAGTCTGTAACCGCGTAAGAACACGCCCCCTCTCTCCGCGATTTTAAAAACCCTAAAATCCGTCGAGCCGCTGCTGGTATCCCGAAACCACCCTCGATGCCGAGCTTCCCAACTTGCGACGCCACTATCCGCAACTCGTCTGCTAACGCCCAACTCCAACGCCACTAACCCCACTAACGCCCACCTCGTCCAAAAATTGAGCGCCCCAAATCGTCAGAAATCCGACCCCAATTCGGCAAAAATCGAGCGCCCCGGATTCTCAAAAACGCCCCAAATTCGTCAAACCCGCCGAAATCACCACAACAAAACCCATTTTTGCTCAGAATTTTCCAATATCCAAAATTTTTTTAGAAATCCCACAAATCTCCTAAACCCAAAAAATTCCGAGAACTTTCCAAAACCGACCCAAAAATATCCACAGAGCTTTATTTGCACTTCCACAGCTGGAAATTTTTTTTTACATTTTTCGGATAGTTGAATCCTTTTTTTTGTATTTACAACATTAATTCTAAAATATAAAACTTCTACGGGAGTTCTATGACTGAGAGGGATAACACCCGAGCATGAAATTAATGTCATAAATATGCGTAGGCTAGAGATAGTTACGGTATTGATGTGATCATTGTGATTTCTTAATTTAATTGTATTTGATTAATGTAGGATTTGAGACTGAGAAGTGATAACCCATTAATCAGATAAACTAAGCAATGCTCGAGAGAGATTGTATTAGAATTTAGCGAAATCGATCATCAACATAGGGAGAATACTTATGAATATAATTAAGAAGGAATGAAATAAATGCTGTCTAGGTGAAATCGTAGTACCTAGGCTTTTATTAATTAAATTTAATCTCATTTTATCTATTTCGTTATTTCACATTAGTTTATTTTACTTGTTTTGATTGTTTAACTTAATTTCAATTCTTGAAACCATAAAACGTGTGTTCAATTTAGAATTAAGATTAATAAATTTGATTATTAATTAACAAGTCCTCGTGGGTTCGACACTCTACTTATCATTTTATTACTTGTTGCAATTTGTACACTTGCGAAATATTTTTTACAACACATAACATAAAAGAACATGTAACAAAAAACCTAATTTCTTTTAAAGTACCTCTAAAAACAAAATTTTAATTGTTAAGACCCCTTAAATTCATAGGGTTATTTGCATAAAATAAAAATTTATAAACCTACTTGCTCTTAATAGCTAATTTACATTTTACCCTGTAAAAATTGGAACGATATTTATTATAAAAGAGAATAAAACCTATTTATTTGTAATAGCAAACATACGTTACATATCATATATCAAATAGAAAGTGTCTAGAATGTTTAAGAACGACACGATAAACAAGTCACGTGTAAAAAAATGTTTGAAATTACGAGATACAAATATAAAACATTCCATGGGGATTTCTAATGTAAGACTATATTGTGTTGTCAAGAGACTAGTTTTGGGTCTCAACTTGGTGTAAAAGGGTAGTGTGAGAAATAATAAGATTTAAATTATAGAGAATAATAATTGGAAAATGAAGAATAAATTAATGAGAAAGTTGTAAGATTGAGACCCACCATCTAAAACATATAAAAGTCTTGTTCGAGAAAGATTAGTTGTTGAAGACAGATTTTAAGTCTATTTCAAGGTGATGGGTAATTTTCGCCATCCCTCATTTTTATCGATATAGTTAAAGCTTAATTAACCAAGGATTTGTCGTCGTGATTAAGACCCCTTGCCTTGCTCTACAAAATTAACGCCAACTGATTTTCCTAGACGACAAGTCGAATGATGAGTGTTCTTTGGATTTATCCCTAACCAGTCATTAATTTTGTTGTTAATTAAGTTAAATCATGATTAAAACTTCTTCTATCTCTCTCTTCTCTCTCTCTCTCTCTCTCTCTCTCTCCCTCTCTCTCTCTCTCTCTCTCTCTCTCTCCACTTCTTTTATGGCGCTGAAACCTAGAAACAAGAAATCAAAGCTTTACCTAACTCCATGATTTGTGCATAAGTTAAATTATCTTCTCTTTTAGCTTAGCTTTCCGTTGGCGTCTACCCTTTTATTCTCTCTCTCTCACTCTCTCTCTAACAGCGCTTCTCCATGGCTTTGAAACATAGAAAGCTTCACCCATCTTACACTGCAACAAACGACACCAAAACCTGCTCAGAATATTGCTATCCAGCCTGCTCTTATGACTGCTTTCCAGTCTTCAACTACCTCCCGCCGCCACCTCCTCCGCCACGGTTCGACGCCGGCCAACCCCATGATTCCTTTATTTTACAGACAGCCGTCATCATTTCCGTCATTCTCCTCTTCTTCCTAGTCTTTATCTTCGTAGCCAAGGCCTGCATGAAACAGACGCCGGGTCCTCAGTCGCCGGAAAGAGCCATAGTGACCGAGGAAGAGGGGATTCTGAACGAGGTTAGGGTGGATAACCCTATCTGGTACATCTCCACTATTGGGCTACAACAGTCTGTAATCAACTCCATTTCTATCTGTAAATACAAGAAGAGTGAAGGGCTAGTCGAAGGGACTGACTGTTCTGTTTGTTTAAGCGAGTTTCGAGAAAATGAAACTCTAAGGTTGTTGCCCAAGTGTAGCCATGCTTTTCATATTTCTTGTATCGACACTTGGTTGAGATCTCACACGAATTGTCCTCTTTGTCGATCAATCATAGTCACTGATTCCGTAGTGGGCTCGGAAACTATGATCAGAGCTTTGATGGGGAGAGAGAATAATGGCGATCCGCGCTCTAACGAAGAGACCCAGTTGGAAAATTCTGGAAGTAACAGCGAATCAGGCCATAACTCGGAAGTTACAGACAATGAAGATGAAACGAGAACGACCCACGATGGCGATGAAAGAATTTCAAAGGAAGAAGATGATGGGAAAGAACGAGTAAGAAAGACGAAGGTTTCAATGGATTCTTCATCATCTGAAAGTTTCGAGGTTTAGCAGAGCAAAAAAAAAAAAAAAACATGGGCTAAAGCCATGACTTCGGATTTCACTGCAGAATTAGCGGAAGATTTTATGATTCATTCGAACAATCTTGAGGATGATGATTGCCTATGGAAGACGAAAGGTGGTCCTTAAATCCAATTTAAATTAAATATTTTTGGCTGTCTGAAACTCTGATCGACGCATAATCAACTACCCCAACAACCGTAATGGACAGTTGTATGGCTTCAAATCGCCATTTTTCTACTATGTCTAAATTGCTGTTCATCTGCATCTTTCAAAGCAACGTATGGTTAAGGTTGTATGACGAGTCATTCAAAGTAAAACTCTAAAGGTTTTGTCCTCCAGTTCTTGAGCGACAGTATTTTTGTAAAGTATCCCAATTCAACCGGGACAATATTGTCTGTTTTGTACCAAAACACGCACAGATTTATTATTGGGATAAGCTTCAAAACGCATTGTACTTTGTAGAGAGGGGAGGAACTCCACTTCTAGACCATACATTTTTCACTCTTTCAAACAACGTGGAATTGTGCACCCCTATTGATATGAGCTGGGTCCCACCAGACTTTCATTGTCTTCACATGCAAGGTTGTCACAATTTTACATATAATCTAGACGTATAGTTTAACATTTTATGAACTAATAATGCTGTAAGCCTAGGACTAATCGTTTTAGGTAAATTTTTGCTATAAAAAATAAATATGAAAAAAGCCAAAAAAAGGTTACAACAAACTTCAGCTACGTTTTTATTAACTAATGTAATCAATTTTTTATTTTAATCATTACATAGTATAAAATTAAAAAATAAAATTAATTAATATAAGCTAAATGAAAAAAATAACTAGTGATATTGTTTGTGTCATATGTTTTAATATCCTAGTTGAGTCATCTAATCATACGTAATAGTAATAGTAATCGTGATCTTTGTTGTTTCTCGCCTTCTCGTTCACTCCTTCGTGTGTCGCATTGGTCGTCGAATTTTAAAACAAGACTATACTCCCTCGACGATATCCGAGTGCTATATTTAAGAAAACAGTTGGATGTACATTTAGATTAGGATTGGACATTCATGTTTCCTCGTTGAAAACTAATTGCTTGGTTTTTGGGCCTAGGCCTTAATGCAGTTATTGTTCTTGTTCTGTATATAGATAATAGACCACGTGTTTAACACAATTGGGCCTGCTTCCCCATTTAAAAAAGCCCAATAAAAGAGCTTATTGGCCTGCTACGCACTTCGACCTATCCGTATAAGATTCTTACGACGAAGTTGCGTCGGTTTCCACCGAAGGCAACATTGAGATCCAATCTAAATTAGTCTGTTTTGTTATAATTTCAATAGCTAAAGTTTAATCGTCTTCATGATCTAAGCGAAATTTTGAAAGAAAATCTTAGTATGAATGCAATCAGAACAGATTCTGACAGATATAATAATATATACGAAATGTGTGTTGTTAGATGTTGTTTAGTTTAAGTTTGGGTCTCAAAGTGAATCCTCCAAATTGATCCTTTAAGTGTTAAGGTAGATAATCTAATTCAATACCTAATTAGATTATCTTAATTTGAAAATTATGGGTCACAATTAGGAGTGAGCGAAGGTGACACTTATGATGAAGATACTTTGGTTCTTGGCTGCATATCATTGACTGCATATCAATTATTGACTAGTTCAGCAGCCCCGACTCAATCATGTGTGCGTTTATTTCAATATTCTGCAACCTTATCACGTTCAAAGTTGACTTTTCAACATTTTAAATAAAATAAATTTAAATTGATAGTATTATTTTTCTTTAAAAAAAAAAAAACTCTCAAATATTATTAAACATGACAAAACAAACATTAAACTATCACCGATAATAAAAAAAAAACTTCTGGCGGTCGACCAATATCCTCCCATTCTGTATTTTACACATAGAATAAGGGACCGCGTTCTAAAGGGGGTAAATGTCATGTAAATTATATTTTTTACTTTATAAATTAATTTTAAAAAATAGCAAACGATATTCAATTTACTTGAAATTTTTACCACATGTTCACCACATTATGGGAAGATAATAAGAAATGTTTTGTGATTTTATAACACTTGTATGATTTATTATAATTGTTTTATAAAATAATTAACTAAAATTACAATATATCGTACAAGTATTATAAAATAACAAAAATTTTCAAATTATATTTTCATGATGTGGTGATCATGTAGTAAAAATGTTAAGTAAATTAAATATCGTTTAATATTTTAAAAATTAATTTATAAAGTTTTCCCTTCATTTTGTAAATGAAAAATTTTATACTTTGAGGATTTAAAAAAAAAAAAAAAAATTATACAGTAAGAGTGAAAATGTATTTAACCTTAAAATAAATATGATTGTCCGCATCGAAGTCATATTCTGGTGACATGGTGCCCCCGAGGAGGCTTCCTTTTTCTCTAGACAAGTGCTCTACAGTTTTTTTTTTTTAGGAATTTCTCTATTTGTAGGTGGGAAATAAATACTATAATTATTTAATTGGATTAGTGAAAGCTGAGTGACGATGACATGCTTCTAATTCTAGGTTAACAAGTCCAAGTAGGCAATGATATAGGAAATAGGAGAGAGATTCGATGGGATATTTTTGTGTCTAGTCACTTATTTTTTCAATTATTTTTGTACCATCCAATTCCACGACGCTCCATGATGTTATTATCGATCGTATAGTTTCAATCCTACAAGTCAAGTCTACTTGCCTAAACCTTTTCTTGGCCTTCGCCTTTCAATGTGCTTAAATACCAGCAGATTCAGGTATGTTAAATTCAAATAGGAAATTACCAATTATAACCATAAATTATGTGGTTTTTTTATTTCAAACCATAAAGTAACGTTTTGAACAGTGCAAACCATAAAGTATAAAAAATGTGACAATTCAGACAATGCCAGACGGACAGACATGAATTAGTGTCCGTTCGAATGTTATATCAGCCACCACTCGGACGGACGTTCTATTTTAACATCCATCATCACTTGATAAGCAATAATACACTGCCACGTAGTCCGGACGGACGCTATATATTACCGTCCGTCTGGAATAACTTACAAACTTTACCGGACGGACAGTAATATATAGCGTCCGTCTGGACTAGCGATTTAAAACAAATGAGAAAGCAAAATTTTAGCCTAATAATACGCTGCCACGTCGTCCGGACGGACGCTATATATTACCATCCGTCCGGAATAACTTACAAAATGTACCGGACGGACGGTAATATATAGCGTCCGTCCGGATTATCGATTATAAGCATCCCAATGTCATTTTCAAAGGAGAGACAGTGCCGCAATCCGTTTTCTCTATCGACACTCTGCAAATTTCTTGGACGATTTTTGACCGAAAAACGCATCAGATAATATCTTACTCATTTTGTATTGATTTAGTTTAATTTTTAACGTTAAGAACGCAAAAATCTAAGCCCTAGGTCAAAATCGGCCCTGTTAGGATTAACCGTACGGATGCTATTTATAGTCCGTCCGTCCGGTGGATCTTAGCCTTAATTTATTTTTTTATTTTATTTGTTTAATTTTCTCTTCAATTTTTTTATGGCAAGATGCCTTTTTATTTTCTATCACTTTTTATGAATTTATTTTCATTATTTGTTTTATTCCAATTATTACTATATCCTATCATTTATTTTACCCCATTTTCTCATTATTCTTAATTTATCTTACGTGCCTTTTTTCCTTTTATTTTCCCCAATTCATCTTCATTGTCTTTTGAAATCATATTTCTCCTATATAAAAATGAAACTTGATTTCGATGTAATTTTTTTATTATAATCTCTTTTGATTAACCATTCACGATAATTTTACTTTATATATTGATGCTTGAGTCGCATAATTCAATTGTAATTTAATTTTGATCACCGTGAATTTTTCTTATGATTGTGATTTTAGTGATTTAACCGACCTTGGATGTGAAGGCCGATTTTCACCGGGCTCTGATTTTCGTCACGGTTCGAGTTATTGTGGCTAATCTTGGAACTTTCCAATTTGCAGACTTTACTAAAATGACAGAAAAATTGGCTTATAAACGAAAGAATGATTCGACGTCAAAAGGTGGACCATCGAAGCGGCCAACGATGCTACAGCCATCTCCACTGCCCTCACAGCCATCTGCACCTCCACGGGCCTCACAGCCACATCCACCTCCACAGGCCTCAATGCCACATCCACGGGATCCACAATCACCTCCAAAGGCCTCACAGCCAGCTCCATTAGCCTCATAATCGAATGACTTTCGCAATCAGCATTGTCGAGAGCAATTTCAGCTGGATGCAGTACACCAAAATGTGTCGTTCATGAAGATTGTGGACTTTACCGGTTGTGTCAATTATTCTTACAAATTGTTTCTACAATATTTCGTTGAACTAGTCTCATTCATTTGTTATTAAAAATGTTCAGGGTGGGAGTCCTTAGAGATAAAGGAAATGTTCGATAGAATCTGACTACACGGACTCTACAGTATTCAGGGAGACAGCTGTGAAAAAATTGTTCGCCTATTCTATGTGAACATGAGATTTTCTGGGCGGTCAGGAGTTATAAAGACCTACATAATGGGTCAAGAGTATGAAGTGACGGCAGCGCTTGTGAATCAGTTGCTTAACTTTAACTTAGAAGAGGCAGAAAGGTACTACCATGCCAAGAATAAGTGTCCCGTGCTCGCAACAGAGGAGGAAATAGTGTTCATTAGACAGATTCATCGGAATGCTGATATTGTGGCTTTGGTGAAGCCAGGAGCGAAAGATATGAATGTGAAAGCTCGCGTCATCCACAACCTTCTAGTATACACCCTTCTACCACGCGTAGGACATAGAGATCATGTTAGCTACATGTGTCTTTATGTCATAGAGAAATTGTATAGTGTAACCTCTTCGACCCCGGCTTTGTGATTGTGAGTCACATGAGTGAGATCTCACGCAAACGCAACAAGAACCTCGCGTACACTGTCTTGATTTAGAAGATTATAAAGTATTTTCATATTCAATTACCACGAAGGGCGCAGACTATAGCACAACGACCCGTGGATGCATTCGGCAGGCTGCACTTGGCTCGATGGGCTTGTAGGAGGTAGACGGAGTGTGAACAGAGGGGGATGATGTTCAGCCCCCTCCTGTACTGTAACACCATCGTCGAGGGCAACCCCCCCCTCCCACCTCATATCGTGCCTCCCACGGATATGGATCCTATTAGGGCGTAGATAGAGTCTGTTCGAGCGGAGGTGCAGTCTGTTTGAGCAGAGGAGGCGTCTGGTCGAGCAGAGGTGGCGTTGAGTTTCACAGAGATTATGGAGTACCTCGGAGGTATGATGGAGTACCAGAGAGAGACGAGACAGATCGTCCAGGATTGGATGGAGGCTCATGCCCTTGATCCCGACGATCTTGGGAGAGGTGATGATGCCGATGATGAGGTAGTCATGTCTGAGGGTGGAGATGTAACACCCCGATTCCCTGAACCCGATTTGTTACTCAAAACCCCGAATATTACTAAGAAACACTTGGGCTAAATTTAAAACTTCGTTGAAAATTTCAGAATTTGAAATTTGACAAAACATGAAAACTTGCAGCGGAAATCGTTTAAACAAAAGTAAAATTAAACAAAGCCATGTTAAAATAATCGTTGGCAATATTAAGAATCAATCAGTTGAGAAGCAAAGGTTTAACTCGTAAAATAAATTAAAGATTTCAAAAGTCAATTTCATCGACCGCCGAACAAAGTCAACAAAAGGGAAAGGCTACTCGAAGACATCCACCGGTGACTAAACGACAAAGCACAAGATTTGTCATCCGGTCACTAAACGACAAAACATAAAATTTGTCATCCGGTCACTAAACGACAAAACATAAAGTTTGTCATCCGGTCACTAAACGACAAAACATAAAATTTGTCATCCGGTCACTAAACGACAAAACATAAAATTTGTCATCCGGTCACTAAGCGACAAAATATATCCTTCATCTACCGGTGACGTCAGCTGGATGATCTCTCTCATCCGATCGACTTTACCCTACATCTACCGGTGACGTCAGCCGGATGATCCCTCTCATCCGGGCACTAGACGACAAACAAAACACCTATATCATCCGACAAACAAAACACTCGACATCATCCGGTAGAAAAGAAACACAACACTATCCACAGAAAAGAATTTACTTACTTCCCAAAGACCATTCAGGAACGACTCAAGCCATAGCATTAATCAAATCCGATAAAAACCAACATTTAAAACTCAACAGACTGCTAAAATCAGTAAATTTCAAAACGTATTCAAAATGCTAAAATTCCTACTGTCATGAGAACTCAACATACTCAGACTGAATCCTTGACTACTAGTCCTCCACACTGACAGACATCAGTTAAACCGCCCCGTCAGCTGCCAGAACATTGAATAAGTGTACTCCTCCAACCCGACTAGTCCTCAGTGAACTCAGTAAACACACCTGCTGTCACTTCTTCACCTACATCACAAAACTCATCTATTAGCCTAATGCTAAGTAAGTAATGCAGAAATGATATGAATTACTGAAACATAAACTCCTAAACATGCAGTTTCTACTTTCTCATCTCAGTTGTTCATTCATCGTTTCTGATACAGATCCCCCTGTGAAATTGGGAGTTGGATCAACTCTCCCAAAGTATATATATCCACTGACTCATTAAGGGGCGGATTAATTCCCTTAATAGTAAATCTGATTCACATGTTCAGATCCACCTGTGAAATTGGAAGTTGGATCAGCTCTTCCAAAGTATATATATCCACTGTCTCATTAAGGGGCGGATTAATTCCCTTAACAGTAAATCTGTTTCACCTTGCTGTTTCATCACATTCAATCCTCTCCATACCAATATGTATTCAAATTCATTTTCGTATACATTTTGAAAACATGATGCATGACATACAAACACATCCAAGTAAATACAAACCTAGCGTTTTGTGATGTAGGCCCGAAGGCACAAACAAACATTACTTACCTGGATCTCCTGGAATTGACTAGGTAGCTAACCACTTCGGGTATTGCTCAACCTAAAACCGTAGACAGAGCATATATTAAATTTCCTCTAATCTTCATTCTAATCCACTATAAATCTAAGGGAAACTCTGGTAATTGAGCATTCTCGATTTCGACTTAGCGACGAACGGCGAGCGGCATCCCTCCGACGGCGACGACGCGGCTCCGACCACCGTTCAGACGAGCAGACTCCGGCGAGTTGAAGCCAGTGTGCGGTTCGGCCTTTCCGCGCAAAAACCCGATCGAAAACGGTGAGTTCTCCCCTGTTCTTGCTCGATTTCTGGCCGGGAACGGCGAGCTCTGTTGAGCACCGATCGCCGGTCCTTTCTGGCTGTTCTCGGCGTCGTCTTGCCGAGCTTCAAGTCGGCAATGATTGCCGAGCAACAGAGAGCTCAATTTGAGCAAAATGCAGCGAATCCCGAATTGGGGATTTCGGGTTTTCTGTGAATAATATCTAAATTTTGGTTAGTTTATGTTAATTAGGTATAAGGGGGATTGATTGGTGAGAAAATTAGTGTGATTTGGTGAAAAATCAAAAAGGGGGGATTTTCCGATTAAGGGCAGATTCGGATTTTTGGACATTTGACCTATCTACGGTCGATTGTTTTAAAATTCCTTTTGGCAGGTTAAAATAGGTTATTAGGGGAGCGTGTGGCCGCTGGAATCGTTCGATTCTGATAACCGACGCGAAAGTTACGCGCGTTCGAAGTTTCGGGTCGGTTTTTACCGAACCCAAAATAGGGTCCGAAATTGATAGGTTTATAATAATTATCGATATAAAGGACGTATTGAACGTTATTGGACGGAGTTAGAGTGAATTGCGAGAAATGTTAAATTTGTGAATTTTCGGGTTTTTAGGAAAACTCGTTAATTGTGATTTTAAGCTATCGAGCGTTAATCGTTGTTAAATACTTCGATTAGTTAGGTGAAGATTTTAAGAAAATTCCTTAGTTAAGGTTTTTGTTAAATTTGGACATTTAATTGTTTAATCTCGTATTAACGACAAATTGATGAAAATTGCGTAGGTGAACAACGCTCGTGGACGGAGCTTACTAATGAATATCTAAATTGTCGAGTATAATAATACGACCTAGTAAGAACTCGTATAATTTAGATTAGAGTGAGGTAAAGATAATTAGATGAGAACGATATTCGAAGGAGAATCGGTTCTACTGAGGAATGTTAGAGAATGTAATTGGTCAATGCTAAATTATGGATAAAAGACTTAGGCATGTTTGTATTGGCCACTGCCATGAAGAAAATAGGTGGATCAAGTCGAAACCGAGACGTTGATAAATTTCGAGGGCATTAAGGGAATGAAAAATATTAGAGAGGGAATGACGTAGACTTTGAATAAAAGAAGGATAGAGTTACGCGTTAAAGCCCATGACTCGGTATAACCGTGTGAAGTGAGCGCTTAAAATCCAAGTCCCGTAAGAAAGGTACAACTTATGGAATGTGAGGTTTAAATAAATGGGAACTAGACCCTAATTGACAGACCCCTAAAGTTTAGAATGAAACCAATAGAGGAGAAAATTTGGAGCACCTAGACATCGGTGGCACACAAAAGTTAGCTTAAGTAGGTTGTTGAAGGGGTGATGGATCAACTCATGGTTGAAGACGCGGTTATGTAGGGGTGTTCGTATTGACCTACATCCAGGAAGAAGATAAGGCTATTTACTCGAAGTTGGAAGGTTAACGAAAATCGAGACAATAATGGGTACGAAAGGTAATACTCGAGATACGAAGATTGGCCGACCTCTAGGAGATATGTCTTGTCTGAAAAGACGGGCCAATTGAGGACGATTGTTACTATAAGAGGGAGACGTAGTAAAGTTAAGGGTAAACGGTGATAGCAGAAGTAGTGTTGAATAGAGGTCATGAAACAAAAAGCCTAGGAACTAAGAAGGACTTAAGAACTCGAACGTGATACCTACTTGAAAGAAAAGTTTAGTACTCTGAATCAGATGTCGTATTTCGAGGTTTAAAGTAACTAGAATGACTGTAGAGGGAATGGTGATTTAACTAGAGTCAGGTTATAAGAACATCAGTGTACGAGGAAAATAGAATAGTAAGATTTGGGAATTGGAGGAAGTTTGGAATAAGGACCTAAACTCATCTACAACAAGTTTTCAAACAGGAAGATCGTTGGATTAGTCATTGCACAAGAGTCAAGTTCAACAATTAGAACCTGACTAGAAAGAGCGAATGATAGTAACTAGTCGGTAGACTCGAAGTAGCCCCTACGAGAATTTAGGGAAGAAGTGAAGGAGACTGTTAGATTAAGTGAATGATTAAGATCGGAAGTCTAGTCTAGGGTTTAATGTTTCGTGATTTGGGGGAAATTAACAAATTATCGAATAAGGAGAATGAGAGACTTCACAGAGACTATTAAGTAAACTTAGAGACGAGGTTACGTTAGAACATTTCAATGATTCGACTCGTACTTGACAAGTCGATACCAATAAATACACAAATGACCTAAGGATAGAAGAAATAGTTTAGAGCAAACCTATGACGAGACTTAGGGACTTGACTATGCTCGAGGTTAACGGGGAGTTAAGTTAGACGAATAAGCACATTGTAGACAGTATAAATGTTTCGGTTAGAACATAACGAAGGAATTTCTTATGCGACTTAGAATGAAATGTGAGATTTATAGGATTAAATTTACAAGTGTGCATTGGTCTTAAAATAGTAGCAATTTAAGCTCTCAGTTGAACATGTTGAAGCCTTGAATGTATTTGTGGGGAAATAGTTGGTGAAAAATAGCAATGGAAAGAGTTAAGTCTTGGGAATCGCATCAAAACAGGGATCGAGGTTAATGAGTTACCTGAGACAGTATATGACGTAGAATATTATTGATGGGATACCTTGAGAAATATAGAAAATGGAAATTTTAGTTGAGAAGTTCATTTGGAAATAGTTATAAAGACCTGTGAAGTGTTCAAGGAAGAGTACAATTTGGTTACTGATTGACGAAGAAGTTATACAGGAGCATACTAGAGAAATGTAGACTCGGGTGGTCGTAATGATGACCAAGGTTTGGGCCAACGAACTCATAATCAAGTTCAGTTACAGCTCCGATACATATATATATGGCGGATGAGGTTGTAGTGTAATTGATATTTTAGCGTTGGAGTAAGTAAATTGAGAAGACCTAGAGGGCGTAAAACGGTTAGGTACGTATTCGATAGACAAAGGATTTAGAAAGTTAGAAACTAAACCAAAGGAACTTAAGTCAATGAGTTGAAGTTAAAATAGAGGGGAGTTAGATTACAACCTGTGTGTTGTTAGGAATCCTTGAACGATAGTCAACCCAAATGACGTCGGGAAGTGGAGGATATTTCGAGGATTTAGGAAAAGTGACAATCTTTAATGGTGACCAATTGAGAAGTTAGAGAGTTTAACGTTTTGGGTGATTAAATTTTGACCAACGCGTGCTCGGGATGTCAGGTGGCAAATACATAGTTATAGATCGTCTGATTAAAGGCTTAGGAAACTTGGTAAGATTGGAGGCGTAGGCGATGATTTGTTTAGGCCAATTGAAAGTAAGGAATGTGGTCATAAAGTTAATGTAGAAGTTCAGTTGGTGTGCATCCCGACTGTGGACAGAGTCGATGGAATTATGCTGAAGTTTGGGTCACAATTCAGAGATTTGATGAAGTGTGGGTATTTAATTTGGCAGGCGTTAGAAAGCTTGAACATAACTCTGATCTGAAGAAACGGCAGAGGAAAGACAAGGATAAAAGAAAACTTTAAAGTCAGTATTAATAGGAGGTTTAACATGTGAATTATTAAAAGTTGATACATGCGCAAATGTTAAAGTGGCAAATATGTCGCGGAGTTAATTAACTAGAGATATAAAAATTTTAAATTGTGTTCAATGCTTTAGTAAGGAAGTGTACTATCAAGTCGAAAGTAGAGAATACAAATTTAAGGCCGATGTTGGATAGTATAGTGAAGAATTTTGGTTTAGAACCCCGAAGAATGACCGTAGATACGGATGATAATCGAAGTATAAGGCCGGATGACATGAAACATTAATGTCAAAGACTATGAGTTAGAGCAAATTTTGAGGACAAAATTCTAAATAAGGAGGGTAGAATGTAATATCCGGCTCGTACGGATTTTTGAGAATATTATTATTATATTATTGGATGGTATTTTTGTAAATATGTCAAATCAGGTCCGTTTTACGAAAAGAAAGCGTCATTATGATCTTAACGAATAATAAGAATTTTAAAGAATTTACGAGAATTTTCGGAATAATAACGCTATATTCCGAGTAATTACGTTTCTCGTAATATAAAGGACGTTTTAGTAAAAATAGTAAACGAGATCCGATTTGCGAACGGACAGTTTTAATAGAACCCAGATAATAAGTCGGATTTATTGGCGAAATAAGAAAATTCGAATGGTCGAAAACACGAGAGAGCAAAATTAATGTTTTGTTAAGAAATAGTTTTAGTTTTATTATTATTATTATTATTATTATTAATAAATAAACAAAAAAAAAAAGAACATTTCATTATGTTCTTCATCGGCTCCCGAGCACCCGAGAGCGACGAACGGCGAGCGGCATCCCTCCGACGGCGACGACGCGGCTCCGACCACCGTTCAGACGAGCAGACTCCGGCGAGTTGAAGCCAGTGTGCGGTTCGGCCTTTCCGCGCAAAAACCCGATCGAAAACGGTGAGTTCTCCCCTGTTCTTGCTCGATTTCTGGCCGGGAACGGCGAGCTCTGTTGAGCTCCGATCGCCGGTCCTTTCTGGCTGTTCTCGGCGTCGTCTTGCCGAGCTTCAAGTCGGCAATGATTGCCGAGCAACAGAGAGCTCAATTTGAGCAAAATGCAGCGAATCCCGAATTGGGGATTTCGGGTTTTCTGTGAATAATATCTAAATTTTGGTTAGTTTATGTTAATTAGGTATAAGGGGGATTGATTGGTGAGAAAATTAGTGTGATTTGGTGAAAAATCAAAAAGGGGGGATTTTCCGATTAAGGGCAGATTCGGATTTTTGGACATTTGACCTATCTACGGTCGATTGTTTTAAAATTTCTTTTGGCAGGTTAAAATAGGTTATTAGGGGAGCGTGTGGCCGCTGGAATCGTTCGATTCCGATAACCGACGCGAAAGTTACGCGCGTTCGAAGTTTCGGGTCGGTTTTTACCGAACCCAAAATAGGGTCCGAAATTGATAGGTTTATAATAATTATCGATATAAAGGACGTATTGAACGTTATTGGACGGAGTTAGAGTGAATTGCGAGAAATGTTAAATTTGTGAATTTTCGGGTTTTTAGGAAAACTCGTTAATTGTGATTTTAAGCTATCGAGCGTTAATCGTTGTTAAATACTTCGATTAGTTAGGTGAAGATTTTAAGAAAATTCCTTAGTTAAGGTTTTTGTTAAATTTGGACATTTAATTGTTTAATCTCGTATTAACGACAAATTGATGAAAATTGCGTAGGTGAACAACGCTCGTGGACGGAGCAAGAGCTGCAACGGACACGAGGTAAGTTCTCGTGATCTTTTTTGGCCGACAGGCCTACACCGTACGTCGAATGTCGTTTCGAGGAAATTCTGGAGATGCACGTGTTTTATATTGCTTGGTTTGGGTAGATAGGTTTTAGGAGTTTATAGTTTATGCTTTACAGTCTCGATGGTATGAATTATTGCTTGTTTACTTTATGATATAGAACTGTTCACGCATCACTTGTTTTAAAGAAAAACATGAAAATGAATTTCCGCACAGAGGTTTAAAGATAACGTAAAGCATAGCATGAGCCTTCGGGCATATAGGCCTTCGGGCATACAGGCCGAAAGGCATACAGGCCTTCGGGCGTATAGGCCTTCGGGCATACAGGCCTTCGGGCATACAGGCCGAAAGGCATACAGTTTACAGGTCACGCGAGGTGGGGCTCAGGCACGGCTGTACGTGTTGTAAGCGTGTACCCCCCTCCTCTAGCCGGAAAGAGTAGTCCGCCCGCTAGATGAGCTTTCCGGTTAGAGGGTATAGGATCTCGGTGACACCTATAGTGCATTGCATAGTAAAGAAAATAAAGCATAGTTTAATGAACTCATAGCACAGCATGCATTGCATTTACTAGAGCTTACTGAGATTTCATCTCATAGTGTGTATATGTATGGTGTAGGTGATCTAGACATCGAGGATACAGGTGAGGATGAGATCCCTCCACCTGAGGCATGATTCAGTTGACGGAGGATGGCTGCGGTGGTGTGCTGGCGCAGTCGAGGCTTCACCGACCCGTGGGGATAGTACGTATAGTTTTGAGGGTTTGGGATATTTTGGATTGATGAATTGTATAGACATTTTAGGATGCTTGGATCTGGTAGTTGATAGGTTACTTTTGATGTTTTAAATGCCTGTTTGGAAACCTGTTTTATAAACTGTTTTGTGATTTTGAAACAGGAGGATATGTTAAACTTTTAAACGTATCCACGCAGTTTATTTTCTCGAAAACGTACTTTGTTATAGTTGTAATTTATAGGTGTTCAGGTACGTATTGGTTTAAATAATTGTTTTAAACGTTTTATTAAATTGATTTTTAAATTGTTTTCAAATTGTTTCCGCATAAATGTTAAGTTTATAGTTTATTAGGATAAAATGAAAAAAAAAAATATGTACGGGAAATTGGGTACAGTTTTAGGGACGTGACAACGACGATGCCAAATCTTAGATATATTTGAACCCATTTTTCTCATTATTATTTCATTATTAGTTACATTTCAACTCATTCTAATCTATCTTTCTTTTATTACGTGCAGATAGGGGACGATAGAGGGCAATGCACAAAGATTTTTTTGTAAACTTGGATGATGTACAGTATTTGGATGATGTAAACTTGTAGTACTTGTAGTTTGATGCATTTTATGTTAGTTTGATGTACTTGACATTAGTTGGATATTCATTCCTTTGATGTACATTAGTTATATTTATTTTTGTTGGATACAATTGATGTTTGAGACAAAATACTGGAACTGTTTGGATATTCAAATATGCAGGATGATACTAGCTGTGGAGGAGTCTAAAAACAAAGGAAACTCTGCCCAAATTTCTAATTTTTTCTCACTTGAATTATGAAATACAATTTGCTATATAAAGTATAAGATACATCAAATTAAATTACAACTAGGAATATGCATAGAATAAAAATGATCCAGAATGTCATCGTCTTCCATCATTCTCTTTCATGGCCGCTTTCTTGATTGTCTGTAGTAGGTTCCTGCACGTATTGAGAGTTATATTAGAACATAATAGTAAAATTTTGTTTATGAGAGTAATATTAAAAATGTATCTGCATCCAGCCAACTGTTCGGAAACCCATAAATGTGTCACGCGAAGCAGAAGCACGTGAAGTGGATCCCCTCTCAGAACATGTGAGACTGTTATGCCCCTGACATCCACATTTACGACATGACATCATAGACTTCTTCTTAGAAGTCAGAACACGTGGACCACGCGAAGTGGTAGAAGGCTCATCGACATCGTGAATTCTTTTCTTCTTTGGCCTATCAGGTTGGGGCCTTCTTTGACCCGGAATGATTGAGGTCCGATTCTCTGGTTACGGCTACATTTGTTGCCCATTAATGGGACGAATGAAGTGAGAATGCATCTCTAAATATGTGTCCCGATGATAATATATATGAACATAATCTTCCATCAGCTTTCTCATGAAATTAATGCATGCAACGGTGTGAACACAAGGGATTCCAGAAAGCTCCCACCCCCGACATGCGCACTCGCCTTCATTCAGGTCAACGACATATTATTCGTTGTCGTTGCTAACCTGAAACAGTGCATAAACAAATTCAGTATGAACAAGTAGAACAAACTAAGATTGCTAACCTAAAACAGTTCATAAACAAATTCAGTATGAACAAGTAGAACAAACTAAGAAAGACATATCAGTATAAACAAGTTGAATAAACCTGAAAAATTGCATTTCCCGCTAACTCAGCCCTCCAATTGTAAGCTGACTCTTTCAGCCTCTCTAGCTTATTCCTAATCTTTGGACACAGAACATCATCTACCTTGAGTATTTCCTCATGTTTTTTGACAATGCGTGTCATCATGGTCTTTCAAATCATCTCGAACATCGTCAAGATCAGCATGTTCCGGGCGGACAAGAGCACTGAATTGAAAGACTCACATACATTATTCAAGCTCAAGTCACACTTGGGAATTGACAAAAATGAATGACTAGCTTAACATCTAGGTGGTGTTCGTCGAAGCCATGCATGGACATCCTTATTGAGCTCATAGACTTTCCTCATTGCTATCTCAAAATATTCTCTTGTGGTTGCCCTTGCTGCATTCCACATCACATCTCTATACGCTAGGTCCCGAAATTGTCCTTTGTAGTTTGCATACATATGCCTTTGGCAGTAACAGTGTTCGGATAAACCAAATATCTCGTCCACATCATTTAACAATCCCTAAAATTTTAAAGAAAAACAGGCTCAGATTAAAACAATATAACTTCTGCCGATCCAAATAATAATAGAAATAACAATATATACCTTCTGTCGATCCGACACAAATGTCCATCCTCGGCCTTGGTCAATGCCTAAGTCGTTTCGCAATATCTCCAAAAACTACTTCCATGAGACTTGGAATTCTGACTCCACGTTGGTAACAATAATGAGATATAAGTCATTGTTGCCATCAATACTCACTGCCGTGAGTAATTGGCCGGGGCAGGCTCCCTTCAGATGACATCCATCTAAACAGATAAAAAGTCTGTCCATATCCAATAAACATGCTTTGTAAGCAGCCATACACATGTACATTCTTTTAAATATCATCTTCTCATTTCTATCATCAACCACCAAGTCACCATCTATTACCATTGTGCTACCTGAATTTGATCTTAATATTTTAGCTCCGTAAGAACGAAGTATCTTCAGTTGTTCTTTATTCCTCCCGTAATTAACTTCTTTTGCTTTGGTTCTTCCTCTTATTGCAAGGCTTGGCTTAATGTTAACTTTATGTTCCCACCTCATTGTCTCGATAATATCATGAATGGGTCAGTCAGGTTGACTTTTGAACCTATTTGAATAAGTTGTTAAAACCACTTTGCCGTAGCGTGTCAATTATGCAATACCCTTACAAAATTGTGATCATTACAGTATGACTTTATTTGGAAAGTTACTTCATTTTGCATGGCCGAAGCATGCAGATGTCATTGACAATCTACTCCTTCACATTTTGCCGTCAGTCTGTTCCTCCCACTTTTAACGATCTTGATATCATATCTTTTTTTCAAATAATAGTCTCGTATTTCATTTCTAATGGCCTGCAAAAATATATATTGTCTACCCAAAGCAAAATCACCAGAATCTGCAGCCCTTGTTTGTCTGCTTTGCGCCTCGCCATCCTTAAAATTGAATGTTCTCGTAGCTCATCGTCTAAAGTTTGCGAAATTGAACGCACTTGTATTTCTTCATCTCCCTCTAAGTGATCAAATGGTTCAATATCACCGTATATAGGAGCGTCCTTCTCCATAATACCAATCTATGTTCGCATGCTCATTTACATCATCCAATCTCTCAGCTATTTACGACAATTATCTGTAAAAAAATTAAAATGTTATTCAAGTTAAACAATATCCGATGATTTGAATACAAAATAATTTTGACAATAACATAATTTCACATACATCAACAAACGAACGAAAAAATTGAAAAACAAAAAAAAATTAATTTTTCTGCCAATTTTTCTACCAATTTAATTTTTCAAAATAGGGCTCAGGATTAGCGTGTTATTTACGTTAAAAATTGAATCAAATAAATCAGAATTGATAAAGCAATTACCAACAACGCTTTTTGGTCGTAAATCTACGAAAAATTTGCAAGAGTCGAAAGAAAAGTCTAATTTTGTAGCCGTTTTTGTCGTCGGCGAAAAGTCCAAATTTTCGCTTTCTGATTGGTTTTAAAACGATAATCCGGACGGACACTATATATTACCGTCCATCCGGTACATTTTGTAAGTTATTCCGGACGGACGGTAATATATAGAGTCTGTCCGGACGACGTGGCCGCGTATTATTAGGCCAAATTTTCGCTTTCTCATTTGTTTTAAATCGCTAGTCTGGACGGACGCTATATATTACCGTCCGTCCGGTAAAGTTTGTAAGTTATTCCGGACGGACGGTAATATATAGCGTCCGTTCGGACTACGTGGCAGCGTATTATTGCTCATCAAGTGAGGACGAACGCTAGAATAGAACGTCCATTCGGGTGGTGGCCGATATAACATTCGAACGGACACTAATCCATGTCCGTTTGTCCGGCGTGTTTGAATTGTCACATTTTTTATACTTTATGATTTGAATTGTTCAAAACGTTACTTTATGGTTTGAAATAAAAAAAACTCATAGTTTATGGTTATAATTGGTAATTTCCCATTGAAATATACATGGGGTATCCTTACTATTCTCCGCCGCCGCCGCCTGTTATTACTTATCCATACTGTTCTCCTCCTCCATCGTTGCTGCCAGGATGTAGTCCTCCGCCTCCTCCTCCTCCACCGCCGCCTCCAAAGTGTGATATAATGCCTCCACTGTTACGCGCGAATCCTCCAAATCGATCTTTTGAGTGTTAAGATAGATCAATTAATTCAATACCTAATTAGATTATCTTAATTTGAAAATTATGGGTCGCAATTAGGAGTGAGCGAAGGTGACACTTGTGATGAAGGTACTTTGCATCTTGGCTGCATATCATTGACTGCATATCAATTATTGACTAGTTCAGCAGCCCCGACTCAATTATATGTGTGGTTTTATTTCAATATTCTGCAACCTTATCACGTTCAACGTTGACTTTTCAACCTTTTAAATAAAATAAAGGGTTAAATTGATAGTATTATTTTTCTTTTAAAAAAAAAACTCTCAAATATTATTAAACAAAACAAAACAAACCTTAAACTATCCACAATTTAACAAAAAAAACTTCTGGCGGTCGACCGATATCCCTCCGTTCTGTATTTTACACATAGATCAGGAGATTGCATTCTAAAGGGGGCAAATGTCACGCGAATTATCTTCTTCAATTTATAAATTAATTTAAAAAAATAGGAAACGATATTCAATTTACTTGAAATTTTTACCACATGTTCACCACATCATGAGAAGATAATATGAAATGTTTTGTGATTTTATAACACTTGTATGATTTATTATAATTATTTTATAAAATAATTAACTAAAATTACAATATATCGTACAAGTATTATAAAATCACAAAAATTTCTAAATTATATTTTCATGATGTGGTGAACATGCGGTAAAAATGATAAGTAAATTAAATATCATTTAATATTTTAAAAATTAATTTATAAAGTTTCCCCTTCACTTTATAAAGGAGAAACTTTATACTTTGAGGGTTTAAAAAAAAAGAAAAAATTATATTTAAGCGTGAAAATGTATTTAACCTTCAAATAAATATGATTGGTCCGCATCGAAGTCATATTCTGTCGGGCAAAATGGATGGACTTTATGGTGACATAGTGCCCCCAAGGAGGCTTCCTTTTTCGATCCTTTTTCTTTAGCCAAGTGCTATACAGTTTTATTTTTATTTTTGTTTTAGGAATTTCTGTATTTGTAGGTGGTAAATAAATACTATAATTATTTAATTGGATTAGTGAAAGCTGAGTGACGATGACATGCTTATAATTCTAGGTTAACAAGTTCAAGTAGGCAATGATATACGAAATAGGAGAGAGATTCGACGGGATAGTTTTGTGTCTAGTCACGTTTTTTTCAATTATTTTTGTACCATCCAATTCCACGACGCTCCATGATGTTATTGTCGATCGTATATTTTCAATCCTAAAAGTCAAGTCTACTTGCCTAAACCTTTTCTTCGCCTTCGCCTTTCACTGTGCTTAAATACCAGCAGATTCAGGCCGCTTACATTGTGCTTCATGTTATATTTTGCTGCTTTAGTTTTAACTTTCACAAGTTAATATACATGGGGTATCCTTACTATTCTCCGCCGCCGCCGCCGCCGCCGCCTGTTATTACTTATCCATACTATTCTCCTCCTCCGCCGTTGCTGCCAGGATTTAGTCCTCCGCCTTCTCCTCCTCCACCGCCGCCTCCAAAGAGTGATATAATGCCTCCAACCCCAGGTTTCCAAGCTCCTCCTCCATTAACACCAGAAGCGCCACCCAAACAAATAACACCACCTGGAAGCTCGAGTCCACAGCCACCTCCGAAACAGAAACCACCACCTTCGACCCCCAGTCCAATACCACAGCCTAAGCCGCCAACACCGTCATCAAGTCCACAACCGCCCAAGCCAACACCTCCCACTGCAAGCCCTGGCCCACCTGGTCCACAGCCACCTCCCGAGCACAAACCTCCACAATCGAGCCCGAGCCCACCCGGACCACAACCTAAGCCTCCAACACCGTCATCAAGCCCACAAGCACCGCCGAAGCCGACAACTCCAACTGGGAGTCCTGGTCCATACCCACATCCCGAGCCCAAACCACCTTCGTCAAGCCTGGGTCCAACACCACCCCTCGGCCCAGGATTCGGAGCTCCGCCGAAGTACACACCAGGTCCACCAGTGGTTCAACCTCCAGGTCTCTCCCTTGGACCAGTTTCAGGGCCACCATCAAATACTCACCACACCTCCACCATTTTCATTGCGGTATTCGTCTCTTTAGGGGGTCTTTTCTTCTTGGCTTTTCTCTTAGCAGGTCTCTTCTGCTTCGTTAAGAGGAAGATGAGGCCCGTGATGGTTCCGGCGGCTGCCGCCTGCGAAGGAGGAGACCAATACGCCCAAGCTGAAGGAGGAGGCGCTGCCGCCGCCGTTGCCGGTGGCCCTCCGTGTGAGCCTTCTGACACCGCAGCGCCATCCACTCTCGCCTATGGCTAAAACAAAAACAAATTGAATTTTTGTTTCTCTTGTGTTATAAAATAAATTGAATTTATTTTATTTTGTAATTATTTTGAAATTGTATTTCAAACAAATGTATAGAGTGTTCTTTATTCTATTCGAACATTTGATTGCCTCCTCATTCCCTGACCCTCCCTACTTATCCATTCTATTCTCCTCCGCCGCTCGCCGCCTCCTTCAACACCATCGTTAAGCTCATGTCCACAGCCACCTCCCCAAGGACCCAGCCCAAATTTATACGGGCAGCCCAAACCCCAACCACCGAACTACTCACCAGGTCCACCAGGGGATCAATCTCCAGGTCTCCCTCTTGAACCAGTAGCATGGCCGCCATCAAAGACTCACCACCGCTCCACCGTTTTCATTGCGGCATTCGTCTCTGCAGGGGGTCTTTTCTTCTTGGCATTTCTCTTAGCCTGGCTCTCTTGCTTCGTTAAGAGGAAGATGACGCCAGTGATGGTTCTTGGCATTTCTAATTAATGATTCGAGGCTTGGGAATTTTCAGTAGATTGTAAGCCACGTTAATTGGGACATAAATTTCAGACAGCGGTCAGCGGGTACAAAAGCAATCGATCCTTAATCACGTGCTACACAGCAGTTGTACGCGTAGTACTCACGTTCTCCGCCAACACATTCTGACACACGTCACCTCGAGTTGCTACACAGCTTCCTCCTCTGTCGTGTTTAACCAATCACGAGGTGGTCAATTTTGATCCACTTTTAGTATTCGGATCCATTGGAACCCCACAGCCGCTTCTCCACCGCCGCTTCCTGGACCCGCACACCTAGAATATTCGCCTCTTACCTTAAACGTTCTCTCTCTCCCTCACAATCCTTCTTCCTCATTTTCAGATTTTTACTTTCTAGTGACGTTACGGGTCTGAGATTCCCCAAATTTATGGTTTGCCAAATTTTATCTCACTGTATAGTGTAATCAATCTTTTCTGCTGATCGCGACATACTAAGTTCGCCGCAGTCGAAACAGGTTGAGTATTTGTTTCATATTGATTTTTTAATCTCTCTTGTTAATTTTGCGATCGGCAGGAGTTATTAAACTTAAGGGCCTGCGACGTATCAAGAATTTGAAGAGCGACGATGTGGAAATAGGTTGCTTTTTTTTTCGTGTTTGTAATATCTGATTTGGCTCACCTCTCGTTTTTTGTTTTGTTTTGTTTTGAGTGGCGACTATTGATCTTTCGACTATGGGCGTTCTTAAAAATTCGTTTATTTTCAACAATTTAATTGTATGATGGTAGATCTTACAGGTTTAAATTATATGGTAATCTGATTTGATGAGGAGGAAGAGGAAAGTAACCGCAGGAGATGAATATTCAAATCTAGTGGACATTGTGTCATCTTCCCACAACTCTCGATCTTCCAATCTTAAGTCACATTACTCTCTAGAAGATTATGCGAGGTTGAACAAGAGGTGTAAAGAAGACCCAGTTGCAGAACTTGTTCATTCCTACAAGAGTAGGCTTGCTGGAATTGCTACGGCTCCACCCTGTGGAACCTCTTTGATTTCTCCTGGAAGAGGACTCAAGAGGAAGATAGGCTGCATCGATTTAGCCACTCAGATGGGTAGGAGGAGGAAAAAGATCGAAGATGATTATATCTTAGGTACCCCACTCGGGCATGGCAAGTTCGGCTCAGTTTGCTTGTGTAAATCTGCGACTAGTGGAGCTGAATTTGCTTGTAAGACACTTAAAAAAGGAGAAGAGACTGTTCACAGGGAGGTAGAGATAATGCAGCACTTATCTGGTCATCCTGGGGTTGTCACTTTGCAGGCTGTCTACGAGGACGCTGAATATTTTCATCTTGTAATGGAGCTATGCCCTGCAGGGCGTTTGATAGATCAAATGTTGAGGGAAGGCCGATATTCGGAGCACCGAGCAGCTAATATCTTCAAAGAAGTGATGTTTGTAATTAAGTATTGCCATGATATGGGGGTTGTACACAGAGACATAAAGCCTGAGAATATTCTTCTTACAGTATCTGGAAAGATCAAGCTTGCAGATTTTGGGCTGGCTGTGAGAATTTCAAATGGTACGTGTGTTATGAGATTTTTGTCTCTCTTTTTGTTCTTTCAAAACATAAATACATGTCTGATAAACACAAGTGTACTTGCCTTGTCCTCGTAGATGTCTAAGATGAGTGATGACATAGAGGTAAGTTAAGGACAAGAAATGCTATGAAACTGCTCGATTTGCAAGCAAGATTGAAGTAGCTTTGGTTGGTTGGATGCTTTGATTATGCTGGGAATGACCTGCTGTCAATTTCAGGTCAGAGTTTGACAGGCTTGGCTGGAAGTCCTGCTTACGTGGCCCCTGAAGTGTTGTCGGGAAAATACACGGAGAAGGTCGATATTTGGAGTGCCGGTGTCCTCTTGCATGCTCTTTTGGTAGGGACACTGCCTTTCCAAGGTGACTCCTTGGAAACTGTTTTTGAGGCCATCAAGGGCGTGAAACTTGATTTCTACTCGGGTCTGTGGCTTCCGATATCCAAACCAGCTCGGAATCTTATTGGAAGGATGCTGACGAGAGATGTTTCGGCCAGGATTACTGCAGAGGAAGTCCTAAGTAAGTTCATTATTACCTATGCTAGTGTTTCCTTCCTATGCTATATTAGTGTAATTCTCAATATGTTCTCAAATTGGCCAGAGATTGGCTTAGGTAATCAATGGATCCAATAACTAACTCATCATTTTTAGTTTCTACCATGCTTCTCTGGGTAAAGTTTGATTAACTATGGCATCTCAGGGGATCCGTGGATATTGTTCTACACTGACCGGACATTAAAGTCACTACCCTTCAAAACGAAAGCGAAGAATCTAGTAGTAGAATCGGCCTACCATCCCGATATTACCCTAAAAACTAAGGCCTCTTCCGAAGAGTACTCTAACCCTATTACTTCATCTGAAAGCTGCCACTCAGAAGATAGAGATGAGTGTGCTCTGGTGGATGCACTTGCCACTGCTATTTCACACGTGAGGATTTCCGAGCCGAAACGAACCAGGCTGTGCAGCCCAGCCAGCCCTATAGAGCAACAGTGCTCGTCTAACATGAAGGCTAACCATCTTTGTAAAGCATTCTAATCATGCTGACCCACCAATCACACCGCAATGACACAATCCTGGGATCATGATTGTGGAGCTATTTTACTAATATTATTTTGTGTTTGATATTTTGGGTGTTAACCTAGTTTTTGTACATAAGATCAGATGTAATAGAGCCTGTTATGATATGGTTTCACCCATCTTTACTGTAATTCAAACCCTAAAGCTCTTGATCGATGTCTACTTTACCGAATATGTTGGCATTTTCAAAGGGAAAAGGTAGAAGTTAAAAACGAATAAGCCTTAAATTTGGAGGTGGGAAAATAATCAAGATCATCTACAGTCCATCCAGTGTTGTAGTAATGTAGAAGCTCAAATTCACAACTCATTTGCTGTAAATTTAAGACCAAATGTAAGTAATAAAGAGAAAAGACCAAATGCAAAAAGTACATGAACAACGTGGATTTTTTCTTACAGTGTTCTTTACCCCCAGCTTGAGCTTTGACAAGAGTCGTTTGTTATCGAAAACACAAAGCAAAATGAATAAAGTTATTGAATATATTTATCAGAATGATTTGAAGATTACCTGGTAAGAGATTGCTAGAGTGAAAATTAACAAAAGCTACACTAAAGACTGGAGAGAATAGACAAAAAGGAACACTCTACTTGATACAATTTTAAGTGAGACAAATAATATGTGAAACTTGAACATTTCTGAACTTTAAAACAAGTCAAGACTGATTCTAAATGACTCAAAACATCACTGAAAACATCATATCATGAAATTGAACATTCTCAGGAAACCATAAAGAGTGAGATTTATCAAGCTCTGAAGAGTTGGAACAAATACGTACCAACTGATTAAGAAAATCATTCTGGAACTTCGCCTTCAGTTCCAATCTCTGCAGCTATCTGCACTGACCAAAAGTTCACTTCTTTTTCACTGGGTGTGCGCAAAATTCATTATCACTGCCATTGCATATCAACTGAAACCCAAAAAAGAAATAACATCAGGCACGGGTTTATCTGTAAGTATTGGCTATGTAAGGGTCTGTTCTTTTGTAAAGAAAGAACGAAAGCCACGCTTAATTTGCATAATGCTCATGACCAATGAACTAATTGTGGCCACAGATGGATTAAAGCTCCTTAATTAACACTTTAAATCAGATTTAGCAATTTGATTATTTGGAAAAGAAACGCAAGCATACGCTTCTGAGTCTTTTAAACTCGGTGCCTGAGAGTGATAATCTCGTCGTCAAAGTCAATCTGCATTGGATCTATCTGCAGTTGGCTTTCGTCGGAAGCAGCAGGCGCTCTGGTGCTAAGTCATTCCCTGAATCAAAACAAGATAGAATTCTCTCTGCAAAATAAAAACAGAAGATTCGGAACAAATTTATTGAAATCGACGTTAGATTCCAGGAATGATGCGTCGAAATTGAAATTTCAAGCTTCTACTCTCTTCCCGTCGAATCCAGCGCCAAAAAAAAGAAAAGAACAATTCGATACCTTGATCGAAAGGAGCAGCACGATTGTTGTAAAAAGAACTGCCGCCTTTATTCGAATTCGCCGCCATTGAAGAAGAAGACAAAAGGCGAAATGCTAAAGAGGAGAGGAAGTAGAGATCAAGAGAATCGCTAGTTCTCACGTATGAAATCTCTATATCTATCATTTCTACTATCCGCCGAATTTTGCGATCAAAGATTAAAAAAAAAAAAAGTCACTGTAAAGTCAAAATTAAGAGTGATGGTCTGCCACACGTGCGAGTCAGTGCATTGAAATTGTAGCTGTTTCCTTTCCTTAGCGACGGAGACGGGATACGCGGGAGAATGACATGCCTGCTTCTTGCTCCGTTGTCACCTATCAACTTCTGCCGTAAAATCGCTGCGATTTCCCCCGTTTCTGCCTCTCTCTCCAGGCTTTCCTCGGTGAGTCCTCTGCCTTTTAGTTCTATCTCCCTCCTCCAGTGCCAAGTCTTTGACTACCTTTTCAACTCTGGTTAGATTTTTGTCCATCCGTTTCGGAGATCTGCAATCCGTCGATTTTGTCTCAATCCTCGAAGTGGAATTAGGGCGATGCAGAATTCCGAGGCTATATCGTATTTGAGCCAACGAGAAGCAGCTGAGGTCGATGAGATTCTTATGGGCCCTCTTGGGTTCAGCGTCGATCAGTTAATGGTCGGTGACATTGTTATTTTCATTTTCTAATGCTCATTTGTTGTCAATACTTGCTTATTGTTTCGAGTAATCTATGAACTAGTTTTGCGCCATTTTTTGTAGTAGGAATTGGCTGGGTTGAGCGTTGCGGCGTCTATAGCAGAGGTAATGTTTCCTACCTTTTTTATTACTATTTCTAATTAGCTGCGGATATAGTTTTCTACTATTTACAGCAGTTGAGGACGTGGTGGTGTTATCGTCTGGTTTTAGTTAGAGATCAAAAGCGGAGATAGTAGGGGTTGCAATGATTTGTTATACGCTTAGAATCACATTGGAAAAAAATCTAAAGTTTTTATTAGGTTCGAATGCATTGATCATTTTTTGAGAAACCCCCGGTAGTAAGATCAGGAACAGGATGAGCCTTGACAAAAACAAATTTAAACAATCGATCCAGGTGATGCATGGCTTTGCCTCTCTTATTTGCCTTTGTTTGAATCTGATAATATAACCAGGTCTACAAGCCAGCTGAGTACAATAGGGTTCTGGCAATTTGTGGTCCTGGAAACAATGGCGGTGATGGTCTTGTGGCAGCTCGACATCTCTTTCACTTTGGATATAAACCATATGTTTGTTACCCAAAGAGGACTCCAAAGCCTCTATATGCTGGTCTCGTCACCCAGGTAAAACTCCTACTTGCTTTTCTCTTAAAACAATAGTTGTGTTCAGTCCCTCATACTTGTTTTCTATTTTTGTTAGATATAACTTTCAAGCAGATAGTGAGGCATGCTAACATGTGATTATTTTGTAGCTGGAATCACTGTCGGTCCCTTTTTTATCAGTGGAAGACATACCATCGGACTTATCCAATAATTTTGATATTCTAGTAGATGCAATGTTTGGTTTCTCCTTTCATGGTAATTCTCCACCTTTAGTGCTTGTTGAGCTTTGAATCTAATGGAAGCTGTTTCCTGCTGCTGTAAAAAATCTGACTCCCACTTTGTGGAGCTGGTTTATGTTCAATCCTTAAGCTGGGAAAAACATTAGAAGAAGATAAGAATGATAGAAGAGAATAATATGGCAAAAACTCTAGACTCTGATATTGAAATGCGAATTATATGAACTTATTAAAATGACATAATTGATAGACAGTGAAAACCTAATTAGTCTATCTGATAAAAGAATCTTGATAGTACCCAACATAATTGATGAACTTTTATTCAATATTTTCTGTATCATTAGTGATAATGATAGCAAGACTACAATGTAATATTTTTGTTGTACGATTATATTTTCATATAACTGGTTAAAATTTTAATTCTTTAGGTACGCCTAGGCCACCTTTTGATGGTCTGATAAAAACACTTGCCAGCTTGCATGATCAAGAAAGCCAAAAATTCCCTGTTATTGTTTCTGTTGATATTCCATCGGGGTGGCATGTTGAAGAAGGAGACCCAGGTGATGGCCTCAAACCTGACATGTTGGTAAGTTTCCAACTGAAAATTTGTTTATAGTTTCCACTTTGCAATTTATACATGTTATTTCATATTTGATCTTTTGAAATAACAATGCGTCTACATTCTAGGTTTCTTTAACCGCGCCAAAGCTGTGTGCAAAGAAATTCTCTGGCCCACACCACTTTTTAGGTGGTAGATTTGTGCCACCAGCGATTGTGGATAAATATAAACTTAAGCTACCTTCATATCCTGGCACTGCAATGTGCCTGCGAATTGGAAAAACTCCTCAGGTTGATATAGCAGCACTCAGAGAGAACTATATATCTCCTGTGTTTCTTGAAGATGAATTGGATACTGACCCCATTAATCAGGTACAAAATTTTTGCATAACACGTGTTTTTTGGGAATTCCTTTTGCTCAGTGCTTTTAACAGCTAATTTCAGGCACAATTTTTTTTGTATTTTGTTATTGTTCATTTTATAGAGATTTTAGCAATTGAGGGTTCTATAAATTCCTTAAGTAGCAAGTCATTATTTATCATGCAGTTTCGTAAATGGTTTGATGACGCAGTAGCTGCCGGCCTGCGGGAACCTAATGCTATGGCACTTTCAACTGCTGGTAGTGATGGAAAACCGTAAGATAAACTCTTGATGCGGTTTTGTTTCTTAAATACTCTAGTTCCATATTATTATACTGCTCTTTGTATTGATGTATTAGAATCAGCCAATGTTTTCTTTGTGTGTAAGCAACTAAGGAGAAAACTATTGGTTTTAAACAATATTAGCAGAAAGATAATTTCCATTATAGAAAGATTTCAATATGTCGACGACTTCTGATCTAAAATAGGTAACAATAGACAAATCTGATATAAATGGTAATTATAATTTCCTAATTCTTTTAGCCAAAAAGACTAAATATCTCCGCAATTGTGAAGATAATGTGTCAATCTTTTCTAGTTTGCAAATGTGCTTTTATTTCTATTAGGGTAAAATTCAAATTTACCTTCAAAGTATCAATTAAGGGTAAAACAAACATTGAAGAATTTTTTTTTAACAAAGTCACCTTCGAAGTATGCAAAACTCAACAAAGTCCATGTCGGCCCACCAGTTTAGAAGAACGGGGGGCCGATCTACGTAGCACCGGAAAACAGGGTCCCGTTCTCCCGTCTAGTGCTTCGAAGCACTGGAACCCTCTGGACTGAGGGGCCGTTCTGGGAGAACGAGGCCCCGTTCTCTGGTGCTACGTAAATCGGTCCTCCGTTCTTCGATACTCAATTGTTCACGTATCAGTTCTTTGATTGTTTATTCTTGGGATTCGGGGTTGTTACGGCCTAGATTTGTTGTGATGTTCATCCAATTAGTTTCATTTAATCTTTTCATTTTGTGCTAAACAATGCCAATTGGGAGTTTCTATGATAAGTTATTATGTATGTACTTTGTAAGACCTTGTTATTAATTGAACGATATTCTTCTCCATAGATACTAAATACATTGTCATTTAATGTACTATGTTCTATTCCATTCAATCTAATCACAACAACAACTCCTCTCTTTTGATTATTTTACCAATTGCCTACACCATAATTGAAGAATGCAAATAAGAAACATTTTACCAACAAGAACTGTGCGTATATGCTACTGTAATTTTCTGTTTGGATTTTGAATAAAAACAACAAACACCTGCTAGTAATTCGAAGTACTGGACGGAAGAATGGGGCCCCGTTCTTTAAGAACGACCCCCCGGTCTAGAGGGATCCAATGCTTCAAAGCACTGGACCGGAGAAGAGGGGTCTAGTGCTTCGAAGCACTTGACGGGAGAACGGGGCCCCGTTCTCTCAGAACATCCCCTCAGTCCAGAGGGGTGGGAGAATGGGGCCCGTTCTCCAATGTCACGTAGATTGGCCCTCCATTCTTCGAGATCGGAGGGCTGGCATGCGCGAATTTGTTAAGTTTTGCATACTTCAAAGTTGATTTTGTTAAAAAAAATTCTTCAATGTTCGTTTTACCCTCGGCCCATACTTTGAGGGTAAATTTGAATTTTACCATTTCTATTAATAATACTTCCCTCAAGCTGGTCATATAAATTCTTCTTTTTTAACTTGCCAATCATCAAATCAAAAGTAGAAATGTAGAATTAGGCACTCCTCTGCTGAATATATCTGCCAATTGATCCTAGAATGATATAAATGATATGAAAATTGCACCTGTGATATCTCCTTTATAAAGTGTACGCCAGCAGATCAATCACGGTTGTTGTAGTCATTCTATATCTTCCTTTTGGCTTGAACTTGATATTAGTTTCTATCTGTTTTTTTCTGTTAAATGTTATGTTGAACCATGTTGCAATACTTATTGCCACCAAACACTAGTCCCTTCAGTTTCAATCTTTATTACTTCTAACAGAAGTATTATCCTGATTCTTACTATGTCTCTATACCCGTTGTTCTTTATTCAGCCTCAATGCTTGTTATAACTAGCATATGTTGCTTCTTACTTCGCCATGTAACAAGGTTGCATTTAAGTCTCTAACAAAGGCACAATAACCAGATGCAGATGTTCAGTTTTTTATCTGTACTTCCCTGATTGGCATTTGTAAATATTTGATATCTGTATGTGGATTTTCTACATAAAGTAGTCCTTTTCCTGACAAGTCTTTTGAGTATCAAAGGAATTTGGTAGCACCAACCATATGAGGTTTTAGAGAATCATGTGTTAAATGGCTTAGAATGCTTACTGCACAGATGATGCTTTATCTAGTATGAAATAGATAAATCAATCTCCCAACTCATTTCTTATATCTCCTTAAGGAGTTGTAATTCTGATCAGCGACTTTCAATTAATGATTAAAATCAACAAGAGTTATTGATGTTTTATAACCTAACATTCCAGTTTCGTTAACAAATTTAAGGCATACTTTCTTTGATATATATATAAATTCTTTCTTTAGATCTTGCAACTTTATTCTAAGGAAGTGTTTCAAAAGACCCAGATCTTTTATTCAACATTCAAATGTCAACTGCATTTTAATTTGCCTTATTTCTTGCCAATTAGAGGTTTGTGTATATCCATTGGTCTGTCACAAGGTTTCCCTGTATCTCCCAGTGGTCCAATTAGTTTTGTACATGACATAAACTTCAATTTTATAGACCACAGTTCGCTTCCGTCTAGGAATATCAGCAACAATGTCCCAGGCTTATTATTCTCAGTGTATTCATTTCTTCCTCGATAGTTCTCTTCCATTTCTACCATAGAATTTATTTTGATATGTTGTTACACATCAAGTTCTTGCCGAGGAATTTCCAAATTTTTGAATTATGTGCTGATATCTTTATCTCCTCATTTAGTTTTGTAGATTTCTCTGGTTCGAAAATTTTGACAACATCATCTTGTTTCATTAAGAACAACTTGTAGTTTCCCACACAACTTTAATAGTCAAGATGAAAAGATATGGCTTGCTAATCTCTATATTCATAGAGTTGAGTGATCACAACATGACCATAAAGTTTTTGGCTTCCAAAATTTCACCATTAGGATTGCATTCTTTACTAGTGCCTCTAAGACACTGCATCATGTTTCGACTTTTCAAAAGAAGTTTGAAAGGCTAGGATCACTTTAGGATATTTAATCCATTAAGCTTTAGATAGTAATTTGTAGGGTGGGATTATCAAGATCAGAAAGAGCCTTGACTTGAATAGAAGTAGGAACTGTCAGAGATGATTCTTCTGTAATCTTTAATTACGAAATATGGAAGAAACCAGAGAAACAGAGGGACTAAGACGCTTGATAAAGAAAAGACGTGTTATAATATTATCTAATACAATATTAGCTAAAAAACAATTTTCATTTGAAAAAGATGAGTTATTGACAAATCTGAACATAAATTGCTGAATATAATTTCTTAGAAATTCTTTCGTTCATAGCGGGTGAAGTAAATCTTTCATTCTTTCTTAATTGTGAAATCTGAATTTATTTCCATCAATAAAAAACCTTTCCTATTCAATCATAATTCTTTACAAATGTTTGGATTGTGCTCTCTAGCATATATGAAAGTTTATAACTTTCTGTTATAATAACATCATTCATTTTACTCTCTGCTGTAGCTCATCCCGAATGGTGTTGCTGAAAGGAATTGACAAGGGTGGTTTTGTCTGGTTAGTAATTATATATACTGATGTGGTAGAGCTCAATTTTCAAAGCGTCCTTCTACAACGGGACTCAATTATCACTTTCTTGTTGATGTTATTGTATCCAGGTACACTAATTATGAAAGTCAAAAAGCACATCAATTGTCTGAAAATCCCCATGCTTCACTTCTTTTCTACTGGGACGGTCTTAATCGGCAGGTAATTATATATTTTAGTTTTAACACCATCTTGAAATTTGAGAATAGTTCCCTGCTGAGATTGATTCTTCTTGAATGATGGTTAATAACCCACTCAATTATGCATAACTTTTTTATGACTTTTTTGTTTAAGTTAGATATTAGAAGCCATCCTACTCCTGAATTAGCTAGTATGAGCTTTAAAATCTGGTCATGTTAGGCTTTTAAGGCTGCTGGTTTAGTCTTATGAATTCCTTACTAAGAGTATGAAGTAATCATGAAAACACTACTGTTTTTGTAAGAACATTTTTTTCGGCACCTTGTCAAATTCCACTGTGATAGTCTTATATTGACTTACTAAGTTCCGTAGTTGCTTCACTGATAATAAGGACTGTGGATGCTTCTGAGTGTCATATTTATTGCTAAAATATTGGGAAGTATAATTAGTGATTCTTGGTCTTGGTTTGCTATCCCTGGAGAAAGTGGTAGAAAATCCACAATACAGTCTGACGTACGATGTTTCACTTTCTTTTTTGATCTTGAAAACTGCAAATTGCTTTAGATAGGAAGTCGCTAATTTAAATCTTATCTATTCTTTTCTACTGAATTAATATTTTGAACTTCAGTTGCATAAAAATCTGACAGTATTTCATTGTTCCCCCGGATGCTTCTCAAATGCAAATTGTTCACAACTGACTAAGTTACTGCTGCTCATATAGAGATAATAAATTACAAGTTGGTAAGACACCTAATATTCGTTAATTCCAGGAAATGGTTAGCAGGGACCATGGCTTTCTTATCATCTCATGGTGTAGGAAAGTGTTTGATAATTGCTGTTGTTTCTAGGTGAGAGTGGAAGGTCCAGTTGAAAAAGTGTCTGAGGAGGAATCTGAGCAGTACTTCCATAGCCGCCCTCGAGGAAGTCAGATCGGTGCAATTGTTAGCCATCAGGTTTTCTTTTTGACTATTTCTACGTCTGCAGTAAGGGAAAATGATTTAATAATGCCACTATTTGATCATGTTGCCTATTTCCTTTTCAGAGTTCCTTAGTACCTGGAAGACATGTTCTACACCAAAAATACAAAGAATTGGAAAAAATATTCTCGGATGGGTATGTTTTTGTTGTTTAACTGTCTATTCATCAGAAAATGATCCCTTGTTCAGTTTCCTGTGTCTGCTTGTGTGAGAAAGTGGAATGGTAGTACTGTGATTTATACACTTGTTAACAAGTTTTAAACATTCTTCTATTGAACTAAGTTTGAGATAAGAATGTGTTTATGGCACAAATTTTTCAGAACCAGAATCCACACAAACTGGTAGCCTTTTGAAAATATTCAATGCATTGGATGTTTTTGGTCAAGAACATCTTGTTTCATTGTTTGCAGAAGTTTGATTCCGAAACCGGAACATTGGGGAGGATACAGGCTCAAACCAAGACTGTTCGAGTTTTGGCAAGGGCAACAATCTCGGTTGCATGACAGGTTGTTCTCATACCTTTAATAGAAGGTGGTATTCCCTTATTCTCATGTATAATTTGATGATAGTTGGAGGTTGTAACAAACGAGTTTGGGGAGTGTTTAGTCAACCCTAGCCATAATGGTTAGGATGAGCATATGCCTTGGTATGATCGCGTTTTCATGGTGTCAGTGAACCAATCCACAAAAGTTTTGCTGGCATATGTTTTTCGAATATAGCTAATTCATTTTGAAGTTTTTGAGTGATCGTGTTTGCACGTGTTCTTGACAGATTGCAGTATTCTCCTTGTGAGGTCAATGGAGAACAGGCTTGGAAAATTGAGCGATTGGCTCCCTGATGGCACATTGAACATCATAGTCTGGAAGTTATCATTCCTGGTATTCAATGTATTTTTGAACAATATGTGCATATTCAGTTACAAGATGAGCATTGTTTGTGTTTCCGAAGTGATTTAGAAGGCATACATTTGTTTAACGAGCGCAGCTCAAATGTTGACAGAATACTGTATGGTTAGTGTTTAAAACCTGGATACAGCTCTCTGCCTGAAATATAGTTATCCAAATTAATTTGCATGTTATATTTTCCTATTGTCTTTGGGTGACTGTCGTTCTTAACTTTCAAAAGAAGTCTTCTACGTACTAATGATACTTATCTCTCACTATTAATTACTGAAACTTCTTTACTCATATATAACTTTGTTAATGATGAGGATATGAAATCTTTGTGATCTCCCCCAGAAAAATCTAAGCTTGAAGAGCTGTGGCAACTGCCAAATCCAGTTCGAGTCAGCCTTTGTTATAGTGTTGTTGACAGTTAACTCTTGTTCTGGTTTTCATTTTCTCCTGAAAGTGGAAGATCCAGGGTATTTGAACCAGGACTGGGTGTCTCACCTAAATGTCACTCTTTCTTTCTCTCATGCCAGCGCATAATTATGGAAATGATTGAAGCCATAAACTTCTTTTTAAGGTTCTTTTGACCAGTTGAATCTGAAACTTGAGTCATTAGTTTTTCCTTTGAGTAGATAATTAGATGTTAAGGTGGTCACACTCATTTCTTTTCAAAAGAATGGACTTCACTTGTTAATGCGTGGAACATGTTTATGATCTGGAACTATTCATTAGTTTAAAGTCGAGTTCAAAGACACCTTGCTGGATAGGATATTGTTACACGTCAGTTACTCAGTTATAGATAAGGCTACCAATAATTGGAGGTGGGCAAGTTTTGGAGTTGTATTAAAATGACCCATCAATGAAATTGGGGGCCGCTCATTAATATTCCACAAGTGGGCAAAGATGTTTGATCAGGCTCATAAATTTGTTGGATTTTGTTAGATCCATTAGGAAGACCATTGACCCTCAGAACATCTTTGTCTTGGACCTAACTTCTAATCTTGATCTGCAAGTGGCCACGTCTCTGGCTAGTTGATCTAGACATCTGCTTTATGCACTCAATTATGCACCACATGTTGTCGTAGAGATTGAATTTTATGCCTTTCTTTTATATTTGTCTCAATGCTTACTGATGATTGCTGAAGGGGTATGTTCTATTCTTACCCTATCCTTTGAGGGTTAGGATTTGAAAGGTAGATATCAATCAAAACCTAGGATTATGCTTGAAGATTATAAAGTTTTGATAGTTTCTATATCTTTAAAGATTAAACTTTTGACTGTGCTTTGTTTTCTGGGGGTATTCAGGGGGATCCTTTCTCTTTCCAGTGGTCTTAGTAGATTCTTCAAAACCCACATCATATTGAATAAGCCATGAGATTGAAATTTAGATTCTACAAACATTGACATGATTTGCTTTCATTTTGATTGAGTAGATCCTAAAAGTTTTGACTTTATTGGTGTTGCAGATGGAGGATTCATGGAGATTGGGAGGGACCATTCTAATGGCACTTGCATTAATTGTACTCGGAAGCCATTTTTAAGCCTGTGTTTCCCTTGTTGATTTCAACAACACCAACACAACTTATAATCAACATATAATTGGTACTGGACTGTGGTCCTCTCTCTCTCTCTCTCTCTCTAGTTTTCTTAATTAGAGGAAATAAACTAAAATGAAAGATATAGACTGATGCATTAATGAATAAAATATCTCCCTGTCTCCATACACTTTATTCCATTCATTTTTGTGTGTGTTTCAGGCTTCTCCACGAAAAAGGGTATTTCTAGTCTTCCTTTATTTGCTTTTATTTCAAAGTGGTAGGATTTTGCATGAATTTGGGGTTTAGAGTGAGATTCCCCCACATATTTAGACCTTCTAATCCAATCCCCACCGTCCATTTTTAAGATTAAGAATTAGGTTTCTGTCAAAACATGAATAATTTTCCCTTTTTCTCTTTTATTACTAGATTCATTTATATTTATTTAAAAATAAAGCGAAAAAGACAATCTACTGGAAGTGGTCAAGTTGATGAAGGAGAGATGGAAAAGTAACAGTATTTATTTATTTTTAAGTAGAAAAAAATAATAATATTTTTAATGAAGTGGTGCAGGCAGCATCAGAGAGCATACTTTAGTGGTTGACCTCTTTGCTTTGTTCACCCTATGAATGAATATGCTTAAGATGACAAAAGCAATCAAGAAACACCCAAAACTATATTTTCAAAAGTTTTATATTATGATATTAAGACCAATAATTCGTGACATATAATTTAGGTTTAAATTTAATTTCACCTGCTATCATATTCTCAGCACATCACTGTCACACCACTCACTGCCACTGGACTCCCACCTCCTTCCTCCTTTGTTGCTTTGTAGGTTGGCTTCTCCTCTCTGTCTTGCAGTTGCCACCAAAAAGCTGAAGCTTTTTTAAATACTTATAAATAAAAAAAGTTTGATGGGTAAAGGCAGTAATCTTCTTCCCATAACATGAACGTGGCCCACATACCTAATGATCAGATGGCGGGGCAGGTGCTTGATATGGGTCTTCTCCAATCAAAAGTGAGCTTTTTTCTAACCCATTCTCCCTGTTCAGGTTGATTGATTAACCAAAATTGTATGATGCATGTGATTTTCTGATGGGTCTCACGTGTTTATTCAGTCCAAGTTTTTGTACCTGAAATCATGATCTGATGCAATCCAGTAGGTAGGACAGGCCCATCAAGGACGCTGTTCGTGTCTAATCAGACGGATGAGGTTTAGAGAGAGTGTGTGTGTTTTGTTTGTTCGTACGATGTGTCGTTATTATAAATTTATGTTCGCCCTTTTATTAGTTTTGAAAAGCAGAGCCAGAGGCTATCATTTATCGGCAAAGGCTCTCATCTTTTACCATTTCAACTCTGACCCCCTCCTTATCTTCTACTGGCCCTTTCACCCACATTTTTGACCCTTCTGCACGAGGGAGATAGAGAGAGAGGCCAGAGCCAGAGCCAGAGCCAGAGCCAGAGAGATGGATTTAATCCACTGGCTTCAGCTAGATATGGTTGGACAAAGAAAAGAAAACCAAGCTCACTGCTCCAATCGCACTGTCAGAACCCACTTTCATGATATCTTTGCTTTTACTCTCTTATTTTTCATACCAACCAACAACCAAGTGCGAAAAAGAGACCGAGCAGGGAAGCGACACGTCATCAAACGACAGGTCCCACTTCTTTTACCAAAGTTGAGAAAAAGAACAGTGGAGATCTCCATTGACAGTGAGTAAAAGCAGAGCTTAAAGCCAATAGATCCAAGCAACTTAATGAGGAGAAGAAGAAAAGAAGCAGAAGTCTTGAAAATCAGAGTCTCAAGAGATTAAGAAAGGAGGGGGTCCTCCATTGTGTACTTGTACAACACTTCACACACAACATTAATGGACTTCATTTTCAACTCTATCATTCCTCATTAAAATATAAATAATAGAAAAACGAGAAGGCAAAGTAGCCCCCACAAGGACATTTGAAAATGAGGTCAATCCATATTTCTGCATTTATTACCCATCTCTCATTTCCTAACAAAAACTACAATAAATTCAATAGTCCAACACATCTGATTAAAAACGATAAACCCAGAAAAAAAACGAGACAAGGAACAGGTGAAGAAGAAGGCAAGACTCGTCAGCTTAAACTACCCACCATTTGAATGACCAGAACGGGAAGAACGATTCTTACAAGATTGAATTCTTCTACCGATGATGATGGTAAGGAAGTTAACCAAGCTTCATAGATTTCTGATTTCAAAAAGCTTCAATCTTCCATCAGACCCTCGATTGCAGCTTGACATCCAGTTTCTCCAAACCTTCAATGGCGATAAATGTATATGCAAGCAAATAAGAAACAACCTCCAAAAAATTTCAGACCATTACAACAACTTCGGCCGCTGGGTAACCCGTAATTTCCTGAGACTTTCACTGTGGATATAATCATCCAATTGTCCTATTCCTCAAAAGTTTTATCAGTGATTTATAATACAGAAGTCTCAGACTCTTCCAAGCTTACGAGAGATAGCAGAAATTTTCCAGCAGGTATATAAAACTCGCCTGCAGAAATAAAACCTTCCTGCCCACAAAGTGTCCACTTTCATAAACACCAGGAATAGTCTTTGGACAATTCTACAAGATGTTGACACATTTTGGAAAATCATTCCTCGGCCCATCGAGAGATCGGTACATATATAAAAAGTTGACGAGATTTCGCACTGCATCTTCCCCTTCGTTGATTGTTTCCAACACCAATCGAGGCATTGCTCTGGCGACCTCCTGACATCCCTGCCTGGTTAATTTACACGATGACATCCAGAGGAATCTCATGTTGTAAAAGCGATGCAAACCCGATAGCAAGGCTGCATCGCCAAATGGACTATCTCTAATCTCGAGTTTTTGAAGTCTTGGACAACCCTCAAGGACATATTTCAAACCCATATCACTATCTCCAGCAAAGGCAACTGAAAGTGTTCGTATTAATTTCCCATACGTTCCAATGTAACTGAAGGCGCGGTCAGTCAGTAATCCAGATATAGCAAGGCGGGTTAGCTTCTTACAGTTCTTCACAATGGCTCCAAACCCTTCATCCATGGGCTTTCCAGTTACATGGTCGGGCTGGTGCCTACCCATAATACAAAGCCTAAATACGACGAGATCTTGACAATTGTTCGACATTTCTATAACAGCCGCATTTGTCATTCGTTGGCAGAAATATAAGATCGACTCTAGTTTTCTGCAGCCCTCTGATATGGCCCGAAACCCGACTTCAGAAACAAGGCATTCACTATCCTCTCGAGGATCGACAGGGAAAACCCTAAGCTCTCGTAATTCTTTACAAGTCGTAGCAACAGCCTGGAGTCCTTCATCACGTATTGAATCAAGGGCCTGTAGTTTTTAAAATATAAGCATGCTTTAAATACTGAATGCCTACGAAATGTGCAGAAAAATGGCAAGGCGAAGAGCAAATACCCAGAAAATTTGGAGGTTGTGACAGAGCCTTATAATCGGGTTGAGTTCTTCGGCAGTAATTTGTGCATAGCTGAAATTGAGAGAAGTGAGATTTGAGCAAACAGGGTGGATAGAATAAAGGTATTCAGGTGAAACGTCCTTAAACCCAGAGAGACAAACTAATGATTTGCAGAAACGAAAGGCAGAGGTATAATCAGGCTCTGGATCGCCATGAACCATCGCCTCTGGTATACAAAATGAACCAGTTCCAATATGGGTGAGCTGCGGGGCTTGAATCATCAGTTGATATAGCTGGCCAATCGTAACATGTCCGTTGCACTTGAGTTTCTTCAGCAAAGGGGACCTCATAACCAACCTCTCCAATGCCTCAAAATTAATTGGAGATTCTACACAATCAAATGCCAGAGATTCTAGACAGCTTTGGCTTTCTCCTTCTAGAAAAACAGATATCCAATCCACCTCGTCGTCGTCCGCAACATCAGATTCGACCAGATCAAGAACTCTTAAATTTCTGAAAAACAAGTTGAGCAGCCTAAGTTGGCAGAAAGTACCAGAGAATTTATGAAAAATTGACATCAGTATATTGGACTTTCTCTACTAAAGTCGTAATCATATTAACGCATTGTCTGAAGTTAAAAAAAGATATTGAGTTTCGTAACAAAACAGCATCATAGCAAGAGATCTCGTACAATTAAGAGAGACTGAATCCTTCTCATGAGCACAAATCGGACCAGTTAAAACCCAAATAAAAGCTTCAACCTTTTCATCCACTGAACAAAGTTCTTATTAAGACCAAAACATGAAAGAAAGATCCCAAGTAGATCATATTCACCCACGCAGAGTCAACCAAAAGAGAGAGAAAAGAAAATCTTACTCAATTAGGACTGAAACTAAAGGAGAAAAGGGGAAAAAAAAACCAGAGCACCTGCAAAAGCTACCGATAGAAGCGAGACCACGGGTGCTAAACCCGTCGCAGCACACAACAACGAGCTCCTTCAAGTCCGGACAGGATTTGGCAAGGTGAAGCACATTTTCGTCAGTAATAGACATGCGCTTCAGGTAAACCTTCTCGAGCCAAGGATAAGCTTTGGCCAAAGTTGTAACCCAAGGAGTAAAGTGGGCCCCCCATCTGTCCGGCATGAGATTGAAATCAGCGAAACGAGGCTTCCCTTTAATGGCCACGGACTTAACCCGGTTGAACCGAGATACGGCGCGGCTGGGGGAGACGGCATAGCAGTTTCCGATAAAGAGGTGGGGTCGGGTGAGAGCCTCGACACGATACCAGGACTTGCAGACCAATGAGGCGGCGTTTCTATCACGGCAAGAGGTGAGGAAGTGAAGAACGTTTTCCAGAACATTCTCGAGGATGTTCTCCATAGAGCTGGACCCACCAACACCAGCGGAGGAGCATCCAGTGCAGTTCCTTAATTTGTTCGCCGATTCGGTTATGGTGTCCCCTCCCAGATCCAATGGCGGAGCTCGATCGTCGTCCTCCGACATATCTTCCAGCTCCATTCTTCTCGGCCTACTTTTATCTAAGGTGGGTCCTGCCGAAACCAGCAAGTTATTCAGATCATGGAGACAGGAAAGTCGAAGAGATGGAGATGGAAGAAGAAGAAGAAGAAGCAAGAAGCAAGAGCAAGAGAGTCGGTGCAGATTCTTGAGAATTGCAGGTATTGTGATTAGATTATTGAATCAGATGAGAGTCAAGTGAGAGCAGGAGGCTCCGCTGTCTGTGTCTCTCAGCATTAGCATTGGGATTCTCCATTTCTTTGCCTTCCTCTCTCTCTCACCCTCTTCTTCCTCCATCCAATGGCTCTCCACTCTCCCCCTCCATTATTAGTCCTATTTCCTTCACAATCTTGTCCTTTCATTTTTATCTTTTTTTAATAATCTTTTCTAATTATTTATCACTTTCCACATTGACCCCTCTTGTTTCATTATTTGCACAACTCTCACTCCTCTCTCCTCTCTCTCACCTCTCCCATTACTCTTCAATATAACATACACATCCCCAATTTTTTTATTATTTACAAGACTCCTCTAATAATGTATGGTTCTACAATCATGTGTTAAACTCACTTAATTTAATCAATATTGTAGCATGTCATTGACACATGTTTTCAATTAATTAATTTAATTGCCCAATAAATTGAACAAATTATTGACTCCTAAATCAAACTTACATAAATTACCCAAATAGTAGTTTGAATGACAAAAGTGTAATTATGAAATTTTGATGTCTCGACACGAATTTAATAAAATTGGTTAAAAAAGCCAGTACTTCTCTTAATTACGAGATTACCATTTCATTTTCACTTGACAAGAAATATGTATTAATTAATTAATTTAATCATTATTAAATAATTGAAATTGGAATTTCAATGAAAGTCAATTGTTAATAAGTAGGGGTTAAGTAGATGAGTAGATAGCTCTAGATTTAGCGTTATCTGCACGCGCTGTTCATGGTCGTGAGACCTACTTTGCTTTAACTACAACTAGGTTTCGTGTCATCCTCTTTGTCTTGTAGCGAAAGATACAGATAACATGCATTTTTAATATTAATTTTTTTTATTATAGCAGAAAAAATTGACTTCTAAATTACTTAATTGGTATTAATTAATGGTTAATGGTCATTAGCTCACGTGCTTTTTTTTCTTAATTATTATCAGAGAACTACGAAACGTGAATAGTCTGAGTGGTGTATTTTGCTAAAGCATAATTAATTAATTAATTAAATCAAAACTTTTTGACACCAGCATTTGTCTTTCTCCTAAATCCGGCGGCCCAGCTCGATTGGTATCGAGGCCCATAATAGCCCAACAAAGCTCAGGCCCATGGCTCTCTTTTGAATGACAGGCTTAAGCCCGAACCATAATAATAAGTAATTAATGGTTACATTTTGTTAATTCTTCGAGTTTTTAATCACTTTTATTACAATTAGATTTAGTCTGAAATCCACGTGCTGGCTGTTTATTGGTCTATGTAAAACCCTAGCAATGGTTAGATGACTAGTATTGTGCCTGAAATAAGTGGACCACAGGTGGCAGATAACTTGTGGCTAAGGGTGGGCAAGACCGGACCGTAGACCGGGAACCGGACCGAAGTTCGGTCCATATAAAATGGACCGAAGTTCGGTCTTCGGTCCAAGTCCTCTGGACCGAGATCCTTCGGTCCAGTCCGCGGTCCAGCCCCTTAAATCCCGAAGAACCGGGGACCGGACCGCGGACCGAATTTTATGAGGCATGAGGCTTCCTCCCAGCCCAGACTCCCCAGTCCCGATTCGGAACTCACTCTGCTAGACTGCGAAATTGCGAATCCCTAACGGCGAAGTGCGAAGCGAACGGGGAAGTGCGAACTCGCTCTGATCCAGAGTGTTCCTCCTCCGCTTCAGCTCCTCTTCACCATACTTTTGCTGCTTCTCCTACTTCCTCGACGTTTCCTCCTGACGAAATCTCGCTCCTTTTGCATCAGATTCTTCGTTCTTCTTCTTCTTCTTTGTCACCGATCGTCTCCTCCTCGTTTTAATTCGATTATACAGAAAGTGAACGCAAGGAACTGGGCGATCTTAGTCTTTGGCATCTACCCGATGGAGCAATTTGGGCTCCGAACGAGGTAGAACTTAAACCTTCGATGGAAGTTTTAAAGCAATAGGAAGTGAATTACAGACTAATGGCGCTCAAGCCATTATATCCTCATTAGATAGGAGTAAGGTGTAACACCCCTAAAGTTGTACCCGTATTTCCCGTATTATTATTATTATTTTTTTTTTATATACATATTACTTTAATCAAACCTTACGCGGAATCTAAACTGAAATTGAAAACAGAACTGAAAACGGAATTGAAATCGAACTTTGAAATTTCTTAAAACAAAACCTTTAATATATAAATACTTGAAACATTTAATAAAATTCATTTAAAACAATTCAGAAAACGGGAGGGCAAAATCGGGATTAAGCCCCTGAAAATAGAGGCAGCGATCGATCTCTGCCAGCTGCAGAGATCAATCGCTGCATGCAAAATGCGTTGCAGAGATCGATCGCTGCATGCTGTAATGCATGCAGCAACCAGGGGCGATTGATCTCTGCCAACTGCAGAGATCAATCGCTGCTTACCTACATAAGGGCGGCGATCGATCTCTGCAGTTTGCAGAGATCGATCGCTTAAGCAGCGATCCCCAATACTTCAATCCTTCTTACTTCAAACACTTATCATTTTACAGCATTTAACATATCACATAACTGGTTGCTCTCTGGAATCCGATTTCCAGAGAGCAAACCTCCATTTCTTTACACAAAATTTCATATAACTCACAACTTAAATCTACTTAAATCCAATTTAAACGTATTCTAAACTCAATCGACTCGAGTCGGACTTTGCGGAGTCCAACTGCGTGGATGTACCTAAACATCGAGCTTAACCGTATCAACCTAAACCAATCAAAACGATTACAAAACATTCATTAAACAGTTTAAACCAAAACGTTTTACATACAATTATAAAAACGTTATCTAATCCTATCCAGATCCAAACAACCTAAATATACTATACAATTATCAACTCAAAACATCCCACAATAAACCCAGAGTCCAGACATACATCCCCACGGGTCGTATCGCGCCTCGACTGCCCCAGCGCACTCCCACAGCAATCATCCATCAACTGCATCCCTCGTCAGGAGGAGGAACGTCGTCCTCACCTGGCTCAATATCGCCTAAGAGATTACCTACACCATACAGACACATATGAGATATTGAAATCTCAGTAAGCTAAGTAAATGCAGATGCATGCATGCGTGCGTATGCCATTCAGAAAACGTTTCATTTACAGATGCTTTTACAGATTCATTTACAGATACATTTCATATACATTACGTCACAGACAGAATCGTCACCGAGATCTCAGCCCACTAAATGGAAAGGATACATTCCGCGGTCGAACTACCACTTTCCACTTAGATGGGGGGGTACATGCTAAAAAAAAAACCTACAGCCATGCCTGAGCCCCACCTCGCGTAACCAGAAACAGATTACATTCATTAATTACAGATTACCTTTCTTTTCTTAAAACACGTGCGGAAATCCATTTTCATGACATTTGAAATCCGTGATGCATGAACAGTTCATATAAGCAGAAAGTAAACAACCAACGTGCATACATTCATGGCAGTAAAGCAGAACCTATAAACAACTAACCTAACTACCCAACCAGAATAACATAAAACAAACAGTTCCTCGAGTATTCTCGAGACGACGACGGAGTATGGTGCAGACCTTTGGGTCAAAGTAAGTCACGAAAACTTACCTGGAGCGCACTGAATCACTAGCTTCGTCCACGGGAGTCGTGTGTCTGTGAGAAAACACGATATTCATAGTTAGAACCGATTTAAACTATAAACGTCCAAATTACAAAATCCTTAACTAGCGAATTCTCCTAAATTCTCCACTTAGCTAATTAGAGCATTTCGAACGTTAATTAAAGCTCGATTATCCAAATTCTCAAATAACGAGTTTTTCCCTAAAACCCGAAATTTTACCAATTTATAACTTTTTCGCAATTCGACTTTTCTTCGTCCAATAACGTTCAATACGCTCAATATATAGGTAATTATAGCTAACCGATTAATTACGAAGCCTAAATCACGTTTTTAACGGAAAACCTAATTTAAACCCTAACCCTAAATCAAACCAAAACTCGAAATAAACGACCCAAGACTAAAGCTACATACCGAGGGTAGCGAGAGAGGAAGAAAACGTGAAGAAATCGGGTTGATCGGAGGTCGGATGGAGGTCGGAAATGATGAAATCGCCGGCGGCCAGAGGAGGAAAAATCGCCTCTGTTCGTGCGATCCAGAGAAGAAGAGAGAAAGTGAGGGAGAGAAGAAGGTTTGTGATATTTTATAAAAATTGACTTTGCAAATTACCATTTCGCCCTTAGCTCTTGTTTCGTCCTTCGTTTTGTTAATCGGCTAACGATTCGGATTTTCGAAAACTCCATATTTTGCCAATAACTCCTATTTATTGCCAGGGCTTTATTAAAACTGTCCGTTCGCAATTCGGACTTCATTTGCTATTTTTAGTAAAACGTAAATTACTTTACGATAGTGGTAATTACTCGGAATATAGCGTTTAATCTCCGAAAATTCCCATAAATTCCTTAAAATTCCAATTAGTCGTTAGGATCGTAATGACGCTTCCTTTTTGTAAAACGGACCTGATTTGACGTATTTTCAAAAATACCATCCAATAATATAATAATAATATATTCAAAAAATCCGTACAAGCCGGATATTACATTCCACCCTCCTTATTCAGAATTTTGTCCACAAAATTAAATCATGCAAATAGAGCAGGATATCTAGTCATCAGCTCCTGCTGTCGTTCCCACGTAGCTAGTAGCTCAAGTGGTACTCCTCTCTTGTAGCCCAGGTACTTACCCTGAGGTCCTGGGTTCGAGTGGGGAGGAAGGTAAAAATCCTCTGCAGGGAGAGGGAAGTTCTGTGAGTTGGGCTTCCTAGTGCCAGTTGTACGGGCCTGGGCTAGGGATTCAGTGCTAGGTGTACGGGCCTGGGCTGGGTTCGGTTCCAGGGGTCCCAGGAATGACTGGGCTGGGCCGGGGCTTGACAATAAAAGGCGCCTTTTATTGTCAAGCCCCGGCCCAGCCCAGTCATTCCTGGGACCACTGGAACCGAACCCAGCCCAGGCCCGTACACCTGGCACTGGATCCCCAGCCCAGGCCCGTACACCTGGCACTAGGAAGCCCAACTCACAGAACTTCCCTCTCCCTGCAGAGGATTTTTGCCTTCCTCCCCACTCGAACCCAAGACCTCAGGGTAAGTACCTGGGCTACAAGAGAGGAGTACCACTTGAGCTACTTGCCAGGTGTACGGGCCTGGGCTGGGTTCGGTTCCAGTGGTCCCAGGAATGACTGGGCTGGGCCGGGGCTTGACATAAGGAATGGCAACCCACATTTATTCAGGACGAAGACGGACATCTTCATCAGCTACATGCTACTCTCCTGCAATCTATCGGTGCTTCTATTTATATGTTATGGCTATGCTAGTTGCTTTGAAATAATGGTTATTTCTTTGTTCTTCTGGTTCTCTGCTTAGAATTGATGGAGTTTACTTTAATCATAATGTAGCCATGGCCAATTCACAACAGTCTCCACAGCAGAATTTGTTGATCCCCATTATGCAGGAGTGTGTTGATGCCATTGGAGAATATCAGAGGCTTAATGCATTGATGAAGGGATAGTGGGTTAAAGGTTTGCTTCTATCATTCTATTAAATTTGTTACTGTCAAACTACTGGATTGTGAAATTTGACCTGATAATGATGAATAATTGGGAGTAAATTCTTTTATCTTCATCTGGGATTATTCAGAGCTGGCTGAAGGAACCTGCCTAAAGAATTATAACTATCTGGTAAAAGGGGATGACCACAACAAAAAGAAGAAATGGGCTGTTGAGCTGCCCACTGATTCTCACTTGCTCTGATATCTATTTTGTGCTTTCCTCGAACACCCGAAGTGGATGCTCCATATTGTGATGTGGGATTTTGTGACCAGAGAAGGAGAAGCTGGATTAATGAGAAACCCAAGGCATTACAGAATCTGATTCCAAATTCCAGCAAGGTAATTTGAAAAATGGCGCTGGGCGGAACCGGGACCGGGATTTCGGGTGCGGTCCAGGTTCGGTATCGGTCCCGCACCGGACCGGTCCAGGTTCCGGGATAAAAATCCCGAACCTGTTCGGGCCGGTTCGGTCCGAGCTCCGTGCCCACCCCTACTTGTGGCTATACATCAGGTCTTGGGCTTTTGACTTTTGACCACCTGCTTAGTTCTTAACTTTCTTTAGGTTAAAACCAACTATAACATCTTATGAGTTTAATTTGAAATATTGCTAAATTAAAAATTTTAATAACTAAAATCTTAAACTATAAAAAATGTAACAGACCAAACCCTAACGAGTGGCTGATCACCTCCCATTCTGAATTTACGTCTAGAACGGGGGCCGATCATCTCCTTTTCTAAATTAACGCCGATAACGGGGGCCTTTCACCCCCTGCTCTGTCTAGTGCTTAGGTGGCACTGGACGTATTGGGTCAGGGGGTCGATGTTGGGGGGGGGGCACCACCCGTCCAACATGCACCGCATGTGATTGGAGAACATGGGATCCCCGCCCCCTAACGACCCCTCGTTCCTGCTACCCATTTTAGAGGTATTCGGGAACGGGAGGTCAACGCTCCCCAAACGACCATTTGTTCCATGTCTCCCCATTTTAGAGGGTGTTCGTTCTAGAACGGGGGGTCACCGCCCCAAAATAACCCCGTTATTGGCCATATTTTTTGGTAAGATTGAGAACGGAAGGTCGCGGCCCTGAAACGGCCCATCGATCTCAATTAAATTGTTTGAGAATGTGCAGCCATTCTCAGGAAGGGGGAGTGTCGATCTCCGACACTATATAAGGAAATAACCCTCCATTCTCACCCCCAGCTAGCGAAAACCTTAAACATCTCCACCATTTTCTTGTTTAGACAAATTTTCTCATTATTAGCTACGTCGATGGATTCTGGTTTAAGTAGATCGGTTGATTTAGACGAGACAACACCTTTTGATGTCAATATGGACTGATATTCGCACTCTACGTCTATATATGGTGATCTTTGAGTATTCTATCACCTAGAAGGTAATGAAGAAATAAAGGTGCAATCAACATCGAAAACTCTAGATGACGAGCATCAAACACGGGTCGACTTGGAGGATAATGCGGTGAAAAGCATACCGGTAAGGGAAGAAATTTGGATGACATTTTATCTCGAAAAAAAATATAGTTCTTTAAAGGCAATTAGAGAAGAAATAGTTGAATACGCTTTGAATAATGGTTATGAGATCAAATTTATTAAAAGTGAATCTCGACGACTGATGGCCGTGTGTGAAGACAGATGTGATTGGCGACTGTATAGTTCAAAGATGCAAAATAAGCTTACGTTTCAAATAAAGAGATTCAACGATTCTCACAACTGTTTAAGAAAAAGAATCAACACGCTATTGCGAAATGTGTGGCAAATCATTATTTGGATAGGTTCAAAAGTCAACCTACGTGGAAAATTTCTTCTATTATCGAGAGAGTGAAGAAGGATTTCAATGTCAATATTATACCAAGTCTGGCTAGAAGAACAAGAAGCAAAGTGCAAAAATTTAATGAATGGAAGGACGACGAACAATATAAGTTATTATGGTCGTACACAGAAGAAATATATTGATCAAATTCGGGTAACACATTGGGCCTACAGACTTATTTAGTAGACTATGACTATAATGAGTCATGTGTATTCAAAAGAATATTGTGTATGGCTGCTTGCAAGGCAGATTTACTGCAGTGAAGTAGATCTATTATCTGTTTGGATGATTGTCTTCTAAAGGGCTCGTGTCCCGGCCAATTACTGACAATCATCAGTATTGATGACAACGATGATATATATCATGCTGTTGTTGCCAATGTGAAATAAGAGTGTATTGATTCATGTACGTGGTTTTTGAAATTATTGAAGGAAGACCTACAAACAAACTAAATCGAGATACGGACGAACATTTGTTTCGGATCGACAAAAGGTATAATGCATTTCCAATTGTTCTTTCAAATATTGAAGCGTTGTTGTAGTTATATTACTTTATGTTGACTCTCTTGTTCTTTCAAATACCAAGGGTTGTTGCATGCTGTGTAGCAAGAATTACCATCAGCTCACCACCGCCACTACCTCTGGCATATGTACGCAAATTTCAAAAACTAATTTCAGGGCAAAGTATACAGAGATGCAATGTGGAATGTGGCTAGGGCAACCACAACTTTTCATTTCGATATAGAAATGAGGAACTTACATCAGATTAAACTGGATACCCACGCATATCTTTAAGGCACAAACCCTAGATATTGGGTTAGTCATGCATTTTCTCTGATTTTCAAGTGTGATATGGGATTAAACAATTTATGTGAATTATTCAATGCAGTTCTATTACCTGTTAGGGACAAACCGATTCTGGCTATGTTCGAGATAATACAAAAGTTCTTGATGACTAGGATTGTAAAAAAATATGAGAAGTTGGCATCGTCAACAGACGTCTTGTGCCCCCAAATAAGAATTTTTTTGAAAAAAAGATAGAACGTGCAGCTCGAAATTGGAGTGTTACTTTTGCGGGAGCTGCATGATTTGAGATTAGCAACGACAACAAACAATATGTTGCCCTCATTACTCGAGGAAATTTAGAATTTATATTCTATTGATCAACTATTAAATTTTGAGGATATAAAAGAGTTGAAAAAAAAAATTGAGGATCTTAAAGATGTAATTTACATTGAGTACATAACTTAGAATAAATACTACTAAAGAAAAACATGTACGTTAGATATTATTAGGAAAACTGTAATAATTGTAAGGTTATAGTCGAACTTGATGATACTATGTATGATTTTAGAAATTTGATGTTTAGATTACTAGAAATGGAGAGTGAATAATATAATGGAGAAATATTCATAAACCTAGAGAAAATTCAAAATTTAAGAAATTGAACATTAGGTCGATATTAAATTTGGATGACAAATAAATATTTAAGAATCACAACTATTATATCAACATTAATTTTTGAGAGAAATGTTTAACGATAGATAGAAGTTAAAATTTATTTCTTGACAAAATAAGAAAAGCTTAAATATATGGATGAGAATATTTAGGAATAGACAAATATATTTATATATCAAAGTAGCGCAGCGAAAACATAGTAATCTCTAACCTTTAAACTTGAGGATAACATAATGATTGGACTTAAGTACTAATAAATCAATGAGAAGGCCCTATCGGGAACTGTTCAAGTAAGAATTTAAATTTCGAGGACGAAATTTCTTTAAAGAGGGTAGATTGTAACATTCTAAAAATTTATTCCCAAATCAAATTTCAACCAAAACCCTAAATTGCAGCAATTGAATCAAAATATAATCCAGGATATGATTTCAAATTATTCCAAAAATATTGATTGTATGAATCTAGCCCAAATTCAAACCAAAAACTTCAACAGCAGAGGACTTTTTCTGGAAACTGATTGGAGATTGAATTTTTCTAGCTCTGCTACGAGCTAATCTCGAATTTTGGAGAAACAAATTTGGAATGAACCTAGACCTCATAAGGAGCAGTGTCAAGAGTCAACTGAACCAACCACTCACAGGAAATCCGGCGCCGATCATGAAGCAGTCGAAAAATCCGAACTAAGTCAGATTTCTCAGAGGTGCAGAGAGGTGAGCCTCCCCTATAAATAGAGCTATCGGTGGAGGAGGAAACTCACACCATCAGCTCTCTCCCTCTCGAGTTTTAAGTCAGAAGACTTACCTCTATTCGCAGCCCCCATCTCTGGCAGCTGAGCTCCGACGAAGTTCTCCTCTCTGGCAGCCGAGCTCTGACGAAGCTCGCTTGATCTCCGACGACGACCCATCGGAGTAAGCTCCCTCTCTCTCTCCATTTTCTTCTCTCTGTCGCGCTCTCCCTCCCTCCCTCTCTGATTCTCCCTCTTTTTCTCTCGGCAGAATCATGAAGAAGAAGAAGTTTGGTTTTAGTTTATAACCTGAACCGGCCCAGCAATCCAGACCGAATCGGTTCACTTAAACTGGTTTGAACTGACCCGACCCGACCCGAACCGGACCGGCACTGTTCATTCGACCCAAATCAAATCGGCACTGTTCACCCAACCCGACCCGGCACTATTCACCCGAGCCGGACCCAAACCAAATTTTGACCAGAATGGAACCGGAACAATCGGAGATTTAACCGATAAGAAATTTCTGCCCAAATTATTCTAAAGTTGAAATAATTTAAGTGAGATTTTAATATTAGTATTCGAATTAGGTAGGAAAGATTTTGGAACCGTCCGATTCAATCAAAATCGATCCAACCGATCTGATCCGACCTAATAACACAACATAAGGAAATTCTGCTCAATTTATTTTGAAATTGGATTTATTAAGTAGGATTTTAATACCAAAGATTTTAATTGAGCAGGATATTATTCTGGAAATTTTTAGAAAACCCCGATAGACACTAATTGCTCGAAATCCAAAAAAGTGCAAATACAATATTTTGCAAAATTTTGGCTACGGCCCTACATCACATGGTAATTATTATTTTCCTTGTTATTCTTTTATTTTATCGCACGTTTTCGATGATTGAGCACGTATGTTAGAATATCGACATAGAATTGTTTAAAAGTTAAAACGGATAGGATATTTGTATATGTATTAAAAAGTAAAAGGGAATTGACGGTATATACGTGATAGCAAAAGCCTAAACGACAGTGAGATAGTGAGGTTGAACGTTAAAAGTAAAAGTAAAAGATGACAAAGCATAAACGACAATGAGATGACTAAGTCTTAAAAGAATGTTGAATTTTCAACCAGTATGCAACTGTTAATAGGATTCGGTAAAAGTAAAAGTAAAAGTAAAAGTAAAAGTTTTACAACTTGCACGTATTTCCACTTACTGAGTTTTCTCACAATTTTAACTTGTGATGTAGGTGAAATTTTGTCTGAGGAATAACTAACTGCAATTGAGAACCCTCCAGTGGCAAGCGAGCATACAAATGAAGAACGTATTGATGATTTCGAGGGAAATAATTTAAATTAGTATGCTTTAAATTTTTAAAACAATATTGAATATTTTATTTTGATTTAAGATTTTAGAAATAATTGTTGAATTTTATTATTTAATAAAGTCTCATGGATTGTTTTAATTATGCAATAGTTTCAAGATTTTGACGAATTTATTTCAAAGCTTCCACGAATTTAAAGCTTTCAATTAATATTTTCAAATTATGAATTAACGTCAATTTCAAATCATTTTGGGTGAAAATTTTCGGGTTTCCAAAATTAGGGTTTCAAATTGGAGATTTTTAAATTGGGGCGTTACATCAGAGACTACTTTCGCTTCTGCTTCGCAAGACATATTTATAGGTTGTCACATATTTGACAAGACGCAGATACATTTCAACCTATTTTGCTCATAAACGCACTTTCATTATTGTTTAATATAGTTTGTATTCTGTGCAGGAATCTTCTACACACAGCAGATGTAAAAATGTCTGACTATTCGAGCTGTAATGTATTTATTATACTGTGTAATGTGTGTATTTATTATAATGTGTAATTTAGTGAGATAAAGTTGTAAAAATGTGCAGAGTTTCTTTTGTTTTATGATTTCCAAATAGCAAACTTCAAACAATTATTGCATATTCAAATAACAATTTTATAACCAACAGTCAGTTTCAGACAATTAAGTATATTTTAAGTACAATCATGAAGTAGAGTACAACTATACACCACATAGCATAAACTAAATGACAAGTATAAAATAAAATACAATTATAATACTCATAGCATAAAATAAAGTACAAACATAAAGTAAAATACATAAAATGAAATACAAAACATAATCTAAACTACAGTGAGACATTGTTCGTTATCTCGCTCCACCCAATCCATGAGGGTTTTTCTCAGCTCTCTGTAGGACTGAGCTATCTCTCTCTGGGTGATGGTGAGCTCCTCAACTCTACCAATGAGTAACTCTAGTCTCTGTTTCATACTGTCACATCTACTAGTTGTCTGGAGGGGACAATGGTCGCGCAGTGGTGATGTGAACCTCAATCGGCAGAGGTGGAGGCCCTTTGATCTCCCTTGAACACTCAAGTCTCATCGACTTCAACTAAGCTCATCCGAATCAAATGAAGCCTATTAAATACATTGTCGGATCTGTGTGCTCTCATCTCCTCTCAAATCTGTAGTTGAACCCAACCTCGCTCGACGATCTTTTGTATCAACATGTCGTACGATAGATTTTTGTTGCATGTCCGACCGATCTCTTGCATGTGACCTAAAAATCTCATTCTCGATGTTTGCATTTCAATGAATTTCCCTAAGGAAGTCAAGTCCCGCCCCCCACATCGACCCCCGACCCAATACGTCAAGTGCCACGTAAGCACTTAACAGAACAGGGGGTGATCGGCCCCCCGTTCTCAGAGTTAATTCAGAACATGGGGGTGATCGGCCCCCCGCTAGGGTTTGATCTGGTACAGTTTTGATAGTTTAAGGTTTTAGATATTAGAATTCTTAGTTTATAGGGCGTTTTCAAATTAAACTCATACTTTTGGTTTCAAATTTGTTTTAATCCAATCAAAAAAATAGTAGCGATGACTATATTGTCTTAGTTAATTTATAATATCAATTACATTAAACATTATTTGAAACATTTGCTAGTATTTTAAGATAATAGAATAAGAGAGTAAACTATATTTTCCATCTTTTTTTACAAAGCTACATGAATGATTTTTCTATAATAATTTTATTACATAATTAAAATTCATGGTATATATAATAAATATATCAATCTTTCTTATAATACTCAGTATAGAAGAAATTAAAGAAAGGAAGAAAACTAAGTAGTATTACTCTAAACTTACGTGATTTATCCAGTTATCCTTTAAAATTTAAATAGTTCATTAAAAGCAGTCCCAAACCATTAAAGAAAGCCCCCTTATTAATGGTTCGTGGTCCTCCAAGACTGATTTCTGTGTCCATCACTTCGTTAATGGAGTTGAACTAACAATGTTGAAATGGACAAAGCAGTAACTAGTCAGACTGAAGCTGCTTATGTTCTGAAAAATTAAGATCAGTTCAGTGATGTCACACAAGGATCCTTGTGTGACACCGATTTTAAAGTAACGATGAACGATATAAAAAGTGCGGAAATAAATGACACAAGAGGTTGGTAACGCAGTTCGGCAACCAGCCTACGTCTGCGGGGCCACGCCCAGATATAAAAACTTTTCTTTGAGTTAACAAAGTTACAAGAAAAACTCGGACTTATACAAATAAAGACTTCCTCTTATCTTTGTCGCCGCCTCTAGTTAACTTCCTCAACGAAACAGTTTTTGCGAGATCCCCTCGACTTTAGAACGACCTCTCCCGAGATCTAGATAACAACAAGATCCCCTCGTTGTTGGTTCCTCCCGAAACCCGTGTTATGGCAAGATCCCCTCGCCCACGATCACGAACGACAAGCTCCCCTTGTCTAAGAAACAGAACTCCTCACGAGTTCGGATGCTGTCTCCTCCCGAGACAGAGCTTCAATGAAGAACAATGAATATTGCCTCCTGTGACACCTCCTGGAACACCAGATCGAAGTCTTCGGATGCAACACACAGCACACTCAATAAAAACAATGAAATCCACAGATTAGGTCGAGTGTGCAACACAATCACAAACCCATACGCAGAAACGTAGGGCGTGAAAGAAAAACCGACGGCTCGGGAAAACGAAGAAAATCTTCTCTCGTGTAAAATCAATACTCCGTCGTCTGCTGAAGAACAATCACCGACGACTCACAGTAGGCGTGAATGAAAGGATCAACTATTGCAGAATACACGCAAACGTCGGTATAGAATAAAATCGCCCGGAAAAATAAAAAACTTTTCGCTCTCAATAATAATGGCTTCAGCAGCCTTCTTCAGAAAAACGAAGGCTTTAAATAATATTGGTAACTTCCATATCTTTAATTCATTCAGTTACCAAATCGGATTTACCGCCGCATAGAATAAGGAAACACAATCTTAACAAATTCGGTTATGTGACACCTCATGTGACACTTTAGGAAAGTTTCCATAACAGCACAGATTTTCGCCCAAAAATTCAGGAAAGCATCCCATTAATCATGGGAAGTCAGAGCCCAGCAAATCATGTCAAATCTACAACAAATCGGCTTTCCAAATAAAACTTTTCCAAAAAACAAGTGCATATACCTTATTCAATATCTTTCCAAATAATGTTGTTTCCTTATTTTTCTCTTCCATAGAATCATCATTATTACTTCTATAATAACTTCCCATAATCGGATTGGGCGGTTTCTTGATTGTCAAGTCATAAATCACCACTTGAATAAAATATTATTTTTATAATAAATTGCCAAAAAATCACATGCCAACACTAATGCAAATTCTTGCATTTACATGTTCAATTATTTTGTTTAAGGAGAGCAATTTTCTGGGGCAAATGGAATCATTCTTGTACAATTCATGCGTCAGAAGCTACTGCAGTTGAACATCCATTCCAATGGCGGCAGGCTGAGAAGCTTGGTTGGAAGTTGTTTGGATAAAGAAGAACATGCATATAATTTGCTGATATGGTGGGATTCTGGTTATGGTGGGAGGATTATTGGCTCCTTTTTTCTAGTTTGAAGCTACACCCTCATTTTTTTCTTCTCTCTTGTCAAGATTAAACGCAATAATCAAATCTGCTTTGAAACGAATAATAATGTGAAAAAATAAGAACGCACAGATTTATAGTGGTTCACTGTCAATGGGAGAGCTACATCCACTTGCCGCTGGCAGATTTCACTAAAATCAAAGAATAAACAAGTTATAGTCTTGTTTGTGCCTCACGCTCTCTAAAGCTTTCCAAACCTTAAATACATCTTTATATACTCGATGAAATAAGTCCACGAAATAAGATGATAAAATTACTAAAATGACACTAAAGATCCTTGCATAAGGTTTTCAATCAGCGTAGCCTCCATAACTCAACATGTCTCTCATGACTTCACTCAGATTCTTCAATCATTGATTCGTAACTATTCAACTTCTCATATTCAATATTCAATATTCAATATTCAATATTCAATTTCAATACGACGACTTCTGCCTTGCTGAATTGATCGTAATTTCCAATGGGCCCTTTATTATTCAAATTTTTCATTTGAACAAAGAAGAAGAAGTTGTAACGATGCTCTGGATAGTTCATTCTATGACTCATACCAGTCACTGCCAAGAAAATAAAGAAATGGGTTGTAGTTTTCCAAAGTCTTTGATCATTCTACCTGCTGTAACGCTGATTTCTTTTAGTTTGTTTTGTTGAGAATCAAACGCTAATAATTGAAAAAAAAATGCAAAAAGAATGGAGATATCAAAATTACGCAAAAAATCTTAGACGGAAAAAATTACAAGCAAAAAAAGAAATTCACTAATATGAAATCAAAGTACAATTGAATTTTGCGACTCAAATAGTATAATATTCAATATTCAATATTCAATATTCAATATTCAATATTCAATATTCAATATTCAATATTCAATATTCAATATTCAATATTCAATATTCAATATTCAATATTCAATATTCAATATTCAATATTCAATATTCAATATTCAATATTCAATATTCAATATTCAATATTCAATATTCAATATTCAATATTCAATATTCAATATTCAATATTCAATATTCAATATTCAATATTCAATATTCAATATTCAATATTCAATATTCAATATTCAATATTCAATATTCAATATTCAATATTCAATATTCAATATTCAATATTCAATATTCAATATTCAATATTCAATATTCAATATTCAATATTCAATATTCAATATTCAATATTCAATATTCAATATTCAATATTCAATATTCAATATTCAATATTCAATATTCAATATTCAATATTCAATATTCAATATTCAATATTCAATATTCAATATTCAATATTCAATATTCAATATTCAATATCCAGTCACTGCCAAGAAAATAAAGAAATGGGTTGTAGTTTTCCAAAGTCTTTGATCATTCTACCTGCTGTAATTCTGATTTCTTTTAGTTTGTTTTGTTGAGAATCGAATGCTAATAATTGAAAAAAAAAATGCAAAAGAATGGAGATATCAAAATTTACGCAAAAAATCTTAGACGGAAAAAATTACAAGCAAAAAAGAAATTCACTAATATGAAATCAAAGTACAATTGAATTTTGCGACTCAAATATTAATAAATAGAGAACACATATCTTAATATTGATATATAGCCTGATCTGGCCCAACTACAATTCGGGTCACACCGAACTCTAAAGTCTTGTAAAAACATATTCAATCTAAGAAAACTTTTGTTCAGCTAATTGGATTTTAAAAGTCTTACTTTCACGAACAAGTGCTTAAACGAGACTCATTCTTCCTTCTTCACCCTTTGAGTGCTTTAGCCCAATATTTGTTTTTGATATTAACCTAAAACGTGTTGTACTAGATAGCGAAGAAAACTCTAATTATAAACCGTTCAATTTTGACTACCGAATTTTGAGTCACCATGAAAGGCAGACTGGCACGTTCTTCCCTCTTCACCCTTTGAAAAGCTCATCCCAAAACAATCATTGCATTTTTTTTTCCATCGTCTAATTATGGAGCGTTTATGTTGTTATGGCACCCAACAAACTAGAAAGACAAATCATTCCATTTTAATCAAAACATTTTAACGTGCTGCAGTAACTGAAGTTAAACAATCTAATTATAGTCAAATTTACTAATCAAGTTTTATGTCCAAAGATGATCAGATTGGGTTAGGAATTGATATAATCCAGAAAGTAGAAAGTAGAAAGTAAAGTTGGGTGTTTCGAATGATTAAAAGTTAGAGATGAGACGTACACAAATTATGAAATTATAAGCTGGAATGTCAGACCCATCGATTGTCGTTCTTGGTCTGAGGGAGAATCCAACCCCACATGTCGTCAATAGAAACAGATTAAAAGCAGCAAAGAACAAGGTCGATCAAGCTCGACATTATTTGTCCGACACCGACAGCTTCAGTTGTTGAACCCTAACTTTTGCCAACATAGAATCCTCAACCACATGTTGTTTTAGACCCTTCGAAATGTTTCTTTGCATACACACCTCTATACTTAATTCTCAAAGAAACCCATTTATTGAGTTCGGGCGCCATTGGATTTTCTTGTTCATTTAGCAGCTTTTTCTTAGCATTTTTTTATCGCCAATTCCCTAAAGATACACTTCAGATAGATAGAACATGTGAGATATTATATCATGGGTCCAAGAACCACAAAATATTGCGAGTCCTTCTGGAATTAGTTCTCTTGAAGGTTGTTCCTCGGATACTGCAGATTATGCATTATCTGCCTTCGTATACCACTGAAAGTTGACCATAATAGTTCAAAAATGAAAGACTGAAAAATCTAATTAAATACAACGGAAGATTGTTGGGTGATCGTTAGAACTGAGAGAGAGAGAGAGGTAACTGATGGCGGACGAGGAATCTCCACTGAAAGGGGCGTAGAGAAAGAGAAGAAGGTCAAGAAATCGGAAAATGGGAAGTCCTGAAACCAGACTAAATCATCTTCATAAAACCAAACATACTTGTCCACTGTCTGTTTTTCGGTGTCTTTAATGCTATTCGAGTTCCAGTTCCAGTTCCACTTACCCAACGTCTCCAGAATATAATTAACAGAGAAGAAGACAGTAAAATGAAGCGGTGATCATGGATTTCAACGAAAGGAGAGGACGACATTTGTAAACAAGACCAAATTAAAAGGCTGCACCTTCGTGCATGTTAAACACGTCGTTAGATATATATTAAGCATGATTATCCTTATCTACCTGCAGAGTCTCAGTGGTTCACCATTTTCAAAGATCTCTCGAACAGAAATTGTAGAAATGGTTGAAATATTACCGCCATTTTGGTAGTTTTAGGCCATACGAGAGAAAAATGTAAAAGACAAGAAAGGGAGACTAACTATGTTGACCAAATTCTGAGCTTTTAACCAAATCCATAAAATCAGCATAAGCTATAATTAGAAAGCAGCTTAAGATTAATGAAAATATCCCCTCTCCAACAATGTACTGAGAAACACATTCTCTTTATGATCTCAACTCAAGAAGAAAACAGCATAAATAGAAAGGAGAGAAAGAGACCTGGTTAGATGTTTTGGCAATTCTAACTAACATGCCTTAACCATGGCTGTCTTCTTCTTCGATACCATGTGGCAAATGGAAAGACAAGGAGGGAGAGAAACCGCCATAAATGTGAAACCTAGCTTAGACCCAACCCAACATATAAATAAAGTGCATAAAATTAGGGTTTCTTACCAAGTGTGTGCTTGTTGTTGTGCATCCAAACCTTGAAAACCTGTCGTTTTACACAGTTCTCTGCACAAAACTGATCCACCGCTCCTTCGTCGTGTTTCTGAATTCTCCACCCAAGCCTCTCTGCGAAAGCCAACATCTTTTCCTTCTGTTCCTGAGTAAACTTGGATCTAAATCTCTTCCTCATCCCACTTCCATCTCCTCCACTACTGCTTGGATTCGATGTATCTTCTTCGTTTCTGCTGAACGCTCCTCCGCCGGACGGCGAAGGCAACGCCAACGGCCGCTGCTGCATCGAAGACGAGGCCAGGTGAAGATACCCAGATGGTTGTAGAGGCCCTCGGTAGAAGGGAGAGAATTGTGGGTGGTGATACTGCTGTTGATAATGGTGGTACAGTTGAAATGAGCGATCTGTATCTGTTTCTTTCCGGTGGAAATTCCGGTGGCAGTTACATGCAGCGCATTTCAGGCCGTCTAAAGTACCCTCTTCTCCGGCGGCAATGAACTCGCCACACCCGTCCACGGCGTGGGCACCGATGTTTACAGCGTGGTTCTTCAGGCATTCCCTGTATCTTACGCCGGGGATAATTTTTCTCGTTGAGGACGTTCCTTCTCCGCCGTCGTCTCCCATTCTCAGCCTCTCAGATGTCATCGAGTCGAAAGCTGCCGTCTGCTCCGGAATTTCCTCCATTTCCTCTTCGGGGTCCTCGTGCTCCTGATCGAAATCCATTTCTCTCTCTACCTTCTGATTCTCACTGTGGGAGCTAGCCAGGAAGATCTAGCTCGCCGATCACGAAGAAGATTACAAGAAACATTCACGTTTCCCACTAAACATTTAAAAATTAAATCACAACAACGATAATGATTTCAACAAACCTGTCCTGTACCTATTTATATATTTTCGCGCAGGATCGTTGGGAAAACTAAAAACAAAAAGGATTAAGACAAACTGAAACAGATTAAGAGTTTAGAGCTGATAGAAGAAGATAAGAGACGGGTAAGACTAGTGCGACCATCAATCCCCGTCTGCAGAAAAGGGGTGTCTTTACTCGAAATGCTTACAGTACATGTACCTCCCATTTCTTAAGAAAAATTATTAATTTAAATATTCAATTTCAACTCTCTCTCTCCCCTTTCATTTGGCTTTAGCCTGTGCTGTTAGGTTAATCACTCGAAGCAATAACTTTTGTAGTTTTCTGCCTAAACCACTGTAATGTATGTAGCGTTTTCTGATTCTTGAAAGTTAATCTATTTAATTATATTATCTAGATCTTCTCGCCTCTTTTCTGTTCTTGTCTAGTTGTATATCATTACTTGGGGGTAGCAACAATCTAATAGAGAGAGAAAAGAGATGGCGTGTCTATCAGAAAGTGACGCAAGGCTGATCAGAGAATAAAGTAGCCTCCCATATCTCAATCTATTTTACACAAATCTCCATTGATAAACCCAAAGTTGTAATATTGCGCGCTCCATTCCATTTCACTGTCCCAATCTGCGAACTCACAAAGCAGCAAATTGCCTACCCAATTATAGATAGATGAAGAGTGAGGAAAAGACAGATTTTTCTTGGGAGAAAAATAATACAATCACTTGTTGAGTTGACACGTGTTGTTCATGCATCTCATCTTCTCCGACAGAGCAAGAGTGGCAAGTTCATGCAAAACGCAAGCTGAAATTAGATTTAGAGAGCTAATTAAGGTTGTCTTAAAGAAGAACCAAAGAGATAAACCTGCCCAGCTCTCTCTCTCTCTCTCTCTCTCTGCAAAGCTTAGCTAAAGTGGACAGACATCAGAGTTTGTCTTATTCACTGTTTAAGTGTAACGGCTTCCCATCACATGTCCTTAAAACAACATATGATTCGTACTCTTATCCTACTCAACCACCCATTAATTTGCCCATTCTACACAATAAACATCAAGAAGATGGCAGAATAATGGGTGTTGGAGATTCTACTGATTGTGTGATGCCATACCCAGTAGAATTGCTTGGCAAAAGATGGAACATTAGTCTTATCTTATCTTCCTGGTTTAGTTGCTGATATTTTGTCGTGTTCTGACGGATAAAACTAAGAAACTTTGTTCGACATCATCAGCTCTTTTTCATATTTGCAGAGAAGTTCACCCCACGAACAGATTTGAGGAGATCACGGCTTGAGATCAAATGTAAAACTTGGCTATGACTTGGTTGAGTTTTTCACAACAAATTTCGCGGCAAGTCTTTTGTTTGTGCAAGAGGAATGAACGATAAACCATGTTCAAGATCTTGCTCAGGGCTTCTCCATATAGACTTTCTCCAAAAGAAATCGAAAGATCTTTAACTTTCCTGAAAGGGCAAGAAACATCAAAGTCTTCTCGTATTTACTGTAAGTTTGTCGATTTTGGCTCTAACCCCTTGAAGTTTAGCCAGTCTTGTAATACGTTTAGTGCTAAACGGGTAGATTCTTTTACTTTTTCGTTTTCCAAATTTTATATGTAATTATACTTCACACTTTTTGGTCAAAATTTTGATAAGTTTATGATTTCTTATCAGTATCAGCTTAAATAGACTGAGATTACGTTAATAACATTCGAAAATGGATTCAAAGGACGAATGACTGAATCTCAAACGAGTAGTAATGAGAGGAGATATACACATAGAAAGATGATAAATTTGTGAGATATGAAGAATAAGAAGTTAACGCAGAAAATCCAGGAAGAACAATCGGGAGAGAGAGTTGGAGGAGAAAAGAAAAGAGACAGTCACAGTCATGTCAGCTGGCGGGGAACCAAACCCTAATGTCTAAATGCATTAGGAGAGAGAGAGAGAGAGAGTGAGTTGCAGAGTTCCACTTTTGTCAGACCAATCACCGTTTCCCTTCGCCCTTCTCATGCATTTCCATACCCAATCATATCACTTCTTTTCTGGGTCCCACGCTTTGATCTTCAATATCCTCATAGTAATAGGCGAACCACCCCCTCCTCTCTCTCTCTCTCTCTCTCTCTAAACATCCTCTCGTCGACACCATTTCAACACAATCAAATCCTTCCTTAATTGCTACGTATCCTTAAACCCGTACCCTTGTTTTCCCTTCCCCACTTTTAGTTTGATCAATGCTGACTAAAACTGATTATGCTAATGACTTCATTATTATGTGTACTAATCCTTAATTTGTCAATTCTTTCAAAGGGTAACTTAAAAGCCTAGAAATGGGAGAGAGAGAGAGAGAAACTTGAAAGTGACAAGACGAGAGAGAGAGAGAGAGAGAGAAAGGAAGGAGTGGGGTATGAGTCTGAGCTTGATTCCCATTTGCATACTTTATTGGCAGCTTTTTTCTATAAGCTTAAAATATGAACTTCTCTCACTTACTATTAATCTATTATTATCCTATTTTAAAATAGTTATTAAAAGAAATAATTAATATAATAAATTATTTATTTATAATTTATTATATTAATGATAATTTAATTACATTAATTATTATTTGAGACGTGAATAAGTATTTAAAGAAACTAAACGTATGTATTAGTGTGACAGCTATACACGTTACCAAATTTCATGTGTTTGGGTCTTATATGAATGTTTTATCTATTATGCTCAACGTTGCAGGACAGCCTGGGCTCCACTCTCCTGGGACCATGTCGTCTACAACCAATTCCAATAATACACTACTGCATCGATTCGACTATACACTGACTGACTGACACAGACATACACTATTTATTTCATCACTTTTAATATTACCATTAATTAAAAAAAGGCCAAATACATTTTCGACGTCGCTGTAGTTTTTTTTTTTTTTAAGTTTTCAAATTTTTAACTCTATCCCAACTAGGGGTGGGCACGGTCCGGTCCGGTCCGGTTCCCGATTGGAACCGGACAGGACCGGGCATTTCGGTATTTTTGGTACTTAGGACCGGAACCGGTTCCTCCCGAATAATATTTTATTTTTTTTATTTTTTACAAAAAAGTGAAAAAAACAAAAACATAACAAATGTAAACATCCGTGAATGAACTTAAAACAATAAAAACACAAACAAAAAAATACTATCTTCCGAATGAATATTACTAACACCTCCAGTACAAGAAAGAGCTAGCAAATTAGCAATCAAACAATCCAAATCCCAATTAAACATAATAAAGAATAAAAATCCCAGAAACATAACAAATTAAACATAATAGAGCAATAAAAAAAACACTACAAGAAACCCAACTTGAACAAACAAAAATCCCAGCAAGATACAACAAAAAACTCCAGTTACAAATTTTAACCTCCAGGTTACAACTAAATCAAACATTCCAATTAAATTCAACTATCCAACTAAATCCAACAATCCAATTAAAACAAACTATCCAACTAAATTCAAGTTATCCAACTAAATCCAACAATCCAATTAAAACAAACTATCCAACTAAATTCAAGTTATCCAACTAAATCCAACAATCCAATTAAATCAAACTATCCAATTAAATCAAACTATTCAACTAAATTCAAGTTATCCAACTATTCAACAATCCAATTAAACAGTAAATTAAAAAGTACATAACAATCACCAGGTCCATATCAAGTCTTTGATGACTGGTCATCTTCTTCAAAATTTTCAACGAAAGCCGAATCTGCGAAAAAAAAAAAAACATTAGTTAATAATTAGAGATAAAGATGTAAAACAACTAAATATTTGAATACTCGAACCTTCATCTGTAGTTGTCATGGTACTATCTTCCGAATCTTCATCAATAATTTGAGGAACTTTAAAAGGGTTGAATGTTTTTAACCAACTTTGAGAGCATATAAGAGCTTCAACACTTGGAGGAGATAAAGAACTACGAAAGGCATCAAGAACTCGACCACCACAACTAAAAGCAGATTCAGAAGCTACTGTAGAAATTGGAATTACCAATATATCTTTTGCAATTTGACTCAAAATTGGATATTTAACGGAGTTCATCTTCCACCAAAACAATAAGTCAGAATTGTCTGAAAAATTCTCCAATTTTTCAGACAAATATTGATCAATCTCTGACATATTAGTTTCGTCGTTGCTCTCCAAAGAATTTCCAGACCCATAAAACATCGAGTACACTGCACTTGAACAAATTGGCATTGAAGAACTCGTTGACTTGGGAGACTTTCTTCGAATATTGCTGCTACTTGGAGTCTGATCTTCATTGGTATCACCTTTATATTCAACATACAATTTTTCAATTACATCTTCTACATACTTTAAATATCCTGCTGCTCTTTCACTGTCAAATAAAATGGTTAAACAATGCCGTAAAAATCTAGTTTTGTTGCTTGGATCAAGAACGGCTAGCAACATATATAAACATGTTTATTTTATCAAAAGAACCCCAATATTTGTCAAACTTCTTTTCCATCTCAAATGTCATTCTTCTTAGAGTCATGTTATCGCCATTAGCATGTGTCTGAATAGCAATCTTCAAATTACACACTTCACCTATGTACGTATTTGCAGTAATATGCAGAGACGCAGAAACATGAATTGTCATAGAGTGAAATGTCTCTAAAAATTTCATATATTCACGAATGCATAACCAATCTTCAGTTGTGGGTGGACCTTCTCCTCCCATTTCATGCAAAAAAGAACCATCATTCTCTGTTAATTTTTCGAAGGCTTTTTCATACTTCTCAGCGCTAGTCAACATCAAATACGTGGAGTTCCAACGTGTAGGAACGTCAAGCGACAAATTACTTTTGCAAGTAAAGTAATTTTAACCGCATCAACACAAGCTTTGAAATGTTGCAATCTTCCCGGAGAAGACCTTACATATTTGACAACTTTGCGTACCCTCGATATGGACTCATTATGTTCTTTCAGACCATCTGAAACAATCAAATTTAAAACATGTGCAAAACACCTCACGTGCATATGATCACCATTTAAGATTAACCCCTTCCAATTTCGAACCGCCTTCGTTAGATGAGAAATAGCAACGTCGTTGGAAGACGCATTGTCAACAGTTACAGTTGTAACTTTTTCAATCTCCCAATCAAGTAGACATTTTTCAACTGACTTACCAATAGATTCACCTTTGTGGTTCGGAATTAAACAAAAGTTCAATATCTTCTTGTGCACAATCCAATTTTCATCAATATAATGACATGTTAGTACCATGTAATTCAAATTCTGAATTGATGTCCATGTGTCGGTGGTCAAACATACCCTTTGTGATGTTGAACAAAAATAGTTCTTCAACTTGGTTTTTTCTTGCAGAAAAATCTTTCGAATATCTCGTGCAACTGTTCTTCTAGATGGCATAATAAATTTAGAATTTAAACACAGACAAAAAGTTCTAAAACCAATTCCTTCAACCACTTTAATTGGTAATTCATCCAATATAATCATCTTTGCGAGCATTTCTCGCGCAACCATTACTGTAAATATGGGTACATTATCAGAAATCTTGCTCGCAGGAGGTCTAAATGTCAAAGTTGATTGCTTAGTGTCTAAATTCTGTGGACACATTTTGCATACTTTAATATGCTTTAGTAAACTAGAAGTCCCATTTTTTGTTGGGTGTGCAGCGTAAAGTTGTCCACAATAATTACACTTTGCTGAATCAGTGTTTGGTACCCTTTTGTAGTGAATCCAAACATTAGACTTAATTCTTTTCGATTGAGCCTGCGAATTTTCGCCAACACTATCCATCCTACCATAATGCACAACATATTTTCAGCAATCATCCATTCAACAATCAACATCACAATCTAACAATCCAATGTAATATATGAAGCTAAATTTATCAACATACATACTACTGACCTCTGACTACACAGTAAATTCAAATTGCAGCAAATACAAAATACAAAATTCAAAAGGACAGAGGGCATCGTCGAGAAATTCATACCTTCAGGATTCGGTGGTCTCTGCTATTCTGTTTTCTTCACTCGTCAGACTCCAATGTCAAAATAAAATAGTAAATACCTATTGGAGATAAATAACAGCATATATCAAATTGAAGACTTATGTGAAATACAGCAAAGGTGATACAAAACTGAACAGGACAGAGGGCGATTGAAGACTTACCGAGACAGAGAGCACTGAGTCGGGAGTCGGGACTACTCTGAACTAAATCTGAAATCTTTTGAGAGATTCAAGAGAGAGACGGGAGCCGGGAACTGCGAACTGGAAGGGCTGATTGCTGAAGCCGCGACAGAGAGCACTCCAAGTCTCCAACTCCGATGTTAGGGCTCATGAACTTGAAGACTTGAAGTGGAGAATGGAGTCGGGAAGGTCGGACAGATTCGACTTTCGAGACCGGAGACGGTAGTCGGGAACTTCCGATTTGGAAGGATGAGGTTCGGGTTCGCGCCTCGCCGGAGTCGAAGTCGCCAGTCGCCAGTCGCCTCGCGCTCTCCAGTCGGGATCGGGAAAAATGAAAATTGCTGAAAAAAATTAGGTTGTATTGTAATCGGTAGTACCGCGGTTCCCGGTCCTGTGAGCAACAGAACCGGGACCGTGGACCGCGGTTCCGGTTCCATGTATGTGGGAACCGGAACCGGTTGAAATGCTTAAATACCCGCCCAAAGAACCGGACCGAACCGGCGGTCCTAGTCCTGTCCACCGGTTCCGGTCCGGTTCTGCCCACCCCTAATCCCAACACTTTATAAATTAATTAATAAAAATAACAAACGATATTCAATTTATTTAAAATTTTTACCACATGTTCAACACATTATAAAAAAATAATAAAAAAATATTTATAATTTTATATCACTTGTATGATTTATTATAATTTTTTTTATAAAATAATTAACTAAAATTATAATATATTATATAAATGTTATAAAATCCACGTGACATTTATTCTCGAGAACGGTTTCCCGTTCTATGTGTAACATACAGAAAGAGGATATATTGGTCAACCGTCCTGAATTTTTTTGTTAGGTTTTTATAATTTAAGGTTTATTTTGTTATAGTTAATACTTTGAGGGCTTTTACAAAAAAAAAAAATCATACTTTGAAGGTAAAAATATATTTAACCCCTTAAAAAAATAGGATCCACTACATGGGCTGAGATCATGGGCCACCCGTCTTCAGGCCCACTTAACACTAATGAGCCTCTCTTTCTTAATTATATTAGAGTAATGTTACATTTATTTTCTTATACAGAATTTTATTAATCTAATAAATTAGAATTAATTAATTAATTATACTAATTATTATTTTAAGAAAATAGAATAAAAAAATAGACTAAAAATTGTTAATAGACATTAAATGTGATCCAGCAATTTGAATCAGACTGAACAAATAAATAAAATATGCTTTGAGAAACAAACCAATTAATTTCATTTAATACGGTAATTAATTATCTCTTATTTATGCATTTAATGAGACCGAAAAACATAGATAGAAAATGAAAAATTTATGGATGGAAATTCAATGTGGGGCCCATTGACTTTGACTTTCTTAGCCTCCTCGACACTGCCATTTTGTTTTTCTCTGACGAACTAACTCCCCTATTGGTCAGTAGATCTTCATGTGAAGGGTGATGTGGTCTTTGATCGTTCGTTGAACCCACAGACTTTGATCTCACCACACGATCAACAACTCCACTTTCGTACTCTGCTCTCGAAACACTGGATACTTTTCTATTTCTTCTGCTTCCCTGTTTCTTCCACCTGAGTATCTCTGCTCTGCATTGCTCCCGCTTAATCAACGGTTGTAATATTCTTACGCGCCGCACCTTCTCTCTCGCATTGTTCCACGTTGCCCGGCGTGTGAACCAGCTTGCTCAAAATTGTCAGGCACTCTACTATCTCCGCCATTTCCGGGCGTTTCTCCGCTCTCGATCTCACACATCTGGTCGCCAATACCGCCATGAACCGCATCACGGCTTGATCCAACGGGGCTCCGATCCTCCCGTCATAGATTTTGCTGAACTCGCATCGTTTCACCATGGGCACTGCCCATTCAACTACGAAAGGAGGGCTGTAATCGAAGTCGATGGCATTCCTGCCGGTTATAATCTCAAACAACAAGATTCCAAAGCTGAAGACGTCGCTTTTGAAGCTCAGATCGGCTGGCGCTAGATATCCAGGGTCAAGATAACCTAACGTCCCCGCCGGAGGCGTACATTTCATTCGTAGTTCCTCAATGTGTCCTCTAACAGCCAGTCCGAAATCTCCAAGCCGAGCGTGGAATTTCTCGTCGATCAAAATGTTGGACGATTTTATGTCTCGGTGGATCACCGGCGGGTTAGAAAAGTGCAAAGTCTCGACAGCTTTCGCCACTTGCAACGCCAGCCGGATCCGAAGGTTCCAGTTCGGCGGGGAGGAGTTAGAGTGGAGCAGATCGTAAAGGGAGCCATTGGACATATACTCGACGACGATCAATTTTCTTTTCTTCGCAAGGGTGCAAACTCCAATCAGATTAACGAGAGTAGGATTTCGGATCCTAGAGAGTATCTCAATCTCGTTCTCTTCCGGACTGTAGCTACTGATAATTGAAGGTTTTGTGATTTTAACAGCTGCAATGAGGTTTCCGTTGTCGAGGAGCGCTTTGTAGACGTTACCATGGCTACCTTTTCCCAAGAAGGTGTCAGTGGAGAAGCCATCAGTGGCGTTGAGAAGCTCTTGGTAGGAAAAATGTCTGATTTTGTGGGGAAGAACCTGCTTGGTCTGAGTTTGCGTCGGTGGCTTGTTTTTGAGATCCCCATAGCAGGAATCACAAGTGGATATTGCTGACTTAGCGTTGCAGCCGAGGTAACCCATGGCAAGAAAAACAATGAAAAGTAAGACCCTACTTCTCAGCGGGATAAACAGTCGGAATGATGATTAGAGAGAGGCCGAGAGGAAGATGTAGATGGAGGAGTAGGTTAAAACAACGTCGTTTTGAGAGTGTTAGTTTCTCATCTTTCAAACAGCATTTTTCGAGTTCGGAAGAGGTGGGTGTAGGTTGGTCAGCATTCTTAAAGAGCTCGAAGCCATGAGGTGCACCGTCCACGTGGTCTTCATTAATTTACTCAGATTTTCCAAATCCCATAACGTAGAATATTAAGATAAATATGCATCAGCGCCTGCAGGCATGCATGCATGCAAGCTGAGATAAATCTCTCTCTAGAATCAAATACCTGAATTCAAATATATTCGAGTAAATTTTACATAATTTGAAAAATATAGAGAAAAATAGAGTTTCTTTTGGGTAAAAATCAGAATTGTTTGATAGTATATTGTGAGAGGAGGCAGGACAAAGAACGCTGGGAGCTTTGGATCGTGGAGGATGATGATGGTGTCGCAATCGTCATCAATGATGATGACCCCTTAACTTTGATGATGTACTCTTCGACCTAATTCTATCTTCAAATCAATCTGGCTGGCCTGCTGCGCTGCATTGAAGCCTCCACATCAAATAGAAACCTAATCCTATCTTTGAGGTTTTGTTTAATTATTTGGGATTTCTGTTGGGCTTTTATTTTTACACCTATCTTTCATTCTAGTTTGCTGTTACGAAATGAAACTCAGCCCATTGTTATAAATGGGTCATGAGTAATTTAAGATGATTGAGGGTCTTTCGCTGCGAGCTACGACTCTCTTGTCTGTCTCTTCTTTTTCAACATGTTCCTGATTGGAGGTGTAGCCGTCTGCCATGTGATGTCAAGAACGATCTAATATTTTATTGATGGTCATGGTGATAGCTCAACTCATACCAATGACAGTTGAATGAAATTCTCATAACTACATAGTATAACGCGTCTTGAGCTAACTCAAAAAATAAATTTATACGAGGTATAGTCTTAAACGGCTAATATTGTACTGGGAGTACCGTGAAACTATGAAGGAAGTGATAGAAACACAATAACTAAAAACAACAATCAAAAGTGAAAAAGAGCACAAATATTTAACCTAATAAATAGAGAGTTTCCCATACTTTAGTTTTCCCACTTATGTCATACCTCAGAGTTCTCAGCATGAACTAAAAAAGAAAAATCGAGCTATAGACTCGAACAATAATTCTTGAATGATTTCAAGGACGTATTGAGGAACCAAACCCCAACATCATGTATGTGTTGAAGTAGGAACACTAACGAGTAGTTCGTGGCCATGTCCATGGACTCCTAAGACCATTCCTAGACATTCAAGTTTTATTTTTTTCGGTTTAATAAATCTAATTTTAATAGACCAATGACCTCAATTTAAAAAGTCCTCGTACCTCCTTAACCGTGTTACACGACATAATGACTACTCAAAGTCACCTGCAATATACACATATATAAAGTGTACAATGTTATTCAAACAAGCCTCATATTTTAAAATTTAATAAATTAGATCTTTCCGTGACATCCATAAGAAGATCGTACTAGAAATATTATTTCTTTTCAATAATTTTCTGTTTAATGCCTCGTATCATCTCTTTGTCAACAGTAAGGCACTATCATCGGATTCACACCTAACAAACCCTTAATGAAATGATTTAATTAAATTAAAAGAAGACATCTTATTTTTTCTAATATGTTATAATCTTATCATATATCACGAAGAATATTTTTCCTCGTTTTAATACATAAGACTATGCTTCCATTAATTAATCAATAATTCTGTCAAACTAATATAAAAATAAAATTGAGAAGGTGTAACGACTCATCGTTGACCGCTCATTAACTTCCTAATAATGTAATTAGCATTGTGCTAGTTAACTTAATGACATATATTAGTTTTATTTTTGTTTTAATTTGTTAAACCAATATAAACCCCAAAATATGAGATTTATTTATATTACCCTTAAACTTTAATCACTAATAACTAAAATCTTAAAATATTAAAAACCTAACAAATTAAATCCTCGATCTTAGAGAATGGTGGGGCATTCTCCGTGTGCTAGGACCGGGGAGTTAGCCTGGGAGAACGGCCCCCTGTTCTTAAACTAGTGCTTAAAAAGCGTTGGACAACCACACGTCCAAGGGGCCGGTAGTAGAGAATGACCCCCCATTTTGAGGACTGGGGGGCTGATCCTGGAGAACAGGGGGTAGGGGGTCGTTCTCCATGTGCCTATCTAGGAGAACGACTTTCATTCATTTTTCACTTTTATAAATTAATTTTTTAAAAAAATAACAAATGATATTATATTTACTTGAAATTTTTACCACTTATTCACTAGAAGCTTTTCAGAATTTTCTAACACTTGTACGATTTATTATAATTATTTTATATATGTTTTATAAAATAATTCATTAAAATTACAATAAATCCTACTAATATTATAAAATCACGAATATTTTCAGATGATTTTTCCATGATATGATAATCATGTGATAAATTCAATATCGTTTAGTATTTTTTTTTTAATTTAATTTATAAAGTGAAGAAGAAATTGGGAGCCGATCTCCCAGACCTGCCCCCCGGTCCTGACACACGGAGAACGGTCTCACAGTCAGAGTTTGATTTGTTAGATTTTTAATACTTTAAGGTTTTAGTAGTTAGAAATTAAAGTTTATGGGTAATATAAATAAACCCTATACTTTGAGATTTATATGGATTTTTTCCCTATATAGTTATATTTTAAAATAAAAAGATTAGCACATATATTAAACTAATATATAAACACAGATATGGGTCTGAACGGGAGCTAGGAAACTACCTGCGTAGAAAATGAAGTTAGGGTTGACGTGAAGTCATTGATAAATGCAAGAAAAGTCATTCAATAACTCAATGAAAAAGGGGTTACAACGACGTCTGAAATAGAAAAGGTCAACTTCATTCTCGCAAATTCTTCATTTCTTTCAAAACCAGTAGTTTTAATGTGATTCTGGCCCGCCCGAACCTGAAATCATTTTCCTCGAATCCAGAAAGTTTGGAAATCCTGTGGCCATTAATAAAGATTTAAAGAACTTCTTCAAATATCTCCACCTCCATGGCTGCGATTCGAGTTCACTTTCCATGGCGTGGGATTTTCCACACCATTTTTTCATTATTTCTCTGAACAGTGTTCATCTCATTTTTCATTATAACCCAGAACAGCATGAAGTATTATAAACGAAGATGTTGGTTTCAAGTCAATTGGTGAATGATTAATAAAGTATTTAATGGTTGATAATTCAATAAAGGGGATGGGTTATATTCGTTGAATCTGGGGATAAGGGTATCATCTCTACATCTTGAATTTCATTACTTTCGGAGAACGAAATTCTCTGAACGAGAGTGACAGACGGAAGAAACCAGAAAAACAAAAGATTCGAGCTTTGGAGGAAGAAGACAATGGAGCTCTTAGCTCGCAACCTCATCCAAAAGTTTATACCTTCTCACCTTGTGTTTGAACACCTGTTTTATTACCCCTTTTCTCTTTGATATCTGATCTTCATTTTTCGTCCTCCTTTGCTTCTCCGCCGATCCGACATCACTGTCCACCCGCTTCAGCCCCAGAGATGACGGAGAACCCTCCGGCGATAGTTGTTTCTTATTGGGTCTTCCCAGCTTGAAACCGCCATGGATATCATTGTTTGGTTTGGTGTGATGTTGAGAACAACGGGAAGAAGAGTTTGAGGAATACTGAGCCTTGTCTTTGGGTTCATTCTTTTGACTCATACACCAATTACATACTGAATAAGACTCAGATTTTGGATAGAGGTTGCTACAGTACCTGCAGGAATCAAAATTACAAAAACTAGTTGAAGTTTGGATGAAAAACGAAAAGGAAAATATGTACAGAGATGGAGTTAAATCGGAGTGGGCACCGTACCTGTGTTGTGATCTGAAGAGGCAAAGTTTGCAGAGGAAAAGCTCGGAGATGATGCCGTAATCTCCACACATGCAACATTCTGGGCTACTCTGCGATGATGCAGCCGCTGCTGTGCTACCTTTGCTCGTCATCTCAGAGAGAGAGAGAGAGAGAGAGAGAGAGAGAGAGAGACTTGAGAGACTGAGGAGGACGAACATCTTTTCATATATATATATGTATTGATTATTTTTTTCGTCAAATTCAAAACCCTCTTTCTTTCTTCAAATTGTTACTAGAAAAAGATGAATTGCTTCGTTGCTTTCATGCCAATTCTTGAAAATCTAGAATGGATTCAGAAAGGTTGATTTCTAATTTCATCATATTTACACACATTATTCAATAGTTTGAAATATACCCAAAATAAATGGGTATGAGAAGGCGTAAAACAACAAAGTCAAGAGCATTAGATGGGTAGAACGAAGGGGCAACAAAAACGTGTAAAATGAAGATCACAAGGCCAAAAGCATGTAACTTGATAGAAGAGGATGTAACTTGGGATTGTTAGATTGGGACCAACATCAAACGTGAACCACGACAGAGACTGAGAAGAATCTATATATGTAGTACTTTTACATTTGCACAGGTAGGCCTTATTTCTTACGCAGTTTTGAATTGTTACATCAATAAGATTACTGTATTGATTATTTTTTTCGTCAAAATTCAAAACCCATCTTTCTTTCTTCAAATTGTTACTAGAAAAAGATGAATTGCTTCGTTGCTTTCATGCCAATTCTTGAAAATCTAGAATGGATTCAGAAAGGTTGATTTCTAATTTCATCATATTACATACATTATTCAATATTTTGATATATACCCAAAATAAATGGGTATGAGAAGGCGTAAAACAATAAAGTCAAGAGCATTAGATAGGTAGAACTAAGGGACAACAAAAACGTGTAAAATGAAGATCACAAGGCCAAAAGCATGTAACTTGATAGAAGAAGATGTAACTTGGCATTGTTAGATCGGGACCAACATCAAACGTGAACCACGACAGAGACTGAGAAGAATGTTTTAATTAAGAATTCCATTTCCATCTAATTCTATGCAATGACTATTAAACTCGTTTTCCTACCAAACACACCCTAAAATTAATCCAAAATTATAAGACTTAACCTGCCTAGAATTTGACTCACTTGTGAATCAATCAAAGAACTGAATCAATTATCTGGAAAAAAAAAAAAAAAAACAAAACACAAGACCACCTGTTCTTTTATTTTTGGACAAGTATACAGACAAGATATGCAACATGTTTATTTGAAATAAAATTTACAACGATACAGGAGCAGGAAAAGAGAGAATACTGCCCATTTTTTTGTTACGAATATAAATTTATTTATTTTACATCAAAACGCTCTATAAAAGTGTATGCCATCCATCCCCAAATTCTATTTATTCCATTACCAGTTTCATCGTAGTCCGTACTCTCCGTTTCTGTAATACTCCATTTATACTTCCTATGTACTACCCCCACCGGGGACTACTAACCTACCTGTAGCAATTAGCATGAAGGCTCAGAAATTATTATATTCCATGCAAGAATATGATTATGCATGAGAAAAACTCTTCCCTTTTCATAACATTATAGATTTCTATGGAATAGTTTCTATAATAACCATAAATGGAAATCATTTGAACATAAAAATTAATTGCACATGATACGTGTTGGCTTACCTGCACTATTTGTTCATCAACTCTGTGCACACTCAAATGGATGTAAGCTTCCTTCACCAAACTCATGCATCCTAAGGCGCTCAATAATTTCATACGGCCTGCAGAATACTTCATTAATTCTTCAGAATATTAAAGTTAGTAATCTAAAGTATGTAATACAAATTGTTGATAAGAGTTTAACAATTTGCAGATACCACTCTTGAGTCTCAAATGATGGGAGAGTTCCGTGGGATAAAATTTTCAAATGATTGTTTTGAATAACATTTTACCAAAACAGTAATTATTGCGTAGCAATTCAAAGTTAAATCAATAATAATTACAATGGTGATTGTACAAGTTCTCAATAAAGGAACAGAATATGTAACAAATGGACAGATGCAGGCAACATCCATAAGTCTTCTGAGAAGATAATATATCTAAATAGATTAAATTTAAAAGAACTAAGATGATTTGTTTTGCAATTTCAATTAAATAATGTTTTTGATGCTTACAAAAGAGCTTCACGATTACGCAATAGTCTGCTTTGATTGTTTTCAATCACAGGCATTACATCAGCAGACTCCGGTCCTGCTGCTCCCCCAGCTACAATAGATGGGATGGGTGCACTAGGAGTCCACATCTGTAAAAAGGCAATGATATAATTCAGGAATTATTCTTGATTACTCGAAAAGATTAACTACAAATTATCTCTCACCTTTATGGTGTTATCAATCCCACTAGTCGCAACAGCACAGTCAAATGGATGGCATTGCACACAATTTACAACTGAACAGAGATTTCAGACACAATTGAAACCAAAAACAAATACTCACATATATGTATGTATGTATGTATATATATAGGGAGAACTTACCAGCCCCATCTCCCATAAGCATTTTCACGAGTCTGCCTGTTTGCTTTTCCCAAATAAACCACCTGCCATCATCACTTCCACTGGCCACATACTCACCTAATAATCATTACAAAGATTATGTTAACTGAATGTTAGTATCCGTTGCCCCCATGTCTAAACAAAACATAGCAACAAAAAAAAATGTTTCCCCTATTAAATGATGCATTCACATAACAATCTTAGCCACCTCCTCTTGAAATGTATGTACGGTCAATAGATTTTGTAAAAATACAGAGAAAGAGGCAACTAAAATGGATGTACTACCATAACAAGGCAATTTGCTAGAAAGGCGTATCCAATAACATAACCAGCCATTCAGAGTTTGATATTTATCGGTATTTTAACAGAGGATAATAGCACCTAATACTTAACATGTTTGGTAATTTGTGCGGATAGAATAAGGAAACCCTAATGATAAGACACCAATATACAAACCCAAGGACATTGTCAATAATTTTTTTTGAAAACATTATTTTAAGGTTTACGAAGTTAGACTCAATATGTTTAAAAAAACATACCTCTTTGTCCAAGAAAACTAGCCTGTTTGATATCAGTTCCGATATTGCAATGGCCAACATATCTCATCTTCATATCAACAGCAAATTCAGGCTGCAAATAATTTGAAAAAAAAAAACATAATTTCAAGAAAAAATTCACATATAGAATGTCATTAAGAAAGTAAAAGAATCTAAGAATACCGAATAGAAGAATCCAGAAAATTATTTCATGGACTCCAGGTAAATAGATATTAAAACTAGAGAGGATTCAAACTAGGCAACATCAACCAAAAAAACAGATTTCAATCGGTAGAAAAGAGCACAGTTGCTAGAATCATCCCGGAAATGAGTTCTTGAACTAGAAATGAGTGATATTAAAAGAGGAATAGGTAAAAACTCAAACTATGAAATTTGTTTTGTCTCCCACCCAAGGTGGATGTTACCTTGATAAAGCTTCACTTATTCTTCAGAGTTCTTCAAGTAAAGAAGTAATAATCAACCAGGAAACCACCATTTCATACTATTTGAAAGATTTAGAACGAACTTATTTTAAAGGGACAAAAAAAGAACTACTAAAAAAATAACAAAAGCCACAATATTTGTTAAAAGAACATCTTGATAAGGCCCTCTATCCTACTCCATAGCCAACCTCTGGCACGTTGAGAAAAAAGATACGCGAGCAAAAGGATGCAAAAAATTTTCCCCTTTTAGCAAAATCAAACTAAAGCTCATAAATCCTCAAAAATAAATAAATAAATAAATAAGTAGAAACGAGATCCGCACACAATATTGTGGGTCTCCTGTTTGAAATTGATGGAATCTAGTATCTGGTATGAATACTCCAATGGATCTTAAATATCCAGATTACATTAAAAGACACAATAATATCATCTGTGAACGCCAATAAGACAGAAGGTGTGTGAAGCAGTTTCTAGGCGAAATACAGCTTAGCACTCTACACGTTAATGCAATACTAATAAACCTCATCTTAAGCTGTATGATGGTGAACCTTTTAAAGCACATGTAAAAAACTCGGTAAAAAACCTGATAAATTGTTTTTTCACTCTGTGATGATGATGGTAGCGACCCACAAGAGCCATTAGCACCACCACTGTCTCTAGATGAATCACCCCTTCTATGCATTCTGAGATTTATACTTCCATGCACAATGTTAGCGTCAACATTATCCGTGTCATAACCAGAAATTGATGTTTCAAAGTCTAACTCTACTTCCTCATCATATTCAGAATCTTCTCTTTCAGATATTGGACCATCAAGTGAAGCATCACTATTTGCATCTGATCGGTAGAGAATATCACTCAATGTTAATATTCTTCCACCTCGTGTATCAGACCTCGCTGTTCCATCATTTATCTTACTAGATTTTTCAGCTTCAGCTAATAACCATTCAAAAAATGCACAAAATATTAAACAATGTATATAAAAGTAATGAATATTTTACAACGTATAGTAGGCAAATTATATACATTACAAATCACCCTAAGTTAGAATTCCATACCAAAATAGCAAGGAATATAATTTGTGATATAGTAGAAAATAAAATAGACATAAGAACGCTATATCGAAAGTCAATATAAAATTGCCAAGCCAGAGCAAAGTGCTCTAAAAAGAGAGTGAAGGAAGAACCACAATAATCATATCAAGTTCACATACAATCTGATAAGGCATGGTATACAAATGATACGAATACATGCAAAATACTTCAATTTATGTTGTAAATTCAAATTCACCTCCAATACATAAGCACCTAATTACAAACAAAATTTAAACATCATGTTAAAACTCCATGCAAAATACATAAGATATTTTTCATCAATGGTATATCAGGATTAAGAAGTTTCAAAAAATACACAAAGATCATACACAAATTGTAGCAATAAAAAAAGCTAATCATGCTGTTCTTCAAGGAGATTGTGGTTGCAAAGAGGCACAATTTGTTTCAAGGCCTAATTTGAACTTCAAACACAGAACTCCCTAAATAGAACTGCCTCCCAAAGACAAGTATTTCTCACACCAAACACAGCCTGGACATCCTGCCGTTTTTAATTAGGTTCACTCATATTCACTTATCAACTTGATTAAAGGAAAAACTAAATTCTAAGAAACCATTTTCAAGAAATTCTTATTGACTGCCAGGAACCAAGCGTCAGCAAGAGATGCATGCATTCAATGATGCCAATGCCAACCACTATTTGAAATAGCGCAACAGACTAATAAGAAACATTTGAAGCAAACTCCCTGATATAACATAAGATTATCTAATGGTATTGTATAGCCATAAACCTGCAGCCAGGTCTGCTTCTAAATTATTTACTCTTTCTCCCACTTCAGAATCAGATGGGTTCAGGCATTGAGCAGCGATTGCAAAATCTAGAGCTTCTTTATGTTTGCCCATCTGCAGGAGAATATAAAACTTAAAAACACATGCAAAAGGCAAGATAATATTATTGAGTTCCAGATGAAATCAATTCAAGGGACAGCGAGATAAGAATTGATTTTTAGATTTGTGCAAAAATCTGGCAAAAAAGTTAAGAGCACGTTTGAAAAAATGTAAATCACCAAGGCAATATGAAGAATTCGTTTTTTAAGAATTCTTAAAATACCAAGGGACTTAGCTGTGAATAAGGATAAGTCTACATTTCAAGTCCTAAACTATACATTTGATTTACAAGTGTTGCACAAGTAACTTACTTGGAAGTAAGATAGTTTTCCAGATGAATAGTATGTTTATCACTTGGGCAAAACAAGATGTAATTACCAGATTTTGAATATGAACAGCGTTATATAAACTGTCAAAACACCATCTTCCAAAAGTGTATTATTGATATAAAAGTTAGCTTCACAGGATCAAAATGTCAAGTTTTTAACAATTCTAATAAAGGTTAAAGAAACTTGAAAGCTACTACGTAATAAAGACCTGCCCTTTCACAAGTTTTTCCTCAACGCTGGTTGATAACTTTAAGTGATACAAGCGACGATCTTACTTGGTGAAAAAGAAAAATTAAAAACTTCCCAGACAAGAAACCACACCAAAATCATAAACAAATTAAAAAAGAGAAAAAAAAAAAAAAACACCTGTGATAAAGCTTCAGACATGTAGGAATGAGCTCTGAAGGACGCGTTATCAATTCTCCACGCATGATAACAATCTCTGACGGCCATATAACAATCATTTTTCCACTTCCGCTGAAGGAGAGATTTAGAGCAGAATTTTAATATTGTTGAAATTTGAAAGGATGACAGAAATACAAACTTTTAGCCATATAAGTAAAATTTAACACATTTAAAAGAACCTTCAGCAACAAGGCTGCACGAGTGCATAAGCAATCATGCTTCATTAAGGTCCCTATATCATGTCCATAACCATCCAAAATCTCATTGCAGGCTTCAATCCCACACAAGTAATTTCTATCCTTCTCCAAGCATTTTTTAGCAGTTTGTACAAGTGTTTTGCACTTGTCAAGCTGTAAAACACTTTGTCAGACTAAATGATACTCACATTCAGTAATACATCTTACCGTCATTTAAAAGCTTAAATATAACTGTTAGAAAAAGATTCAAACCTCAGGAATCTTGTTTTTTTTAGTAAGACCATTGGTGTAGATATTAGACTCATGACGCCGGAATTCCACTCCATTCAACGTAGGAGAGAACTTCATTATCTTGGAAAAATCTCCAGATGAATACTGCATGTAACTCCCACCAGCTGCAAAACTTTTTTTCTAAATGGGAATACCCATACAAAACTAGATAAAAGTGGCAGACAGAGTAGATTGAAAAGTAAAGATTTTGGACAACCAAAGAAACAATTAAACTGTATTTTACAAAACTTCCAAACAAAATACAAGTCGCAGATTAAGTTTTACATCAAACTACATTAAAAAGAGTATTATAGTTTTCGCCACTAAAATATTTAAATTAAAATTTACACAAATGGCATCATTACAAATAGTACGCATGAGTTAGTTCCCAAATCTACTTTGAATTTTTTTGGTTACAGCAGGCAATTCACATCAAACTACATTAAAAAGACTAGTATAGTATTCGCCACTAAATAATTAAATTAAAATAAAATTTATGCTAATGCCATTGTTACAAATAGTATGGATGCCTTAGTTCCCAAATCTACTTTGAATTTTTTTGGTAACAGCAGGCAATTCACACGTTCAGGCAATCTGAAATTAGCTTGGCAAAATATCAGCTTTTATAATCACAGGCTTTGCAAAAACACTGATAGGCAATGCAAATCAAACTCGTAGTCCCATTGGAATTAACATACTTCTACATTTCTCTTATGTGGCCAACTCATATAATTAGAATTCTACCATGTCTATGTTCTTTCTAGTCAGTCTTATACCATTACAAAATAATATTGTCTAGATCAATTCACGCAAATGAAGCAAATTCATAGGAAGCCATGAATAAATTAGTTGGCAGTGGAAAATGTTTCTTTCTACGCAAGCTAGCATACCATGATCTAAATTCATCAAATATACATGTTCTCCACTATAGCTAAGGAGAACTTCTTCTCCATTTGGGCTAAAGGTAACATGAGTTAGAAGCAAGCTTGAATGTCCCTACAAAGACAAAAAAAAAATATATATCATAGGATTTGCACGCTCCTTCATTTTAGGAGAAAGCATCACAAAGAAATGTAACAAGACAACTTTACTAGGAAATACTTGTAAGATTCTAGAACAATATTATTAAACTCCTATAAATGTGAATTATATCAGCATAAGCCATATGAAAATTTCATATTCTCAACTAAACAAATGAAAGATGAAGATCAATACAAGAAAGATTCTCCAGAAAAATGAGGAACAATGATTAAGATAAATATGGAATAATAATTTTAATCTATAACATAGTACATGAGTACATGTTGGTAAAACATCCATAAGATCTTGGTGCCCTTAAGCTTTTATAAAATCCAAAACGACCCCTAAATTTACAAAAAAAATATTTTATTTCATGAACATTTTTCTCACAGCACCTTGGAAACTTATTATCTTTAAATTAACTAATCACCACATATCTACTTATTACTAAACAAATAAATTTCTTTCATCATTGATTATACAATTTAATTATTATGAAGATTCAAATACATACAAAAATATATTGTCATGTCTAATAAATGTCATTTCATGTGTGATAAATGAAAAATATTGATATAATAAAAAAATTAAGAATGACATGTAGAGAAACATTTTTTTAAATCATTGGCGTGAAAACATATCTTTCACCAAAAAATATGCATGTGCATATGTATTGAGATGTGATTTGATCTTTTTAATTAAGTTTTCCGCATTGCGTATAATTCCTAAGTGAAAAATTCAACATAATTTATTATTAATATTTTTGCAGAAAATATTATCAATAAAGAAATCCCTAGAATGCTCTAACAACAAATAACAAGACTAAAAATCAAATTATCCATTAAATAAAGAATTATAATAAAATAAATCTTCAATAGAGACGACTTTTGAAGATTAAAATATAAAACACAATGAAATATATACAATCAAGAAAAATTATTGTCCTTATCAACACAAAATACTATCGACAAAGAAAATACTAGAAATAAATCAAACAATTTATTCAATAAAGAATTATGATAAAATAAATTTTATCTTCAACAGATACAATCCCTAAGTATAAAATATGCAATTGAATATTGACTATTCAAAAAAAATTAAGTTGTTATCAACACAACAACTTATCTTTCATAATAAATATGCATGTGAACATAAATATTAATATTTGAGTTTAATCTTTACAACTAAGATTTACGTATGTATTTTTCATTATTTAGTTAATTGCATAACATTAAATATATTTTATTATAGGCAATTTTGTAAAAAATATTATGGATAATGAAAGCACGAGAATAATCTCACAATAAACAAGAAAATAATCAAATGATCCGTTATATGTAGAATTATGATAAAAATAAATCTACAACATGGTCACAAGTCTTGAATATAAAAAATATAGTACACAATGTTATTAATGTAATCAAGAAAAATTATTTGTATCACAAAAACATATCTTTTCCCAATTAATATGCATGCAGACATGTATACAAGGATTTGAGTGTAATCTTCATAACTAAGATTAACATAATATTTTTTTCGGTCTTTGGTTTATAGCAAACATTCAACATTATTAATAATTTTGAAGATAACATTGTGGATAAAGAAACCCGTGAAGGCTCTAACAAAAAATTAGAAGACAGAAAATCAATCAATCCATTATATATAGAATTGTGATAAAAACTAATATTCATTAGGGTCACAAATATCCAATTTTAAAATAAACAGGTACACATAGATAAAGATTTGAGTTTATTCTTTGGCATTAAGATTTATGTATTGTAAAAATTGATATTTTTATAATTATTAAATTCCACGTGTTAACTTTTCACGTTATTGACGGTCAATGTGTCATGGCTTGATTCATTTGGTCAAAAACAGTAATTTGCGAAATTACAGTGTGAATAAAAATAAGGAAAATAAATTTTAGATAATTTGGAATTTACATTGAGTAAGAAACTAGATAAGGTTTGGAGTTGTCGAATTAAGATATAAAAAAATTTTATTTAATTTAAATATTATATATTCAAATTAAATAATTTAAGGAAATGAAAAATTAAATAAAAAGAAAAATAATTTTTATAAGGGTTTGGAAAGCCTTATTTTTGGCAGCAAAGGCACCGCGCGAGAGAGAGTGAAAGAGAGGAGATGAGACACTAGTGCAACTCGTTGATTTCCAAGGCCAAAATTGTGTTAACAGAACTTCAAGCAACAATTTTTGTACTTATGATTTTCATGTTTACCATTGATGCATAATATTTTCTTTTTGTTGATGATTTTCACGTTTAGTAACAACTTTCGTATGTATGATTTTTTTTCGTGCATCACCAATATAAAATTTGAAGGGACCTTGTCGCCAGCACGTCTATTTTTGCGTATATATACGCATGATTTTCACGTTTACCATTGATACATAATATTTTATTTTGTTGTGATATATATATATATTCTTGGGGATGAATCTTTTTTATGTTTTAGATGGTTTCGGTGTCAGAATATCACGAGGCTATCCTAATACACCTTCTACTGTGTAAATGTTGTCTTGTTTGCACGATTACGAAAAATGGATAATAAAACAATGATGATGTGCTTATTGGTTTCAAATCTCTAAACCTAATCAGGGTATGTTTATTGATATTGGTTTCCGGATGGTATTCTTTTTGTTGATGATTTTCACGTTTACCATTGATGCATAATATTTTCTTTTTGTTGATGATTTTCACGTTTACCATTGATGCATAATATTTTCTTTTTGTTGATGATTTTCACGTTTACCATTGATGCATAATATTTTCTTTTTGTTGATGATTTTCACGTTTACCATTGATGCATAATATTTTCTTTTTGTTGATGATTTTCACGTTTACCATTGATGCATAATATTTTCTTTTTGTTGATGATTTTCACGTTTACCATTGATGCATAATATTTTCTTTTTGTTGATGATTTTCACGTTTACCATTGATGCATAATATTTTCTTTTTGTTGATGATTTTCACGTTTACCATTGATGCATAATATTTTCTTTTTGTTGATGATTTTCACGTTTACCATTGATGCATAATATTTTCTTTTTGTTGATGATTTTCACGTTTACCATTGATGCATAATATTTTCTTTTTGTTGATGATTTTCACGTTTACCATTGATGCATTAATATTTTAAAGAGAAAAGTATCATTTAGACCCCAACGTATGGGGTCAGTAGCCATTTGGTACCTAACGTTTGTTTTGTACCCAATCAAACCCTAACGTATAAAACGTTTACAATTTAAACCATACCGTCAATTTTTTAATTAAATTTAACAAATTCTTTTTAAATTTCCCAAATTACCCCTCTCTCTCTCTCAATTAAATTTAACAGAAAAGATTTCTGATTTTTGACGAAGAAGACGACCCAGAGGAAAAGAAATTAAAAACCAGGAAACCCTTTCGATGATTTCAGCTACAAACGCAGAAAATTTGACGAAGATGATGAAATGCAGAAACTTTATTCACATTAGCGATTTCAGTGAGCGAGCTTTCACTGGCTTTCGCATCCTCTTCTTCCCGCTATCGCCGTTGTCGCTTCTTCGTCGTCTTCGTCGTCGTCCTCGTCGAGATAGTCGAATTTCTGGTCATCGGTGGCGTTCGCAGATCATTGAATGTTCCCAGAATCAGTGGCGTAGTTTAGGAGAAGGAAGGAGAGAGAAGAGAGAGAGAGAGAGAGAGAGAGAGAGAGAGAGAGAGAGGTAATTTGGGAAGTTTAAAAAGAATTTGTTAAATTTAATTAAAAAATTGACGGTAAGGGTTTAAATTACAAACGTTTTATACGTTAGGGTTTGATTGGGTACAAAATAAACGTTAGGTACTAAATGGCTACTGACCCCATACGTTAGGGTCTAAATGGTACTTTTCCCTATTTTAAATAATGTCACAGATGATGCTCTTGGAGCATGTTTTTCTTAAAACGAAAGATGTTTGAAAATCTTTCATTGTCTCATCATGTTTTGAAATGAAATGTAAATAAAAAAATTACACGCATTTAAATAAGTATAACATTTCTACTGAGTTAGTCACTCTACCAAAACAATCTCCTCTCTTTCCAGCCAAGAACAAAAGCAACCAGTAGCTGGGGTTCAGTGGCAGTTTTCTATTTATCTCTTTGTCTCGAGTGTTTGTTAACTTCTTGGTTAGGACTCCTTTTTATTTGGAGTTGTATAAGATTATTTAAATCTGAACTTGGATGTTTAGACTTTATCGAACTGTTATTTAATTATCGCACTATTTTATCTGTGATCACTGTGTAAACTCTTGGGTCATGATTGTGATCCAGTCTTATGTTGCGAACCAAGTATTAGGTTGGCGATTGAGTCCTCTCCGGGGATCGGGTCATCCGACCCCGCATTGTCATGCCCGCCTCTGGGTCGTGACATGTATTCTATTTCTCATTATTTACTTTATAGCAAAACATTCAACATAATGTATTCTTAATAATTTTATAGAAAAGATTATGAATAAACAAAACACAAGAATGTTCTCACAAGAAAAAAGAACACAAAAAATAGAAAGCTCCATTAAATTTATAATTATGATAAAAATAAATCTTAAATTGAATACAAAAACCTCAAATTCTAACATATAATTTAGTTTCACTACCATTTCAATTTAAGTGCGACTTTCATATATTTATCAGGTCAAATAGAAAGTAGAAACTTTGCAGTCAGTTCAACAAATAATGAAGTAAGGCAATATTGTGTTCTGAGGTCTAAAAGGGTTAGTTGCATTGAAAAATTTGTATTGCTGATTCTAAAAAACCAATCTTAAGTCAAACTCGCAACAGAAAATCCTTTTCAACATAAAGCTCAATAAAATAGGCAAAAGTGACTGAACTTACACGCTCAGAAAGATGCATGGGACAGAAATAATTAACGCATTGAGGAGGCGACCGTTTTCTTTGACTCGAGGATAGGGATGGCAGCATCCTCCTATCATACAATCGTGCAAATGCATCACTGTGCATATCCAAAAGAAGAGAATAGTGAGCAGAAAACACAAGAAATAAAATTATGCAACAATTAGCAAAAAAAAGTACCTTCCACCAACCATGAGAAGATGAGGCTTAGTGGAACTGATATCACAGGATTTTAGCGCTAGGGTTTGTTTAGGAGGATCGACCAGGGAACTTTTTTCCCCGCACCGTAAGTCAAGCTGAAAATTAAATATTCATTGTATTTAAGAAACAAACGCTAATCAAGTTGACTAACCACAGATGGGTACCAAATTAAAAGCTCAATCCCATTAGAAACAGAGAAAATCAACTTGTGAAATACTTTTCTTCATGTTCACACTTTCACATGATCAAAGACAAGAAAAATCCTTTTCTTCACGACGAAGCCAGCTTGAAGTAACCGTACTCGTAAATATAATAATCTACAAACAAAATCAATTCCAAGTACACATTTTAGCTAAATTATTAGTTTCATATCGCAAATAATATTTAAGAACTCAACGAACTAGTTCAAAATAAGTCTAAAATGTAATTTCTAATAAGCTATCATAAGATTCTACACCCATGACATTTCATGGACATCTTTCAATAACAAGTATATCCCTCAAACACCCAAATTTATCTACTTCCATAATGAACCTAAAAGGCAGAAAATAGAAGTGAGATGTGTTGCTGTGCTACCAATGGCAAACAGAAATATTTCTTTATAATTAAGCATAACTATACCTCGTCTACCAAAGCTGCATATATTAAGAGCAAAGAAAGTTTCGATAGAATAAGAGAACATACATACCAAAACTTAGAATATGATCAACAAAGAATCATGGGTTTTTAACACAGGCACAGCTAAATTGTTGCAGGAAGCAGATGAGGATTCTATAATCACAATCCTTTCAATCGAGCAAAATTAATGGAAAATAAGTGTATTGGTGCATACAAGAACATTTCGACATTCTTGGTGAGAAGACCCAGCCGGAGGACAAGAAGAGCCTTGTCGGAAGTCATGTTGTCGAAGAGTCCCATCCTCGCTTGCACTCCATATGACATGGGGATTTCCAACTTCGACCTTCCACATGAAGATAACATAATTTAAGGAAAAAGAAACATTTAATAAAAAATTTGTTAAATTATACAAAAACAAACTGGCGTATATGAAATCTTGTAAAACTTACAGCTAACTTTTTTACTCTTTTACTGTGACATTGATACAATGCTGATGGAGTAATAGCATTATCATTTAGTCTAGCTCCACTTACGCGGGACAAATTAAATAACCGAACCTGCAAAAGGTGAAAGACAAAAAATAGCTAAATGAAGAGGCAATTTGTAATTGCAAGAAAATATCATCCACCACAAATTTTTCTGCCATTACTTCTGCATCCCCCGCTCCCGAAGCCACAAGCTCATCAGATGTTTCATGCAAAAATTTTGTGCAGAATATGTTTGCAGAGTGGCCAGTTTCAATGGAATGCAACAGCTTTTGACCAGGATAGCTCCAAATATTAATCTGCTGACACTTCAAGCATTAAAAAAGAATAACCGGATCTACATAAAAGAACGTGCATTTCAAACAAAGCATATATAAAGTTAATATGATTAATCTCCTCAGAAATGCTAGAGATGGAAAAAAATTCCCCAAATACAAATCTATTCCCCTTTCTCCTGACTTCATTCAGCTAATTGGAAAAGAATAAACACAAGTACTTGAATACATGTATGGCATGTAGAGCATTTTATTCATATCAAATAACACTATATATCATTCACAAAAAACGCCACTGATTTTTTAAGCTCTCCTATTTGTTAATAGTTTATTTATGGTAAACTGCAATTTATTACACGAACTTAGGACAAATTTACAACTAACAACTTGAACTTTCTTTTGAACACTTATACTCTAAACTTGTGACCGTGAGCAAACTAAACTCATGACTTACAATATCTATTAAAATTGTCACGATGGTTGGACGTTTCAGTATGGTTTTCTGACCCTATACCCAAACGTCTCTCTCTCTCTCATACATTTGCCCAACCCAACCCTCCTTTCCTTTTTCTTCTCCATGCCAAGGATAAGATGGACCATATTTAAGGACTCTTAACATATAAAGACCATTAAGCATCGTATCAATAGGAAAAAAAATACAGCTGATCCTATCCATATTGGTTACATGCACTTGAAACAAAAGTCGCAAATGATAGCAGAAAGAGATTCTTAAATGGTTCTAGACAAAAAGCCATAAAACTGAGAATTTAGGAGATGATGAAAATAAGATTGCTAAGAAGTGAGAACAAATACAAGGATAAATATGCATAGATAAAACATGCACGGATAAGATCAAGTTACATACAACTGTGTATAAAAAAAACCTCTTCCGCTGTCTTAAGCTTTCTATCTACGTATAACAATTAAAACAACCAGAAGTTTTAGGATCATACCCGAGTGTCATCTGATCCAGATATCAAAAGTGAACCACTGGCATTCCAAGCCACGGTGTTAACACAACCATTATGACCCTATATAGAAAGCAAATGTCAAAATCTATTTTGTAGAAATCATTGCAGAAAAGTCAAAAACAAAAACTCAGTACAGGAATCATCAAAAGTTTTGTATCAACATTGAAATTGAATAATGTCATTGCAGAACAGATAAAATTTGGGCATTTGAAATTCACGTGACCATTAGATTGGTGTAAAAAAAATTAACAGAGCATAAATTTAAAACCAACCACTTAGTATGGAAACATGAGCAAAATTTAAAAGAGCAGTGAAGAGAATGGAACAATAGAGGCTGCAACATTTGATTTTCGCGTGACACTTGATTGAGCCATAAAATCCCCACCTAACTAAAAAGAAAGAATAGATGATGGCTATGCCAACTTAAGACCAGCGTAAAGATAATTTTTACTATTCACAAAACAATTCTTGATTTTTTATAGAATAAGTTTGACTCCACACTAAATAACAGTGCAAAATTATAGTTTGCAGAGAATAACACAAATTACAAACTTATGTGGTCCTTGAAGGAGATATAACTATATAAAAGTCGACATAGATTCATTTGCTCATAGTAACCATAAATCAATGCAGACCTCCAGTTCATATTCCAGAGATAGCCTCTGGATCAACGATGAATGCATCTGTAAATTATGATTGATATCCTACAAAAAACCAAAGAGAAGAAGTTACTTTCTCAAATACAAAAATTGTAAAAAATAAAAATAATGTCGCCCAACTTGAAATTTTATGTGAATTACGCACTTTAAGTTGAAATCCAACAACATAGAAAGGACATGAGAAGTTTGAAACCATATACTGGAGCTCAGTTAGTTAATGACTATTAAGTTTCTGCATAGTCGCATTGCGCTGTTTGCCTTTTTTTGTCATACAATTAAGCTGATTTTTTTCTGACATCCAATGGTTAGAGGCAACGGGTGAGAAGGATGAACATAAAAGCGTTAAATAATAACTTTTACAAATAAACATGACGCACAAAATAAATGAACTTTTGCGTTCATTATTTGTAAGGCATCCATCTCGATGATATTTCCTCACATCATAACAAACCCTATTTATCCCTCTTTTAGATAGCAATTCAACCTAAATACAATGATGATATCATATACTCGACAGAACCGTGTTTGTCTCCACGAAGGGGAAAAACACAAACACGAATAAAGAAAGCTCAACAATCAAAGACTTCTTCAGCTATCCCAGATACAATAAAAGGCCGACACTGACACAGAGCAGCGTGGAAAGATAAATACTTGGCGAAAACGGGTGTGCCTGCTGTCGAGCAAATCATAGACATTTCCGTCGCGAAAACCAAAGGTCTCCATCGAAGGAACACCGATTAAGGACCGATAAACCCTAGTGCGATCGAGGCGCAATGACTAAATCTTCAATAGCCCAGTGGCTTCGGAAGAACGCCAATCCCAACAGAATTCGAAGCCAAATCTGCGGGACCTTTGTTCAGCGAGTGTTTCGCTGACCATGGGGGAGGAATATCGAGAAGCAAACGATTCGGAACAGGCAATCAAACGAGAAATGAAAGGCTGAAACGGGAGCGAGGACAAGAATGGAAATGGCGGAGAGAATCAAAGCGAAGACAACAGGTAGAGTGATGAGCCAAAGGATGGTACGTGTGCGTTTTGGGCCTGGCAGAGTCTCTCCCTCCCAATTTTTACCCTCCCCCACCATGAAAGCGGCTACTAACCTCGGTTTATTCTATCGGTAAGGGATGACATACGTTGATCTTCTAATTTCATTTTTCCTCTCCTGCGTCAATAAGCACTCTTATTATTTTAATTAATTATTTAATAATACTAATTTATGAAAAATAATTTAGGTGTCATTTATTTATTAGTTAACATTGAACATTTCATCATAAATTTGAAAGAATATTGTCATCAAAATACAAGACAAAATTACCACTTTTAGTTGACACTAAATACTAGGGTAAAGTGTAATTTGGCCCCTACAACTAGGTAAAATGGACAATTTACACCGTAAACTTAGATAATAGGCAAGAACAACCTTAATGTATTTATAATAGGCAATATGGCCCCTACCGTCATAATTTTCGTCGAAAAGTAACGTTTTTTCACTTGTTCATTTTTTTTTTCTCGAAATGCCAATCGCTGGACCAAACCGGTTTGACTAATTGCCCTCTAGTTTTTTTATTTTTATTTTTTTAATTCTATTCATTTGTCTTCTCTTTTCCGAGAAATAAGATTTAAAAAAAAAAAAAAAAAAAACCCCAAAGTAGAATTAGCCGAACTGGTCTGGTCCGATTCGGTCCAGTGAAGGGCATTTCGAGAAAAAAAAATAAACAAGTGAAAAGATGTTATTTTTTTATGAAAAATATGACGGTATGGGTCATATTGCCCATTATCAATACATTAAGGTTGTTTTTGCCTATTATTCAAGTTTACGGTGTAAATTGCTCATTTCACCTAGTTGTATGGGCCAAATTACACTTTACCTTAAATATTAAATAGTAGACATGGATCCAATATGGGCTCATACTAGGCCCATTAACATAAAGTGTGTAGACCAGATAATACTACTTTGGGCTAAGCCGATACTGCCCATGAACCAAACCTACGGACACCCAAATTCTTGGGCTGGGCTTTTCTGTATTTTTTTTTCATTTTTTCGACCCGTCATCTTCTGATACCGACTACAAGTAGTGTCCTCGCACTTTGACGGCCTTTTTCCAAGTCAAAATCAGCTACACACAATCACGTCGTAATAATAGGAAAGAAAACGACTCGTCGTCCGTTCCTATTACCACAAAACAAATCAAACAAAATCCTCTTTAAGAAAAATTAAATAAATAAATATTAAAATAGATATTTCCCGATCCATCTCTCTTTTTTCTCCTCTTAACGTTTCCTTTTTCCTCTCACAAGGCCTTGAAGGAATGTTGTCTCAAAATCATCCCATCCCTCCTCCCTCACTACTTCTATGGCTCCAATTTACAGTTTTGAGTTCGATTCCTCCGTTTACGATCTCGACTATTACCGGACAAACTCTGATCCGAGCCGTCACTCGTCGAGCTAAAGCACAGAACATCCAACACCCCGCTCGGACTAGAGGGAAAAGATTGAATATAAGCTCTTGAATCATTTTCAGACTCGTTCTTTAATAACACTTCCTGGATCATTCTAACACAATCCAACACTTTGTCCTGAGAAAACAAAACAAGAAACAGTGACCCTGATTCAAACAAGTCATCGGTTTGATGCGAAAATGCAATGTTTTGGTTTTGCTTATGAGATGATAAACAAAAAAAAGCACATACCTTTTCTACATGGTGGGTGAGAG